>JACBWW010000007.1:37960806-38000366 GCA_020086605.1 Lanius collurio | reverse complement strand
CCCGCCCGGCGCTGCCGCACTCCGGGGGCTCGGCCGGGAGCCCCTTCGGAAAGTCCCCGGCGCGCCGCCCCCGCTGCGGCGGCTCGGGAGGAGCCGCGCCGGGCCCAGCCCGGCTCGGTCCGGCGGTGCCGGTGCCGCCGGCGGGGGCAGCGCTTTGTGCGCCGGCGGGCGGTACCCGGGGCGGGGGGACGGCGGCGGTGCGGGGAAGGGCACAATGGTCCCGGCTGGAACGCATCCTGCCTATCCCGGGTGAGATGGACGCCGTCCCGGGAGGCGCAGGCTGGCGGCTCGCTGCCGTGAGGAGGGCGGCTGGGCTCCCCGCCGAGTGCGAGGGGAAGATGGATGGATGGATGCATAGATGGATGGGCAGAAAGTGGGAGAGCGGTTTGAAACAAAAAGAAAGAAAGAAGGAAAGCCCATTTCGGAAGAGCCGGGCTGTACCTGGGTGCACGGCTTGGGAGTGCAAAATGGAGAAGAGCAAACCCTATTGATCTGAGAGAGGCAACCAAATGGAATGCTGTTGTGCCTGGATTCTGTTCAGAAGATGCTGATGGATATATTAAGATGTTAGCCCAATGTGTAGGCATCTAAATAAATAGGCACGCTGATTATCCCCTTAGAGCTTTTAATACACTGTGTTCTGATGGAAATTTTGGTGTTGGGATTGTAACCTGTTCGATGCCACACTTACCTGTTCTTCATCTCCAATATTTTTTCTTCTTTGAATCTTTTCTTCATATTTCCTCATTGATTAGGCAGAGAGCATGTGTGGTATGAGAAAGGAAAGTGTCAGAGTTTCCAGTAATCTTGCTGCTCATTCTTCAAAGCAGTAATAATCTCATTAGCTCATCATGTTATCTTACTCATTAATTTCAAGTCCAAAATAAACTTCATGCCCTTTCCCCTTCTCCTGCTCTAAGGGAAGTAGGCTGGAGTCCAAGATGACATGTTTGCTCTCAGTGAATTGCTGATGTGACAAGTGTGTTTGGGAGCAGAGTGGTGAAGCTCTCCACTTGTGTTGGCACTGTTTCTTTTGTGGTGACGCTCTTCACCTGAGACTCTACTTGACCCACAGGTCGTTTGGGTGGAGTTCAATGAAATCTCAGATATATGTATTTTTTTTTTTTAAGTTTGATTCTACAAGCAGTAGGACTCCTATGTTTTCCATTCATTTTCCTGGAAGACTGCAGCTGTGTAGATGATGAAGTTAAATGGAGTTGGAGTTGAGCATTGGGCTGTTACAGAGCTCCCTGTGCTGTGAACAATTCTTACCCTTGGGTTTTAAACATAAATGTTCTCATGTTTTCTGTAACTTTCACAGGAGCTTTGGCTTTTGGTTCCCTTCTGTGTACTCTAGTCTTCTTCCCTTTCACATCTATTGTTACTGAGCCTTCATGACCAAAATTATGCTCATTACTTTCAGTGTGTTTTTCAACCTTTTTTAAGAGCCGTTTTATGTACTCTTAAGAAAGTCTCATTATGTCTTTTTCTCCTAATTCCCACCTTCACCTCTCCACCCTTATACACAGTTAATTGGAGAAAGCAGGACAGAGAACAGTTGGTCTCCAAATATAGCTGGAATTCAACAAGCACAGGAAAAACACCTGACCAGCTTGTCCCTGCTGAGCATGATTAAAATGGCAGGACCACTTACCAAAACTTCATAGTGCAGTTTAACAATGCAGTGCAGATAGCTCCACTGAGAGTGCTCAAGTTGTGCCTGACAAGGGCTGAAATCAGAATGGGCTTTAATTGAGGTAATGTTGGACAGAAAATAATGTTGTTTCCTCTTCCCCTTGTGGTTTCTTTTAACTCTGAAGAGGTGCATTAACACACAGGACAAAATTCCACTTACAGTTACATGGAACTCTACCAGCACAAAGTATATGTTCTTTTCCCAGCCAGAGCTAAAGCTTTCTGCTCTGTTTTAATCTTCTTACAAAATGAAATTATTGCATAGTCTTGTGCTAGTTTCTTTTTTTTTTTTTTTCTTTCTGCCTCTGTTAGCAGAAAGATGCATTGTTTTCAAATCCTGAATGGTGTTTTGTTTATTTACAAAACTATGACAGAATAATTGGATTTGAGGCTCACATTTTGTGGGGAACCAGTGTGAATAAAGTATTGCTGTCAGCTGTAATGGGTTCACCTATTCTAAAGTTATGATAGCCATAAATTTTTGCAGGCTGCTTCTACACTCTATGCAAATTAAAAACAAAACAAAAAAAAGACCAGGAAAGGTAGATTCAGTCTTGCTTCTTTGGCTTATGAGAACATAATTCTTGATAGCAATGGCCAAGATACTGATGAAGAAACTTAATTATCATCTGCAGTGGCTAAAAATGTCCTGTTCTTCCAGTGGATTTTTTTAGTGTTCATAGCGAGTTGGTGCATGTGTAGGTTGGTTATTGTTGGTGCCTTACCAGGTGACTTGGCAGTTGGTGCCTGGAGTGCTGGGAGATAAAGAACAAAAGAAATGACAGAACCCAAAGAGAACCCAAGGTTTCATTGTTTCTCAGACTGCTCTACTACCTTCTGGTGCAGAGCCATCAGTAATAAGTATTTTCTGTCTGTGCTCACATTCCACGTTAGGGCCAGGGAGCTTTTGCTTTTGGGTACCTCCTAACAAGTAATTGATAACATCTTTTTTTTTACCAAAACCAAAAGGAAGGGAATAGAGAGATATTTGAAGGCGTTATCCAAATTTCTTCTTTACCCATGGTATTAAAGATAAAATAAGAAAAAGGAACACTAATCCCCAGGCCTCTGCTGCGTGCTTGATGAAGATCCTCTTAAATGTGTTGCATGAAAATCAGTTTGCCATCTGATGCATGATCCTGGTAGGATTCCAGGCATGAGTCAGCACCTAAGTTGGGGACTGATTATCACTAGGACACAGGCACCTGTGGGCAAAATCAAGATAATCTAGGTAATCTAGGAAGTGTTTAATTTGCTGGTGTACCCGATTTAGTTTATTGATTGCAGAGGTCCAAATGTCAAATGGTTAAAAAGGAAGTGAACCCTTGCTTATGTTTTTGTTGATGCTTCCAAAAATCAGTATTATGATTTACCTGCAACATTTCCTTGTACCTGTGAGTCTGGACACCTCTATAGGAGTATGCAAGACATGATGATGATATGAATGCTTAGGATGTTACACACCAGTCAAAGCAAAGATGAAAGAAATCTTTGTCTTTTTGCTAAAGACCAGTCTACAACTGCTGCCTTTGGATTCAGTCCTTTGCAGCAGCTCCTCCTTCTGCTGTGCATGTACCTGCAGCTGTCTGAACAGTATAACTGTGCTGGGTGGCACATTTGTCATGGGAAGCAGGAGACTTGTGTTGTTTTCCTTGTCCAAGTGAGTATTCAGTGTTATAAGAAGGAATGGAGTGGCACAGGAGCTGTTTTTTGCATGTAAACCCAAGTAAAACCTGAATAGTTTTAGGAGAACAGTGCAGTGACCGAGGAAGTTCTGGGTGGCAATTATGAGAAAGCTTTCCTGGCCTTTTCCCTGGAAGGTATCAAAATAATTCACAGGTTACATGAAGATTCTTCCCACTGGACTGATGGGCAGAGGAGACAATCAAGAGTGTCCTTTCTGTTTATGCCTCTTTTTGGGAGGGGGTCAGTGTTGTCTTGGCACCTTGAACTTTGTAAAGTTGTTGATCTCAATGAGACAAACCTGGGGAAAACAGGAATTGGTAGTACATCTCCTTGCTGTTGGTAAAATCACCCAGTTGCTCCCGTTGCTTTTTTCCATCTCTCTTCTATTTATTTTTTTTCTTTTTTTTTTCCTTTCCCCCCTGCCCTTGTGGCTATTCTAAGGCATACTACTTTAATTAGAGCAAGCATGTAATTTTGGGCTCATGCCTCCCCTGGGAATTGGGGAACTTGGGAGTTAGGCTCTGTGAGGCTTGCTGCTGCAATGCTGCATTTTTTTGTGCACCCATAGGTGCCAGTTCCTCTGTAGACAGCCAGGATGAAATAGAGAAGAAGCTTTGTGTTCCCTCTTGGATGAGGAATGAAAACTGGTATGCTGACTAGTCTTAATACTGTCATTTATCTTGCAGTAGTATCAATAATGTGGTGTTTACTTTCCAAACAAAAGACATGGTTTATGTCCAAAAGAGTTTAAAGATCATTTGAAGCTTGGTGTAGTGGAAATGGTAGAATTCTCTTCCAAATTGGCTTTGCCCTGGGTTGCAACCTTGTTGCCTAATTGTGCCATTACTACAGGAGTTTAAGACTGCTCAGGAAAAAAAAACAAAAAAAAAGAAAATGCTTCTCACTTGAAGTAAGTGTTGATTTCCCTGTATTTTATGAGAAAGAAGAGGCATATAGATTCCTTATCCATTTGGACCGAAATAGTAGTAGTTTTCCATACCAATGAGGTGGATCCAAGTGTATTGCAGAACGTTTAGAAACCAACATCTCTTGTGTATTCAGGGAAAAAGAAACTATTTAAACTGGTACAATGTTCTGCATCAATGCTAAGAGCTATTTAATGGTCAGGCATCAGCAGTATGACATTGGACTCTTTCTGTGTGTAGCAGCTTTTCTCCATGCACTTTCTCATTTGCTGTAAATGAAATGAGATTTCAGTGACATTTTTTGGTTCCTTTTTTTCTCCTCTTGTTCTTGTGTGTTAGCATTGCTTAGGTAATTACTGTGTGCTCGCTAGGACCCCTGACAGCCTAAACTGAGTTCTTTGTAAAAAACGCAGTGTTTCCCTTAATTAAGAGAGACTAGAAACAGCACCTGAATCTATTAATTAAATAGTCAAAGTTGATCTCTATTTAGGATATATTAACAAGCTAAACAAAATACATTTCTGACTAAAATGTTGCCCAGAGTTAATGAGCTGCTGTGAAGCTTTTTTGTGATGAAAAATAATGTATTGGTGCTACAACTGTCACACATGCACAGTCATGCAAAATTCATGTGAGATAGTTCCCAATTCTATGGTACTGAGAACAATAGCCACTATTTCTTCTTCAAAGCTCTTCAGAGATGTTAAATAATCCTTGTGACAACCCTATGAAGTGAGTATTGTAGTAATTTTGTATGGATGGTGAAACAATTAATCGGCATTGTCTCCAGTGTACTGAGAAAGTGGGATTTGCAGCGTGCCCGCAGCTTGGCCTGCTGCTGGAACTCCTGCTTGTGTGAGCAAGGGGTGGGTGAGCCTGTCCTGCTGCCTCTTCTGTATCTGTGCTCATGAAAACATTCTGCAGATGCTGTGGTCATCAGTGTGAAGGTATGTAGGTCAGGTACATGCCCTGATAAAGGATGCATTTATCTCGTTCTAAATGATTCTGACCATGTCACTGGCATCGCTTCTTGGAGGAGAGACGTGTGGAACTGTTGGCTGTGCTGGGATCTGGAATGTCCATCTGAATGTGAAAGTTGAGTTGCTCAGACTGACTCCAGAGCACAAGTTTGCTCATTTATGGGATGAGGTCCTGGTCAGACACTTCCCACTGGGGCCCTGCCAGCCTGGGCTTGCTTAGTGTGACTTGAGGTTGGTGTCCTAATTCCCTGTTATCTGAAAAGGATGCAGATCCCACTGTTTCCTCTGCTACATGAACACCAGCTGTATCTGCCAGCTGAGGGAGGTCTGGATAACCAGGACATAAGTTCCTGTTGGGGTCAGACCAGTGTCACAGCTTTCCTGTGTAGCCTGGCTTTGGCTGCTGAGATACTTGTGTCTCCTGTTCTCCTCCACCAGCTCTGCCTGCTGCCCTTCCAGGAGTTATAAATGCCACAGCAGATGGCTTGGGGAGGCAGTGTCTGTAATTACTGCTGCAAGATTTGCCGAAACTTGACTCTGCACAAAGAACGCTTCTTTTTTTCCCCTGGAGACTGAAAGTTGTCGGTACTTCAAATGCAGATTTGGTCTTTTCAGGGGAACACCATGGAGGAAATGTGTGATTTACACGCTGGTTCAAAAGCAGCCTGTCTTTCCTTTTGACATGATTCATATCATGCTTTACTGTCACCAGTCTGCAGTCTTCTCTTGCTAGGTCAACTTTCAAATGTTTGTGGTAGTGACATAAGTTAGCCTGCTTATGGACCCAAGTTTTGATAGCAGCTGACATACTGCTAAATAACACAACCATAATCAGCTTATTTGATAAAGGTAGGTAACCTTCCAGCAGGTTTCCCCTGTGAATGTTGTTCTGCCATGTGAGCAGAGATGAGAAGCTCTAGGTTTGACGCATCTTTAATGCCTAATGCAAGAGCTCATCTCCCAGTGGCAGCTGTGATTGACTGACCCAAGGTTATGCTGCATAGTGGTGTCTTTTCTGTGGGCCCCTTGCTCCACTTCCTTGCTGAAGTCTTGATCTCCTTACTGGCGTGTCTGAGCTGAATTTTTTCCTCTTGCATCTCTTTGATGCTGATGGCCCTTGGGTTATTAACCATGTAGCCAACCAGGTTTGAATTATAAGAGGACTGAAGCCAAAGAGAAAGAAAGGTTTTCATTTCCTGAGGTCAGTGAAGAGGCTGTGACCCAAATTACCCCCCTGAGCAGTGTTTTTTCCTTCTGGTGGTCACAGTGGAGGTGATGCCTCTGGTTCCTCAGACAACTTCCTGAGGTTAGTCATGTTACAGAATATTGGAGCCCATCTCTTCTTTGAGATCAGAGGAGTCTTCTCTCTATTTCAAGGATTTTTATTTTTTAAAAAAATTTGCTTTGTTTGTGAAGTACATTTGGCTGAAAGTCTAAGTAGCAATGGGACTTTGGGCCAGATTGAAGATTGTTATTGATCTCCATTTCCAGTGAAATATCATCACTGTGATCATGGTATTGAGGTGGCTTTTGGTCTTTTGTGTTTTGAGGTTTTTATCTTGTCTTTTGCTTTCCTTGCTACTTCGTGGCAGGGGGACAGGGCCATGCCTTTTTGCAGTCTCTGCTCTTAACTAAAACTGAAACTTGTAAATGGTTTTCATGTTGAAATTTCCCGTGGAATTGCTCTTATTTGTGGAGAGGACAACTACTTGAAAACAGTTGTATTTAATATTTAGCTAGCACTGTGGCAAGGATGTTGTTTGTATGATCTTTTAGGAGTTGAGATGGCTTAATCTGAAATACGATCTACTTTGAGTAACTCAGTTTGCTTTTTACTGTCTCAAGTTGAGTTGTTTCTGTCTATAGAAGCTGAACTGGCTGGCTTAGCGCTCCAGCTGCATTTTTCCCCAGCGTCTTCTGTGATGGTACAAGACCTATTGCTGCCAAACACTGCTGGATTCCTTTCAAGCTTTCCTGCCCAAATATTCATTGGAAAACACTCAGTGAGCCCTCTGCCTGCTCTGGAAGGACTGGGTTTGCATTTGCCTGACAGCAGTGGTGCCTTAAGCTGAACCTAGAAGGAGGCAGCAGCAGAGAAGTGCCTTGGCTGCGGATCACTGGGATGTTAGCAGCAGCAGCAGGGTCACAGCGTGCTTGCCCTGGCCCTCTGCTCTTCCGGCCATCATTTGCTGTCTGCTGCCAGGGATGTGTCGTGAGATGGGGTGGACCTTGGCTCTGACCTGGTACAGAAGTGCTTGTTTGCTGCCTGGGTCCTGCTCAGCCCTGAGAAAAGGCATTTAGCCTTGCCTTTGAAAACTGTGGTTAAAAATGGCATTGCTTCATCTTACTTGTTGCAGCTGCTGCTGGTGCTGTGAACTCAGGACCATAACTTAGAGTAAAAGTTTTTGGAGCATATAGTCTAAGAATGAAGACATCTCCATTAAATATGTATGTTTATGGTGTTAAATGTATACTGCTGGCAAGCTCTCCTAGGTGCAGCTGTGCCTATCCCAAAGCCCTCTTGATGGTACTTCTCTGGGGTTTTTTTAAACTTTGAAGCTTTTGCCAACAACTTTCCAATAAGGAAAAGTTTAATTTTTGTCTGTCTACTGTAGTTTTTTTCTGGTGTATTCCAGTGCACTGCTGGAGTGGTGTGTTGGCTTTTCAGAAGCAATATCATGCTGGAGAACAAGGGGTGGTGATGAGTCTTGTGGTGTTCACAGCATCCCCTCAGTTACACTTCACAGTAGAAGCCAGGTAGACGGTGTTCATCTTTGAAATAACAGAACCTGCTGTTTGCAAGCCACTATGAGCCTTACCTTGTTCAGGTAATGAGCCTGTACCTTTCTCTAGAGCAAAAGAAAGTGGTATAATCCTTTCTTATATTTCTTTTTTCTTGCACTGTTTGTATTTCATCCAATTTTTAATGTCCTAAACCTTAAATATTTTCTACAAGTGCAGTCATCTCAATGTTTTTCAAGAACCCAAATGGTAGATCTGATCTGGAAGTTGAACCTTTGGTTTTCCTTCAAGGTATTATAGGTGGAAGGGCTGTACTTTACATCCATCTACACAAACTCTTCCATCACAAATTCTAAACCTGTCTTGTTGGATCCCAAAGGAAGCTACGAACTGCTGTGAGGGGTTATCTGTGGGTAATTTGGCTTGCTGGGCCTGAGAGAGGAGGAGGATGTGTTTTTGAATGAGGGAAGCCAGCAGAAGCTTTACTGCACTTGGCATTGCATTTGAAATGAGCACTGGTTGCTCTTCATACCACTACTGCTGTGAAGGAAGGCACATCCTTTGAGAACATGATTGGGTTTATACTGGCAGAGCAAAGACTGCCTTCTCAGTGAAAGAATGTCCAAAAGAATGTGGTTTCAGATTGGTTTGACAGGCATTTCCTCAGCTGATTTATTTTAATAAAATTTTGCCTAGATGGCTTTTTTAATTGAATATTTAAGCAAGCTGAAAGCAGGCATTTTACTGTCTCTCTTTAATTTGTGCTGATACGTGGTTTAGCATAATTATTTTTTAATGCCCTTTTTTAAAGTGTAGTGCCCTCATCCTCCTGACCCTCTTCCTTCAAGAAGTGGATTTAATTTGGAGAGAAATGTCTGTTGTATCGCTGCCCTGTGGGAGGGGTGGGCTTGGTAAAAAAAAAAAAAAAAAAAAAAAAAAATTGCTAGCTTTTAAAGCAATGGGTTCAGGCCAAAAAGCATTAAGAATGGTCTGAAGCATGCTGTAAGCTGCCTTTCTGAACCTCATGAATTTGGTTCTAAATGTGAACCTTGCAGCATTGCACAGATGCCTTGGTTGGTGACCTAAAATAACCAACTTACAGTTCTCCTTCTCCCTCCCCCCTGCCATTCCTCTCACAGGCCTGTCCTTTCTTGTTGGCCAGCATTAACTGTCCTGCATCCCTAAAGAGGAAACAGAGCTGTGTTCTTCTGTTTTATAGGTTTCTGCCTGATCCAGCATGGGGAATGGTGGAGTACTCCTGGGTGGGAGCATTTTGTCACTGAGCTGATAAAAATGGCTGCTTACCTCTTATCTAGTTGGCTCCTTGCTCTTCCCCAGTGAGGCAGGACTACCACCACTGGAAAAAAAAGGTTGGCACCATCATTTGTGGTGGAA
The DNA here is from genome assembly GCA_020086605.1 of Lanius collurio. Lineage (NCBI taxonomy): Eukaryota > Metazoa > Chordata > Aves > Passeriformes > Laniidae > Lanius > Lanius collurio. The sequence continues at coordinate 37,990,942 of JACBWW010000007.1, read as the reverse complement.
TTGCAGTTTAGTCTGGAACAGAGGAGTCTGCTGGTACTCTTGAACCCTCCCTTTGAATAATATTAATCACAAGAGCCTCAATTTTTGGTGATACCAATGCCTGCATTCATTTGTGCCTCTGTATTCACTCGAGATTTTCTGTAATGCTATTCATTAACACAGTAAGGTTGGCAAAACTTCTGAAGGGGAAAAAAAGCTCTAGGCTTTCTTGTATTCCTACCAACTACCTGTTTTGATAATAACCAAAAATGTAGTGCTTCCACTTAGTAGTTTGAAACCTGAATGTGAGTCAGTCTTAGGTGATTGGAAAAAAAACCCCCTCGATCCCCCAAACCCTTCCTTTCTCTCTGACCCCAGAAGAAAAATATCAAGCACCCTAGATGAGGATGCACACACCACCTGCAAAATGGTTCTCCTTGGCATGAGCTGGGCTGTGGCATGCAGCTGAAGGCACCTTTTCCTGTGGACCAAACTGTAAGAAAAACTGAGTGGAAAGAAATTCACGGGGATGTCTAGAAAACATTAATAAAGGGAAGGTTTAAAGATTCAAGATGGTTCTACATTGAGAACACATCTAAAAGCCTGCTGTGGGAGAAGAAGGGAGTGAACTGCTGTCTGTGCCTGCTGCAGAGAGGACAACAAGTTAGGGATTTAAGATGCAGAATGGAGAGCTGCAAAACTTTGGAAAAGAGCTTTCTATTGCCAAGCAGGAGTTGTAAAATCGATGTTGCTGGAAGGAACTCAAAAAGAGAAGGTCCTGGTTAGATGCTGGAGAAGAGTTGGTGTTTGGTATTTCTGCACTGGGGACTGGAGTGCCTGGTCCCTAGTGGGAAATGAACCCTTGCAAGATGTGAACAAGGGGCAGAGAAGATCCAAAGAATCTAAGTTCTGGCCTTCCCTGTTCATCTCTTATGTTGCTGTACAATTAAAAAAAAAAAAGCTAGGGAGGGGGTGGGGGACAAGAAATTAGTGGTCATGATGAAGAGAAGTAAAAGGTGATGGAGGAGCTTTGCTGTCAAAGGTCGGAGACAACTGGGTTAGGTGACTTATGGAAATCTCCTTTAACTGTGCACACTGCAATTTTATATTGGGAGAGACTCGTGTTCCAACCCTGCCCTACTCTTGGAGCCTCACATGCTCTGAATTCCAGCACAGGGCAGCACTGATCTGAGTGTCAGATCAAATGACCTTGGGAAGGATATTGATATTTTTGCTTCTCTGTCAAGGGGTCCTTTCAGATAGGGGCTGCTTCTCACCTTCCTCTTTGAGCATGTGAAACAATTCACTTGCAATCCGTGCATGTTCTGTGGAGAAGGTGAAGCAAAGCCCGAAGGATGACCTTCGGCATCAGCCTCAAAGCTGGTGCCTGAGCCCAGCTACCAGAAAGACCACGGTGCCTTCAGTTTGCTTATTTTTTTCAGCCTTTGGGCTCTCAGTGAGTTTCTGTGGCACAGTTAATTCCTGATGACCAGCCAAAGTAGAGTCGTAACTACCAGGAATGCATGGAGGGTACTAAACAAAAGCTGAAAGGCCGGGTAAGTGCCCTCAGAATTTAAATGCAGGTGCTGGTTCTCTCTACAGCACAGTCCTGCTTGCCTTTTTGGTATTGCAGCCATTGCACAAAGCTGGTGGGTGCTGAAGTAGTTTTGCAGAACCATAAGCACTGAATTAAAATCTGAGTCAAGTTCCTGGCTCCCTGTACCAGCGAACGCTTCACTAGTGAGTATCTGAGACGAAGTACCAGAAAATTTATGGACTGTGATGGTCTGTCACTCTGTGTGAGCAGAAAAGAAATACCATCCAGCTTCCTGAATTGATTTCTTTGGTGCGTGGTGAGCCTAAAATTATTTGGCAGGACATACGGTCTTTGTGTGTTGGTAAAACACAGGCGATCTGGGATGCACCACTCAAGGAAGTGTGGAGCATCTTGTTCTTGGAGTTCTCTTCCCAGCAAGGGCCAATGTGTGACCCTTGCAGTACTGAGCTCTCATTGGCTGTGTCTGAAAAATGCATCAAAAATGTGTGTATCTGTAGTGTAAATGAGGCACAACTTGCCTGTTGCCCACAAGGAAATTCAGTCTTCCTGTCGCTCGCTGTGGAGCCTGTGCCTGAGTAAGGCAGACAGAGCTAAGGTAAACTGAGCCTCCACTAAATAACTCAATAGCTGTTGGGGGAATCTGTAATTTGCTGGTTTTCAAAGTACCAGATACTCTTCTGAGAGGGCAGCCCCACTGTGTTTCTGCCTTAATTTGAGGGCAGCATTAAGATGGGATTCTTTCCACTGGAAGCATTTTGGATGTTATTGTGAGTAAATGGAACCTCTATCTTGACTGTCTTTTGCAGATTATGTAATGTTTGGAGTTCACAGATGTGGTCAAATTACACGTATGAGAGAGGGTTATGAGCAGCAGAATGCCAGTTACCTGCACTCCATGGTACATAACAGCTCTGGAGAGCCAACAAGGCCTCATTAGCTGTGTGCTTCTAAACCTGAAAATAGTTGTTACACAAATTAAAGGCCCCATTGCATTGGTACAGGTCCTCTCTGCAGGGGTGTCTTGGCCAATAGCAGTAGGGTTTAACAAGTTCCTGCAGTATCAAGCACATACAGCCTGGGTACAAAATGGGGATTTTTTTCCCCTGCACTGAGTTTTTTTGCTTGAAATTTTAACTTGCCTGTCTTCTCTAGAAGAGGGTGGGTCTTCTCAGACAGGTAAAATTGTGCATCTCCAACTTATCTTGGTATAATTTTCTCTTGTTCACCTCCTCCTCCTCTTCCTTGTTTCATCCCACTTATTGTGAGTTTTGTCAGGGCCCTTTTTTAGGCATTTAGAATCAGTTGCCAAATTACAATAACGAGCGGGTAAGTCTAATGCTGCACGGTGTGATAGATGCAGCAATTGTACTACCAGTACTTCATCTTTGTGGTTTTCATTTTTGTGCTTCCTGTCTACTCGGATCAGATTTTCTTTCCTGTACCTCTAACCATTTTTTGGTACAAGATGTATGTGGGTGAAAGAGGAGGAGCATGAAGGGAGTGAAAATGGCCTTTATTCCCATGTTCTCTTGGATTTAATGCTTTTGTTGCCATGGGGTGGGGGCTGCTGTTCTCTCCCAAATGCATCTGTAGGCAACCAGCAGACCTGAATGTAATGGGTCCATGTTTGGATAGATAATGCCATTATTTCAAATATGAACTAAGCCAGTGGGTCTAGGGGTTGGTCTGGGTTGGAAGAGAGGAGTGTGTAGGGAGAGATGCTGGAGGGGCTGTGCAGCTTCATCAGTTCAACCTGTTCCTTTCTGGGACTCCTGTTACCTGTTCTAAATTCCTGTGGCACATCTCTCCTGGCCTCACTTACTGCTCCTTGGGGTCTGTCACATCTTGAATGTGCTGTTTGTCAAATTCCTTTATTTTCTCCACTAGGAGCTTGTGGAGCTGTTTCTGCTGCTTTTTCCCCTGTGTCCCACTGGGGCACTTTGTGCTGCTTTGTCAGAGGCCAAGAGGCTCAGAGTACTCTCTGGAGGGCTCTTACAGACATTTAAGAGCTGCTGCCTGTTTTCTTAGGATGCATTATCTCTTCCTTTTCTTGGGAGTCCTAGTTTTCTACCTTGGATCTGGACATAGTCCTAATTTATGTAGAAATCCTATCTTGAAACTTATTCAGTTGTTAACTTAGCACAGACGGTTTTGCAGTTCTTGTGATCAAAATGAGTTTCTGTGTGTGGAGGGGGCAGTGCTAACTCACTAAAGATTCTGGTTATGTTGGCCAGTTCTTGACTGCAACTTTTTTAGTTCTTTAATGAGAGGTTATTTTGGGAGGAAGAATGTAATCGGGTCAAAAATCAAATTTCAGTCAGGGCTGATTCATTTTGTATGGGCATGTTTTGGTTGCTGGGCATTGCTCACAATAGAAGTTGGAAGAATTGGAGTGCTCAAACTAATTTTTACTAGGTCTTTCCCATTGTCAATGACTGGCTCTCCTGACATGGTATCATTTCAGACTTCTGAATGCTGATTTCTTATTTGTATTAAATGTACTTTTGACTAACAAAAATGCATTGGGGAAAGTAATAAAATCCAAAGGGGAACAAAACCATTTCCTCTTGGCATAGTGTTTTCCTGTATATCAGCTATGGCCATATTTTGTTTTGATCTGTTTCATTGCTAGTATGAACATCAAATTTCAAGTCCTGCCACCAAACAGAGTAAACTTACAAAAGACTCAAGTAAATTAAGGCAGAGTACTTGGAGTCTTAAAAAGACAGTTGTCACCTTTGTTCACTATATTGTGATAGTTCCTATTAGTAATTACAGTGTCCTTGGAGAACAGGATGGCTCTGTGAAGTTAGAAAACCCTTCCTAAAAGCGTGAAGTGTGCATATCAGGTGGTTAATATATATACAGTCTGGTATCTAAAACCTTGGGGGGGGAGGTGTTGTTCGAGTTCATAATGTATGCTTTTTCACATTGGAACTTGATTTTTTTTTTTGAGAGAGGCACTGCCATGCTTTCTCACAAAGTAATAGAGGGAAATAGTGTTATAAATCCCTTGATGTATTGTGAAAGCCTAGAGCTTTCCTGTTGCTACCTTCTATTTGCTTCCTGTGCAGCTCAGGTTTTTTATTATGTGCTCTTTCTCGAGTGGTCACTATTCTCAAAAGTTTCTTGAGACAGACTGATGTACCAGAGACTGATACCATGCAAAGTATTCAAAATATTTACAGTGAAATGGCAGCTTTTTTTCTGCACACTGAAATCATGTATCTGTCCTCCAAAAGAACTGGCTGGAAGGGAACAGGATGGTCCTAAACTTGGTTATAATTATCTCTGCTTTAATTAAACATTGTAGAGACTTGTGGAGCAACTCAGGTAGATGAACATCTTATGTCCCTTTAGCTAATTGAGGGTATTTCTCCTGGCCTGGAGCCACCACTCTCAAAGGGCATTGGCTTCCCAGTGGTCTGGTGTGGCATCTGCCAGTGTGGATGTTGTGGCTGTGTCTTGGAAACATCTAAAAACATCTCTTGGTGCTATGTTTAGAAACCCAGATCTCTGTCATAAGTGTTGGTAAGAGTTTCCAGAAAAAACTTTTCTCAGCCTGTTAACCTGGAAGCCTTTTCCTCAAACCTCAGTCATCTTTTCATCTCCCTGCCTCCCTGTCTGTGGGTTTAAAGCCAAAAGCTTTAAGTGCCAGTATGCAAATATACACATAGGTCAGTGCATGATGAGATTATTTGACTCTCTTGAAGATGTAATTTCACATCTATAAGACTCTAAAATCACTAGAGTGATCTGAATTAAGGTCTCTGACTAATCTATAATAAAGGAACATTGCAAAAATGCAGGTGCATAGGAATAGGAATACTGTGCCTTGAAAGATACTTATGGAGCTGCAAGTGCTGTAAGCCTTAATATTTTCATTATTGTTGTGATCAGGTTTTTTATTATGCATTACATAGTTTATAGGCAGCTGAGTGTCTGCTTGCTTGCTGTCTCCTCTATTTCTGGCCCCCAGTGTTATCCCCATTTCAGTGAAATACAATTCCTCTGCTATGATCAAGGCAAAAGGAATAAGGCAGTGATGGGTATGGTGAGATTTCCCCCCCCCCCTACTTCTCCATTGTCTTTTAACACAGTATTTCCAAACTAAACACTGTGTGATATCTTTGTGGTAGCTCTGATTGTCTAAACAAACAAACAAACAAAAAAAACAACTCCAGTGATTAGCAACTTTGGAAAAATATTTGCCATGTGAAGACAGAAGTCATTCCCTAGCAAAAAGCACCTCTGTGCTTTCCAGTCCTCTGTTATCCAGAGGATAACACTCTGATAAATGTTGAAGTCCTTTTGATTTCAAGATTCTCATGTGTCCTGAATGAAGCTGGTTTTTTATTTTTGTCATCATCATTCCTAAAGAGTGGTTTGGGCTTACGAAAGGGGCTGTTGTTGCAAACTGCCTTAGGACAAAAAATATGACAACCATCCTGAGCTGTGGAAAGAAAGATGAGTGTAGATAGGAGGAGAAAGTCCAGTCTCTGAAAAGCAGCCACATCAATGGTGCAAACTGGGGTAAGGTTCAAGGAGTCTCTGAATGTTGTTCTTGTCTCAATACCTCTCAGATATTAAGGTGGTGCAGGTTACTTGGTCACTAAGACTCCAGTGTTATTATGACTCCTTTTATATAGGTCTATATAGATTCAGTTGTTTGGTATTTTGGGTAAGTATTTCCTATTTTTAAATACCCTTCAGGGAGGGAAGGCATAGAATAGAAGTTAGAGGGGGGAGTTGACATATATATTCCTTTGCTCTTACTTTTTTTCTATGTCCAAGAGAAAGGAGCAGAGTTGGTTGTTTTTAAGAATCAAGCAATAAGCAGAGCTTTAAACCTAGAAATTAATAACCAGAAAACTTCCCTCCAGATCAGTAACTTGTGCCCATCTCTCTAGTGACCAGCATTTAAAATGATGTTTCATCCAGGTTATTGCACTCCTGAAAGCAAACATTCTTTCCTTTGAAGTGTATCAAATGCTTGTTGCAGTAGTAGTTAATAGGTCTGATTTCAGAAGGTATTCTGCTTATTTTTACCTATTTGTCTAAAATTCAGCCACTACTTTGGATATGGGTCAAAACATATTCTGTTCACTAGTATGTACATTGAAAAGCAAAGAGTCTCACAATGGTGTGTTCCAGAATTGTCATGGACAAGTAATACTATAGTTTGTGCTTTCTAAATATGTTTGAGGGTTATAATGAACTGGTGCTTTGTGGTATGACAAAGCACTGGCCACAGGGCTGGTAAAGTTTGCAGGGTGGATTTAGCCTGGGAAGGAGGAGACAGCAGAGCCTGCAGCACTGCAGTCAGGGCTGGGCGGTGGGGCAGGACACAGAGTTGAAAAGCCAATTCTGGCTCCTGGCAAAATGCACTCGTGAGGAATCATAACCCCTCCTCATAACCGTAAAAAAAAAACGGTCAGAGGTCCAGAGGGCAGCTGTGTGTTTGCTTTACCTGTGCACTTTACCCTGGTTGTGTGCCTTTTCCAAGGGGTATTTATATTTTCAGGAACGTGAGATTGCAGCTGGACCCGTGAAGGACGTGAGGGGTGGTTTGCACGTGTGGGTCAGAACATACTGGCTGTTCCTCTCTGAGCCTGCTCTGCAGCAGCACAGGTCATTTAAGCAGTGCCTTCCTAATCTTTTGACGTGCAGCTGGACACATCTGGAGGCAGCAGGGTGTGCAAGCACACAGGCATCTGGTAAGCCATGCCTCGTGCCGGGGATACTGCGGGGCAGGCACTCGGTCAGTGAAAGATCCCTGGATTAAGGAGAGGCCGTGAACGTGGAGCTGGCTGTCCCTTTGGGGCACTGAACCCGAGGTGAGCTCTGGTGAGCTGTGTGAGCAGAAGGTGGTGGTGAAGTCAGGGAAGCTGCTCCTCTGGCTGTGCCTGAATTCCTCACATGGATGGTGTGTGGTTCCTCTGCTCCTGGAGCAGCTTTCCCTGCAGTGGGTAAGGCTTCCTGTGGATCTCTGCCAGGCAGTTGTTTGGTGCTGCAGGGTTACCTGTTGTGTAAGAGGAATGGGGCTACCTCAGGTCTCAGTTTGTTAAAAGTGGCTTGGGGTTTGATATTTCAAAGTGATGATTGTGCTGCGGGGCAAGGTAAAGCTGGGAACTTGTTAAAGAACAGCAGTAATCACAGAATCACAGAATGTCAAGGGGTTGGAAGGGACCTTAACAATCATCTTGTTCCAAACCCTCCTGCCATGGGCAGGGATACCTTCCACTAGACCAGGTTGCTCCAAGCCCTGTCCCACCTTGCTTTTAACAGTGCCGGGGTTGGGGCATTCACAACTTCCCTGGGCAACCTGTTCCAGTCTGACCACCCTCACAGTAATGAATTTCTGCCTAGTATCTAACCTGAATTTCTCCTTTATCAATTTGTACTCATTACTCCTTGTCCTGTCACTACAATTGCCCTACGTGTCACCTCTGGAGTGTGTATGAAGTCTTAATCTATTTACCACTGAATGTGCTATACCTGGCATGCTCTGTCAGCATGGAATTCTATTTTCCATGTGCCAGTAAATATTTTAACCTCTAGTTACTAATATTGTTTTATGGGTTCCATATTCCTGAAACAACGATTACTTTTTAAATTTCTCATCCACTTAGGAAAAGTTGTTTTTACTTTTGTATTTCTGTTCCCTCTGAGGATAATAAGGAGACATCTTTTCCTTCCCATGATGTATGGAAATAAATGAATGTGATGGATGTAGAGAGGCATCTCACTTCTTTTTAATGTCTTTGGGTAGGAAGTGGCTCTACTGTTCCATTTTAGCCTCCTGTGGCACCTGGAAAATAAGAATCAGGGAAAGCCTAACCCTGTGCTCAGGCTGACAAGGAGGTGTGAAAACAGACTGCTGACATGTAGATGCAATTGAGTCTTTTTGGAGGAGCTTGAAGACAGTCAGTCTTACTGTGGGACCCAGATCTGTCAAATTCAAATGAAAAGGAGAAATCTGGTTTCTCTGGATTTCACTGTATATTTATCTTTCTTCCCATTGCCTTTCTTTGTGTTTAGAAATTTTAGAGAAAGAAAAAAAATACCAACTTGCTTATTTGGGCAGTGTTAGTTTCCTGTGGTCAAATGTTGTGATTTCTTTTTTTTTTCCCCTTTGATTTTAAAATTTAAAAAAACCATGCTGTGAAATGAATTTGGAAAGCGGTAGGTTGATTAAAAAAGAATATACTTTAACACAAATAATGGAGCTCCCAGGAGCAGAGACTTGAAGCACAGCGAGAGAGGCACATGGAAGAAGGAATAAATCTCTTTGACTGTGCTGCTGAATGCTCAAGTCTGTCTGCTTGTGATGTGAGTAAATTGCCAGCTGTCTTTAGTACTCAGGAATAATTACTCCCTTGTCCTTGAGTCATTCTGGAGTTGTTCAAGTCCATCTGTACATGAGCAGGGCTTTTTCTGTTTCTTCTGATACCTCCAGAGGGAACAGTGCTTGGGACCACCCCGTGGAGAGTGAGGATCACTGAGCTGATCCAGCGTAGCACGAGTTGTAAAGAGACTCTGTAGGAGCCGTGGGAGGGGAAATAGATTTTCAAATATCTGTGCTTATTGTGGAGGGTTTTGTCTTTTGGGGTTTTGTGTGTTTTGTTTTTCTCAGTCTCAGGTAGAAGTTGTGTGGATGAAACCTATCAGTGAAAGCAGAAGAGGATGTAGTAAAGCTGCCTGGTTTTACCTCCCTAAGACTTTTAGCAGAATTATTTTCCCTCAGTTTTTGTCTGTGGCTTCTTTTGTGCTATTGCTGTGTGCATTTTCTGCCCTTTTCTGCCTAAGATAGAGCTCAGCTGTAGTAAGTGTAGCTTTTATGCAGTGTTTATCCACTTGGAAGTTTCTTTTTGTGTGTTTTGCTGGATTTGAGTTTTAGAGCAGAGAAAACTTGAATCTGTTGAGGGAATTGATCCCTCTGTCCAGCACCCCTTGAAGCTGCCATCCTGTGCCTAGCAGAGGTGAGAGAAACTTGCTGTGCTGCCCTAAATAAACTTTCTTGCTGTGTTCAGAGAGGCTGATTAGTTTCATAGAGCTGTAAACGAGACAAACCAGCCTGCTTTAAAGCCTCTGTGCCTAAAGAATCAGTCAGGAAGTTTTGATCTGTCCTATATGGTTTTCCACCTCAGCTACTCTTGACTATGAAGATCTGAACTTACACCATGATGTGGATAGCCCTTTTAATTTGATTGTTGTTACTTGATCCTGTAGCTGTTGCTTAAAGAAGCCATCAGAAAGAGCCTGGCTGGGCAGTCCCCTGCTTTGTGTCCCTATACCTGGTGTCCTGGTGTCCCCTTTCCTTCTGCATAGATCACAATGCCTGTACACATCTGATCCCCCCCAGAGCTGGTGTCCAGGTAAAGTTTCGCTGCTGTCCCTTGTCATGGAGCTCAAAACAAGTAAATGAACAACAGCTGTATTGATCAGGGCAGCGTGGAAAGGAATAAAGCAAGTTTAGAAGAGCATCTGCTCCCATATTTCACTTGGGACAGGGGGTCACAAGGGATTTGTCACTTGCAAGAGTCAGACTGAGGGTGAATGTGTAGCATTTTTCTGGCTTATTGTCATGTGGCATTGTGTACTGATTGCACAGCTCAACACTGCTCAGAGTGTTGTATGGCCAGCTGGACCCAGGCTCTCTGTCTCTGATACAGGAAATTTTGTGCTTGGAAAAGTCCTCCTTGAAATACTCTGTGACTTGAGAGAACAAAGGAAGTTGTCATCTTTTCCTCGTAGCCCCTGATTGCCCCTCTCCAGCCCCAGAATTGTCTCCTGCACAGAACTGGTTTTTTGTACTCTATTTTCTTCCACACATCTTCTACTAAAAGAAATCCACTTACTGCATAAGTGCTTTTATCTTTTTAGGCTGCTTTTACACATTCTTCATTATCAGTATGGTTTCTTTGTTTCCTTCTGTATCTTTTTCTGTACTTTCTCTTACTTTCTTTTCCTTCCCCTTTTTCATTCCCAAGTCCATTTGCACAGCCACCTCTTGGCTTCTCAATCACATGCCAAAAGTAGAGGGTGTAGGAATTATCCCAGGGATAACCCCAATGTCTCATAAATCTGGGTGCAAACTGTAATTTGCCTCCAAGGAAAACTTCCAAACTTCATTTTAAAAAATGTTTGGTTACTAAGACTGTCCTAGCCCTTATTAAGTTGTTCCAGGGTGTGCTGGTCTTTGCTGAAGTGTGTGGCTTGTGACCTCTTTGTGTTTTAGTTTCATGCAGCATCTCTGTTTACTCATGTTGCCTCTCCTATGGAGTTTTCTCTATCCGCTCTGTTTCCCCTCACTCAAGAACTGTCCCAAAATCTGATGTGAATGTTTTCCTCTTCAATATTTTTTCAGGACCTATTTTTTATGCCTTTTGGGTAGAGTAACTGGCTGGTTTGAAAGCCAGTGAGTGGATACTAAAAGGCTGTTAGTATGGTTCTATTCTTCAGGCTGACTTTGGAGGAAGCAATGATCTCAAGTCGTGAGTCTCACCAGGCTCAGGAATTTGCTGTGTATGTAGAGCCCTCCTTTGGTTTTCAGTGGCTCAGCATTTAGATTTTTTTTTAAAAAAATTGCTACTTTGCTTTTCCAGGTTCCTGTCAAGGCTTTTGTGAGGGAAGGCAGACCTTTTGGTCACCTGGAAAAATCTCCAACAGGACTCCTTTACAGGACTCTGTATTTTTACAATCTTCATAGATAGGCAGAGTGTCATAGTTTTATTTGTATAACAGCAGCAAAGCCCTATTTGCTTTAAGCCTTGTTTTTTTTTGCAGGACTGGAAATAAGTCCTTGAGGCTGTTGGTTTTTCAGTTCATTAAGGTAGTGCTGGAAGATACATGAGGAGAACAAGTGCTTTTTTACCACCCTTCAGTTTGACAGTCACACCAAGCCTTTTCTGTGGAAAATTGGCGTTTGCCTTGGAAAGGTCATTCATGTGTTCAAATAACAGTGTGCAGGAACAGAAACCCCTTTCAGAACAGGTGTCCAGAGATGCAATAGAAGTTATCTGCTTGTCTCTTATTATACCTGTCACCAGAGAAATCTGGTGAATGAGTCTCCAGTTGCCAGCAGGAGAAAGAAGTTACAGTGAACAATAAGAGGCCCATGGGGAGTGCCCAAGGCATCGTCTTTCAGACAGACTGAAAGCTCTTTTCTTCTGTGCAGGAAAAGAACAAATAAGTAAAACGTTAGTCTGCAACTGATGGGACACATGTGAAGCATTAGGAGAAATTAAAAGGTCGGGTTACTTGCAGTTCTCTGAAGTTAGATCCTTATCTCTGTGCTGACAGAATTGAGAGAAGGTTTTATTTACTTCCAAGAAAAAGGAGAGGACCGGTCAGTCTGGCATAGGAATATAAACACACTTGTGTTCCTCAAAGTATAAAAATTGCTTGGTGGAACAGATTGTATTGTGTGAAGAGCCCTTGGAGGGCACATGTATGTTTGCAGTTGTAATTTTTCATTACATGGTTCATAGAATCATCGTGGAATGGGATGAGTTGCAAGAGGACCTTGAAGATCATCTTGTTCCAACCCCCTGCCACGGGCAGGGACATGTTCCACTAAACCAGGTTGCTCAGGGCCCCATTCAGCCTGGCTTTGAACACTTCCAGGGATGGTTCTTTGCCTTTGCATAGAGAGGAATAAAATTGAACTGCTGGTTCTGCATCCCTTACCTGCAGCAACCTCTCCTGGAGATGTTTTTGCCTATGGGAGTGAGCATGTATAGGGTATAGAAGTCCTACCTGTGCATTGTACTCTTATTTTATTATGAGGATTTTTAAGGGTTTGATAAAGTAATTTTATAGAAAGCAATTAAAGTTAATTTTGCATTTAATCTTTTGTAAGGTTAGTGAGTGAAGTTAACAGTACAGGCTTAAGGCCAGTGGACCTCAAAGTGCTGTAAAAACTATCCTCAAACTTGTTCAGGTTTCATGAAATACAGATGTGGGCATGTGACAAGCACATCACTTTTGGGTGCACATGGTTGCAGTTCTCTCAAGGACAGTATCATGGATATGTTTCACTTGATATTTGCCATTGTTAAAGAGTACTTTCTGTCTTGCTGTTACTTGCATGAGCAGTACCAAGAGCCCTGGGGTTTGCTGTGCCAGCATTTTGGAGTTGGAACGCCTGCGAATTTCCTAAGGGAATGTGCTTGTTCCTTTCATGCTGGAGGATGTGCTTGGCTGGGGATGAGGATTTTGGCCAAGAACACTGCACCAAAATGTTACCACATGATGGGCTGCTCCTGCATCAAATTCAGCAGCTGTTTCCTCCAATTGCTGTCTTCTGCGGCGCTGTCCTCTGCCAATTCTCCCTTTTCTCCCTAAGGAGAATGCACACTGGAGAGCTGATTCATCAGCCCAGTGAAGAGCTGTGCTCAAATTAGTCCTTTCCCCAGGCTTCAGAGTATTGTCCTGACATGAGCAGGAATGTATGGCACTAGGTATTAGTGGTAAGGATTTATCCTGCATGTTTCTGAGGGTCCTGTTTATCCCATTTGGAAGTAGAATAATTTCTGTCCCGTTTTGCAGGCAGCTGCCAGATCTGCTTAGTCTGTTCCTGCCATTGACCTTTTTTTATTCCTTTCATCCCTGTTCCCCAGTTTGGCTGTTCCCCATTGTCCAGCCCCTATAAGAGAATTGAACTGCCTGATACAGAGATGTATTTTTCTGTTCTATAGCTGGCTCTTCTCTATTGGGGAGCCAACACTGAGGATTTACATCTAGGTGGTGATAATGTGACTATGTGTGAGATCTGCTTTCTCTCAGATTTCAGTGGCCCAGTGCTTATGGCTGGAGAGCAGGCCAGCCTGTACATACAGAGCAGGAGCAGAGAAAGCAAAGAAAGACAACAAGAAATTACTGAAAAACTATTTCAGTCTCTAATATAATCGTAAAGGTTTGAGATTTCCCCCACACCCTTCACTTAAAATATTGTTCCTCTTGTTCCTAATGTCCCCCATGTCATGGTGAGCCTTCCCTCTCTCCTTTGATATCTCCTTTCTGTAAGTTCTGGGTACTCATCCAGAGTAGTGAGGGACAGGAAGGGTCAGGGTAGGAGACATCTTCATTGCATGTCTGAAGCAGACCCCTTGTGTGGGAGCTGGTGATGCTTCATGCCAAGCTGGAAAAGGGAAATGTTTGGAAAGCAGTGGTTCAACAAAGCACTTGGTGGTGTTACTTTCTGCAGTGCTCTGACTGATGTGGGACCCAAGAGGACAATTCTGTTAAAAAAAAAAAAAAAAGTCAAAAAAAGGATCGTGAGGACTGGACCCTTGTCGTTCACCCTCCTTAGACCCTATTAGGTTACCCCCTGACTTGTTTTGGACCAAACTTGGCCTTCTGGCCTTTCTTTTAGCAGCACTGGTCAAGCTTAAGAGTAGACCTTCAAGTAGTAGTGGCTGTATTGCCTGGCAGGATGCGTGCAAAGTGGAGTCCTGTCTTTGCCTTGAGCTTTTCATGGGGCTTGTGGATCAGCAGAGAGTCCACTGAAGAAGAAACAGGCTTCTGCAGCAATTAGCCTTGAGCCCATGGGATTCATATCCTGAGAGGCTGGTTAATACTGTTACTTTGTGTTTGATAACCTCTGGGTGTTTGAATGTCATGTTTGGAGGAGGAAGGGAGGAAAACACACCCATATGAAATGTTCAGACTCAGGATATTGCTCAAACTGGAAATCAAAGGACTGTATGGTGTGCTTTTCTGTCTTTATCAGTAGTTCAAATAGACATGCTAATCCCTGTTTTTTTCTAGTAGCTGTGGGGATTATAGTCACAGTGAGAAAGGTACATATTGTAAGGAAGATTGAAAATTTACTTGTCCACCAGATAGCTGAAGCAAAAGTTTATCAGGACAAACAAGCCCCCAAGCAACAGAACTGTACTACAGTATAGCACATAATTCTCATAATGCTTGTTAGCAGAAGTCCTCTCTTCCCCTCAGTGCCTTGCTAGGCTTTGGCTGGGATTTTGGAGCTGTTCTCTGTGGACTCTTCTCCACACAGGAGAGAATCCCTTTCCCAAAGAAGTTGACTAGATGTATCTGCTTCAACCCCATGTGCAGTGCAGTTGGAGCAGGCCAGGAGAGCAGATTTCAGTTTTATTTGCTTTGTCCACTTCATGTTCTTTACATCTGAGGTATCCTACTCCCTCAACTGGCCATCTCTCCTGTGCATGTGCTGCAGAGCTCTCTGGAGGAAACCTGTCCCCTGGATCTTTGCTCCAGGAAGTGTCAAATTATCCTCTTCCCTGTTTCACAGGGATGATGCTAGAGTGTAATTTCCTTGTCAGTGGTGTCTGTGTAAGCCTCTTGTGGGAACAAACTTTATTTCTCTTTCTGCTCGCTTGAGTGACCTGTGCAACCTGCTGACTGATTCCCTGTTTGATTCCTGAGATTAGGGTGGTGTTGGGGGGGGGGGGGGTGGTTTTCACCATCAGCTTTCCAGGAGCATACCCAAAAGATGGGGGTCTCACCTTTCTGCACATCCTGTTGTTTGGGGAAGACAGAAAAGGAGCTTTCTCTCAAGTTTTGCAGCTGCTTTTTCCCCAGCCCGGTGAAGAAGCTTGGCCCAGATGGATGCCAGTCCTCTTACTATGTGAAATGATAAGGAATAGGCACAGAGCTTTGCTCTGACAAGAGGCACAGTCAAAGCCTTCTTCTGCACTGTGGTACAGCATCTCAGCTGTCCCTGAACGGAATTTTAGCAGCTCAGGCCTTGCTTAAAAGGACAGCTGTCACCTGTAAAGTCTCATGAACCTCAGTCCCTACAAGTGGTGAACTGATGTGGGGTGAGCAAGTCTGGGTGTAGTTATGGTCAGGGTTTCCAAGGATGTCTTTCAAACCTTTTACCTCCATGCAGTGGGAGTTACCAGCAAGGTAATCTGGGTCCATGCCCTCTGTGGATCCTCAGGCAGCATGAGCAGTATTGATTCCAGGCTGGTGCCTTGACCAGGACCGTTGTTAAATAAACACTGGGGGCAGTTCTTTGCTGGTCCTGCTGACTGCAGGCCATGGAAAGGTATTTCCAGGCCAGAACCTCGCATCTTGCCTGACTGAGGTGGACCGTGCTGCCTGGGTCTGCCTGCACAAAAGGCTGGATGCAAATATCTGCAAGGTCCTGTGAGTCACAGGTGGCTGCTGTGGACACTGAGGATATAATTTCAGCCTCCCACATCTGCCTCAAAAAGTTAGAGCACCCAGCATGGGTCTCATCTAAGATGTTTGTGAACAGATGTGGAGGTGCCTCTCTCCCCTCTTTACCACAAACAGGAAAACTGCTGTGATCAGTGCCTTGGAACAGACATAGTGGAACAGGGGAACAAAACTTCGTGCCGTGACTTATTCATGTGTGAACACTACTGAATAAAAAGCAAGAGATTCCTGATGGACTCTGAATCTGCTTAACTTGCCCTCCCCATGTTTTAATGCCTGTGCATGCACACGTGTGTGCACTCTGTTCCTGGTGGCACTTAAATCAACCAACCTTTTGTTCCTTTTGATTATCCTGGACAGCATTTTTTGCTGGGCCTCCAACCCTTTGGATCTTCCTCATGTCCAAGATTGTGCCTCTGACTCCTGTCACATTCTTTGAGGAGGCCTCAGGGGGAACAGGCTTGAGGGCATTGGGACACTGCACTTGGAGTGGTGTCTGTCTGCTTTGCTGGGGAAGGGAAGGCAAATTTAGCAAAACCTCTGTTAGCTGTTGCCATCCCAAGGGAAGAAGTTGTTGAGGGAAGGCAGTGGTGCCTAGAATTTTTAGGATGAGGATAGCCTCTCTAGATGGAGTGAATATAACAAACCACCCAGGTATCCTATATCCCAAGTGTGCCTATGGGGGATTTAGGCCAGGCTTATTTGGGAGGCAGTATAAACCAATAGACCCATGCTTCTGTTCTCATAAAGGGAAATGATCTTCGTTTTGGGAAAGGACATTTTGTGGCAGAATGATACAAAAGAAAGCTGAAAACAGCGGTGGTGCTCAGCAATGATGAGGAAGATGACAGAAGGTAGGGCAAATATTGAGTAAGGAGAAATGACACAGAGGCTGGGGAGGCCTCGGTGGAAGGCAAAGCAGATTGCAAAGGATTGAGAGCTGCAGAACTGGTGGTTAATATACACCATAGAAGTGCATTACTTATAAAAGTGCAAAGGGTGCTACTTAGCCCTCTGGTTAGCTACCACCTTTGATGCTGGCTATGGCTGGGACCTGGATGTGTTCTTGCTGGACTTCCCTTGTTGCCTTTTCTACCTTCTCATAGCAGGGACAGGTACTGCAGGTCATATTGCAGTCTTCATTCCTCTGAAAGAAGCTATTTTTGTCCCTCATATGTTCTTGACTAAAGCAAGGCTGTCCAGGGAGTGACCCCCTCGGTATTTGTATCCTTGGGAGCTTTGTGTTTGTGGCCTGTGTTGAGGAACCAGCTCAGGTCTGCAGGGTGCCTGCTCAAGAGGAGCACATCAGGAAGCTGAGAAGGGCACTTGAGCAGCTGTAATTACAAATGGGTTATACCTGGCTGTGTGTTGGCCTTTCAGTGCACAGGTTGTATGTGGTCAGTGTGACACCCAAGTGCTAACAAAATCCATAAAACAGCTGCATTTGGGCATTAAGTAATAGAGGAAACGTGAAGATCTGCCAGAAGGCAAAACCCATTTCATTCACAGTGCACGTTTCTGAACAAACTTCTCTTGATGTGCTGCTTATTCAGGAATTTAATCCATTTTGAAAAAGGGATTATCCAATTCACAAGATAGACAAACTGCCTCAGAATTTTCATGTGAACTAAATAGATTTTAATCGAGGAAGTAAGAATAAAGTGGATATGCTCCTTCTGCTACAGATGAACTTTTCTTAAATCTAACTTCATTTTGCTTTGTGTATGTGTTTTGTTGTTTGTTTTTAATAATCAGGATAAAAAGCATCCGATTTCTCACTAAGGTTTTGCATACTTCTGCTGTCTTGCTTTGGGGTACTTTACAGTGATAAAAAAGCTATTTTTTTGTTGTTGTTGTTAGTAGAGGAGGAGCAACGGTGAGAGAATTGCCTTTTTTGGTGAATTTTATGTGGCTATGAGAAGGGGTTCCTTGAATTCAAACTAGATGTTTTCTTGTCTTCAGTTTTCTGCAGAAGACTAAAATGAAATCACAGCTGCATGGGAAACAGTTTAGTCAGTAGGGAAGGGTATTTCACAACAAGATAGGAGAATTAGGTGGGTTTGCTCAGTTAAAAGCTTTCAGAATAGCTTGTTTTAAAATTAACCTGGAGTTATTCTGGCTTCCACAGTGCAACAGTGATACAAGGTCTTTGAAGACAAATATACAAAGGTCAGTCTGAGATTGAGATAATTAGCACATGTATGTTTTTAATTTTGAAAGCCTATAATTTTTTGAAGATCCATACTTTTACCTTGTGGAAAATCCCAGACTTGGGTGATTTGCACTGTATGAAGATAATAATAACCTGCCACTGACCAAACCTACTCATCAGTGTTTCATCAGTGTGTGTGCTGAGCGTGGTTTCATACTCTGGTGTCCATCAGCCATCTGCTGTTTGCCTTGGGATCAGAGAGCTGTCGATGTGTAGGCAATGCCAGTCAGTAAAATACTTGGAGGTTATGGCTGAGTGATGGGACATGTCTGTCTTTTAGGTAGGGAATACCTGGAAAGAAGACAGAGTCCTTCAAGGTCAAAGGAGAGAGGTTTCAAGTTAATATACAGAGGTCTGTATTGTCTTTCCTCACCCCATCCCAACTTCTGCTTTTTCAATGAGTTTGTTGAGAGATCTAGCATAATGCAAAAATTAAAATAACTGTGGGTAGATAATAGCTATCTTTCTAGAGCAGGAAATTAAAATACTGTTAGCTTCAAAATGCAACTTTTCTTCCCAATTTTGTCAGTGTCTTAAACTACTTTTTTCTAATGAAAGTTTACTGTAATTAGCAGAAGCTTTTGACACAATTCTGCTTTTCCTGTTTGTTGTAAGGTGTTTTGAATCATGATAGCATGCCCCAGCCAAACCACCTGTAGTTATTCCTATTGGAGCCCTCAGAGAGAGACCAGGCTGGAATTACCCTCACCAGCTTCACCTGGCCCTACACCTTCAGGTGTAGGAAGTCAGCTGCTGGAGGGTTTTTAAGCCCAGCCAGAAGGTTCAGTGTGGAAGAGAAGGGTTTGTATTTGCTCCCTGTTCTTTGCTGCCTGGTTGTTTGGATTTCCTGGACTAACTTGGCTGCTGATCACTGGATGGGTTTTGTTGCTGCTCTCATCTTGACTCTGCTTGCCTGGATTTGGAGCTTCAAAGACTGAAAGGTACTGAAAGATAAACTGTGCTAAACTAGAATTGGGAAATGAGAAGTTGAAAGGCTAAATACCCAGACAGCAAGGAATAGATAAAGAGGACTGTGCTGCACTGGATTAGGAACCAGTTGTATTATCTGAGAAGTGTGTGTGGAGCTCTTGGACAAAGTAAAGAGACCAAACAAGTAATGTGTAATCTCATGCACAGCAGTTGCAAAATGTGTATGTGCTGTATTATGGATAAGTTAGTAAAATGTATAAGCACTGTGTTAAGTATAACTAAATGAACTATATAAGTTATGCATAAGTATGTAAAAGTAGTATAATGTGTAAGTATAGGATAAGTAAGCATAATACACAAAAGAGGGGATAAGTAGCTGTTATTGAACAAATTAGAAGATGTTTGAGTTCCTCAATGATGCCCAAAGAGGTGATGCATATTTTAAACAATAAGAAGCTTCTGTGTAATCACATTGATTTGCTGAACAGAAGTGCTGAGTTCCTGCACCTGTTTATTTGACATATCTCTTCCCACACAAATAAGCCACACCACACNATGCAGATAATTTTTCTGAGAGCCTGAAGAGGTGATGCATTCAGAATTATCATCTCATTCACTATGAAATGCCTTCACCTATAACAAAGAATAATATTATTTTTCTCAGGATGCAGGTGTATTTAACTGTTCTTTCCTTGTTTTGTTTTGGATTGAGATAAGGTTGCAAATGCAGCTTGTTTCACTGTTTCCTCTTCAGATCTTACCTGCAGCAGTTCAGAATTTTAAAGGTTTTTTTAAAAGACTTTTACTTCCTTAGTGCAGAATGCTAAGGATTTTGGACAGGGAGCAAACTTCATTAGTTCAAGTGCTTTGTAATAGATTTTATTTCCAAAGTGCTCTTCATTAAAGTTCTTAACTAGATTGCCATTCTAGAGCCTTTTAATTTCACTCGAATTTGAATTATGAATAGCAAATAAACAGAAATATTGGTAGTTAATTTAATCTAACCTGGGGGAGTAAAATAACTTCTGAGGAGGAGGATCCCTGAGCTACAAACGTGCCCAGTGCTGGGATGTGTCTGTCTCTTGGATGATGTCCAGGGTGAGGTGGATGACAGTGAGGCAGGCCAGCGACAGTGTTGGGGGATATTTTTGGCCAAGCCTGCTTGACTTGTGACCCTGGAGACAGCCTTGCTAAAGGTGGCTTAAAGTAGACTGGGAAAGGGTGTGAGTGAGCTCAAGTTGACCTGAGTCTGGAGTTTTAATCCTGTTGTCACTAATGCTTCACCTGCAAGTTTCTGTTTTAAAACCTTATGGATTTGAGGCTGGTAAAGGAAAGGTCCAAGGACTCACTGCAATTCTCAAATCCTATGAGGCAGCTCCTTCCTGTCACCTTTGCCTGAGAGTTCCTAAGGGAATGAATAATTTGGAGAAACTGCAAAGTCTGCTTGTGGAAGATCAGAGCTTGAAAGTTAATGATCAATTGCTTCTCATTACTGGGTTATTATGAAGAATTGTGTTTAGAAATATTTTTTTTTTTCTCACTGAAGTCTACTTAAGGACTTACAGCTCTAAAAGTGACCTGTGAATCTATTGCACACCAAAGAAAATGTCACAGCAATAGGAGAAAAGCTGGTGCAGCACCTGGGGGCAGTTCAGGGACCCTCAGCCCCAGGCACAAAATGAAGGTGGCAGAGGACCACTGTAGTGAAAGGGATGTACTGTTACAAAGGGCAGCCAAAGGAAATGAGTGGAGGAAGTTAGCAAATGATTTTTTTGTTTGGTTTTAAGATTTGAAAAGAGCAGGAAAAATTAGGAAGTTAAGGTTATCCCTTACACAGGAATGATCTGCAGGGTATGAATCCTACACTCGCTCCACTCAGTTCTCTCTGTAGCATTTAAGTGCTGGTTACAGCACCTCTCCTTGTTTCTGTGGAAGGCTGCACTTCATATAGCTCTGTGTTCTGCTGTTGCCATAAACATTTTCTGTAATGGGCTTTTGTAAGCAAAAGAGTATTCCAGTGTTTAAAAGAAAAAAAGCAATCTTTGGAATTAATCTGAACATGACAGACTTACATGATATATGGCAATAAGAAAAAAAAAGTACAATTAATGGTCATCTAAAAAATTATTTAGGTCCTTTTTCAGACCTGCTTCTCCCAGGAGTCATCTTAGGCAATTCTTGTGTAAAGTATGGATGAGCTTGCATCAACATTCAAGATTTATTCACAATTTAAATTTCATTAATCAACCCAGCTAAACCCCCAAGCATTCCCAAACACAAGGAAATTCAAAAACCTTGCCTCAGCCTGCTCAAATTCCTCTCCACACTTACTCTCCCGTGCTGTTTTTCATGTAGGCCTTTAATCAGGGATAAGTCATGGGAAAACCTCAGAGGTAACCAGGCTGTAAGAAATTGCAAGGCTGTAAGAATTTACTCTTGGAACTGGACCTGTCTGGACTGTATCTGGGATTACATTTCCCAGGATAGGGCACACTTCACTTGGTTCAAAGATGTTCTGTCCTGGTTGTTTAGGGCAGCTGTCTCTTTCCTGGCTTCGTTTTCACATGGCCATGGTTTTCTGTCTTGTATTTGAAATTGTGTCTCAGAGTGAGATAGCACTTGGTATCTATCTCACTGTCGTGCCATACTGAGTTAACTTGCTGAGGACCTACCCTGTTTCTGGTCTCTAGCAGTGGGAGAACTGGAGCCTTTTTCACCAAGAGTAACTCAACCTCTTCAACTTGGCCCAGGGTTGTGGAGCAACCCTGCTGCAATGACCTCAGACATCACCTCCTCTTCCAGGTGTTGCCTGCAGAAAGGACCATGTGCAGCTGCTTCAGCCCCAGCAGTTCACAGATGGAAAATGACAGTGCAGTTTGCCTGTAAAAAATAAAGGAGAGTCATGATAAGAACCCACCTTCCTCAGGGAGTTAAAGAAGCTCTCTGTGCTCTGGATTGGAGCAGCTGAGGTGCAGGTTATGGAGCAGTGATCCCTGGCAGAAGGCTGAGATGGACAAGAGGGGGCAGTAATGTTTTAGGCTGCCACAGCTGATCGTACTCCAGGATGTTTGTCCATCAGAACCCTGGCTCCACATGGTTAGGGACAGGGTTAGATAAAACTGGTGGGCTGCTGGTGCTCAAGTTCTGATGAGTGAGCACAGAATTTGTGGAATTATGAGGCCACAGGTACATTCATCCATTTCATTCTTGCTTATCTTAGAGGGAAGCTCAAAACTGAAGGGTTTGGTTGCAAATTGCAATAGAAAATGAATTGCTTTGTTTGCTGAAGAAGTCTGATTTCCATCTTGGAAAGGAAAGAATTTGTCTGTCATTGGTCTGTCTAGGTCAGTAGTTTGGCTATAATGGATTTCCTTACTAAAGGATTTAGAGTCAATGCAGTGACTGGTATTTGCTCTGTCATTTCTGTGTCATTCAGGGTTTCCAGTTCTCTTTTCACTCTACTTACACCAACTCTGACAGCCGTGGTAAGAAGGCTCACAGGTCAGTTTGGATTATGAGGGAGGAAACCACTTCTGACTGTTGTACATCCATCAAAACTTAATGACAGCTTCTCTGTTTTTCCTACTCTGAGTGAAGACTTCTTGTTCTGAAAGCACCTTCAAGTCAATAATTTCCAATTATCTTTAGGGAAGTGTTCAGTTTTTAGAGGCTTGGCTTCTCAGAGCTGATGGTCACAGTTGTAGGATGGTAGCAGGAAGGAATTTCTTGAAGTCATTTTGTCAGTGATGGATAATTCCATGAGACATTGAGAGAGGGGCATGCCACAAAATCACTTCTCTATCTAGGGAGAAATATAACTTGTGATTAAAAATACATTATCATTCTCCCCCCCATTTTTTTTTCTTGACATTATTCTGTCAACATCAGGTTATTATATAGCAGGTGGCCTTTAGAGAGAGAACCAAGCTGTGGAGCCAGGGATTCAAAGATACTGGTACTTCCTATAGTGAGGAAGAAAGCTGATCAGAAAATATTTTCAGTAGTTTTAATAAATTATTTAAGAAAAGAGAAAGAAGGGGTGGAGGAAATAAAAAGGAATGAAATGTTCTCCTTGTGAGATGAAGATAGAATTGAGTGTGGCCACTTTTTCTTCTTGTATGTCTTGAGTGTTGGAGCACTGAGAATAATTTTCAGAGCTGTGGTATCACAAAGTAGCTAATGGAAACATGGGTTTGAAGGTTATATTGAATCCAGTGCAAGGTACTGTGCAAGAGAGAAACTGTGTAAGGGTTTAAGTGCACACGCATTTATATTTAATTACGGGACCATTTTGAAATGGAAGAATACTTTTGTGTATGCTTAAATGTGACTCTTATCCTCGATGTACTGCCTAAATCTGTTTGTTCCATTTTAGAAGACATCAGAAAAGCAATTTGGTACAGCTTGCAGTGTCCAGTACATGATGTCTTTTATATATATATATAAATACCTTTTATTTTCAAGTGAGAAAGATGAGGATCCTAAATGGGAAGAGCTTCTCCTCTCCCATTCTTTAGGGCTCAAGTACCTCTTAGCAGGCACCAATAAACAGTGCCAGACCAAAGCTTGCTTTCAGATCCTGTTCTCTTGCATAACACTGCTGTGCTTCAATCTTGAACCAAAAATTATTCTTTTATCAGTTGCACTCTTTCATTCTGAGAATTTTGACCTCAGTTTTAACAATTTTAGTAAAATGTCTGCAGGAGAGTTGCTGTACACAGGCAGTGAAAAAAGCAAAGATCCCTTTGATAGCCCGTGGAGGGAGTGTTCAAGAATTGCTTCAAGACCAGAGAATGTGCTTATTGGACTTGTGTTGCATTGGTTTTAAGGATTCCTTTGTTGTGGGATAATGGGAAGCAGGATGAGACAGTGCTTGTGACTCACTGAGCTTTTTTAATGAACACTTTTAATTGCCATAGTTGCATGTGCAGATTTTAATGAAAAAAAAATGGCTAATGTTATTTTAAATTTAACATTATTTTGCTTGTCATATAGGTGTGCAGGCATCTTGTGGTAATTTTTTATACTTTAGCCTATAAACCAGCTGTGTAACTCTCAGTACCAGCTTCCATCACCAGCACTGAGAACTGAACCAGCTGCTTTTGGTGATACTTTCATAGACCTTTTGATGAATATTTATAGACAGACAACTGCAAAAATGGTTGGAGCTAAGGAAAGCAGGTAATGTGTCATAATAGGGCCTCCTTAAGCATGTAGATTTACTGTCACTAGAAACTTCTGCCAGAGCTTTGCTGTTTTGAAAGATTCAAGCCTGAACTTACTCTTGACCAGTTGATACCTGTTTGTTCTGGTTTCAGCAGCCTTTTGTGCCTGAAGTGGTTTATTTCCCTTCCTAATGGTTATCCCTGCTGTCTTAAAAGGAGCAATTGCATCCCTATCGGATGGCTCCAGACTTCATGGCCATGGTGCCTGTGGTGTTAACACCTCAGTGCACCTTCATGTTCAGATTGCTTCCCAGCTTTGTCATCAGCTGCCATAATTGCTATTTTTTTTGTATGCAAGCCATTAATCAGTTAAAAGTGAACCAGAAGGGGTTCAATCAGGTTCAACCCTGATTCTTGGGGTTTGTGTTTTCATCAGTAACTTCCAAGGAGACTGCAGCTTTTTCTTTCTGTGCTGTCAAGCTCTCTCTCTTTTGGGCAGAATCTTTACTACTGTCACAATTCCTCTGTCTCCACGTTTACACTTTCATTGTGATCACACATGGAAAAGTATGTTTGTTGAATATCCAGATAGCTGAGACTTACTTGTGTTTATGTTGAGCAAACTCTCTGTAACCAGCCTGTTCTATTATGATCTCTTTGTAGCTTCATGTTGTGATTCTTCTTGGTCAGTCTTTGCTGAAATCTCGTGCTGTTGATGAGTTCTGCAGCCTTTCTTATATGTGGCAAGTCAGACTGGTTCACAGAAGTACTGGCACTGAAGTCCTGAAATGAATCTGCCTCTTCTGCATTTTTAGAGGTTTGAATACAGTTGACTTCTAATTGAGTGTGGAGCAGTTACATTATGTTGGTTTTATTGGATGACTTAGAAAACAAAATGTTGCCTAAAAAACAGTGCATATTTTTCAAATGTTTGCCTGATCATCTGTTTTCCCTCTCTTTAGTGGCAGCAGTGGAAGATGCCCTTTGTTCCAAAAGCCAGGAAATGTGTTTTGACAAAAAACTGGCCTTGGACAATGTCTCAGTTGGGATGAACTGGCATTAATTGTCTGCAGAACTAAAGCTGAGCTGAGTGGGTAGGAGCTACCAGGGTAACTGGCATTTCCTTAGTACAGTTTGGTTTCTGCAACACAATTTTGGCTGAAGTAGATTGGAATTGAGCAGTTTTCCAATGGCATCATGTCCAGGGTCAGTATGTACAGTATGAAACTGCCTGCCTGGTCCCTATTTCTGTTCCTCTGATAACATTGTCACAGAAGTCTTTAAGTGTCTGAAGGTTTTATCGCTGGTTACATCCCTTGGCACGTACCTGCTAGGCTCTTAATTAAACATTTATATTTGCAGACTTTGCATCCTGGTTAAAATAAGTTGTAAATGAAGGGATTTGTGTGAGAGGAGCACTCTTTGTTCTAACAACTTGCTAAAGGAGTGGTGGGTTGTAGAAATGCTTTATATTAGCTTTTGTGATACATTAACTTTCTGGGCATGCATTTGAGGAATTTTTTTTTCATTTTTTTTTAAGGAAAAACAAGTAAATCTGAGTGTCTTCGGGGGTTTTCTCATTTTTGAAGTTTGGGTTGTAGATTTCTGCATGAAACTTTCATGGTGTGAGGCTTGTGAAATTAGACAGCATGCTTTAAACAAGCCACCTCTGGGTGAAGTACATCTCTAATTACTGACTAAATTATATGGAAAGTGAGCTTGTGTCTGAAGTAAATCTCCAGATCAGTAATCTAAAATTAAATAATGATTAGCTTAATTGCTTCAGGATCATAAAAAAACACTCTTAATGAAATATAGGAATTAAGTGTGTGTTCTGAGAGCAGATAATTGCTTCTGCTTCATTTTCAGTAACTTCTCTCAAGACAGGGTTTTGAGGTAAGAGAAATAAAATAACCTTTTGTTATGCTGATGAGTAAAGCCAGGAAAAGTAGGCTAGTTGTTGTGTATGCAAGCCCTTGCTCCTTTCTGAACAAAAGCTGCAATTTCTCTATTAATGGTAAATTTAGAACACTTGCTTTTAATTTCATAGATATGTGCCATTTAGTCCCTCTGAAAGCAATAGTAGTTGGTACCTGTGGAGCTGAATGTAGTATTCTATGTGTGAAGAAGGATCAAGTAGGTTTTTTTTCTTCAGAGAAAGGAAAAAAGGCTCATAATTTTAGTGAAAAGCTTTTGAGTTATTCATTACCTGGGTTGTCAGCTGCTTGTTTGCATTGCATTTTGCTTCTAAACGAAGTATTTTTATCCTCATTCATTGGAGAATTTCTTTTTTGCTTATAGGCAAATGAGAAAGCAAATCTCTTGAGACATAAGCAGTGGTACTTCCCTGGAGGGAGGAGATGGGGATTCTCCTGTTGCTCTGAGTGTTGCCAGGTGCCAGAAGTGGTCCCCAGTGGTGGTGGTAAGAAAGAAATCTTCCCCCCCATTTCTGTATTTGCGTTTTGTCTGTAGCAATATACTTTTGGGGGAAAAAAAAATGGGGAAAATGGGTGTGCAAATCCTGTTCTTTTCACAGAGCTGCATGAACTGCTGTGAGAGAGGCATCAGAAGTCTCCCACTCTGAGAATTTTAGTTTAGGAATGAAATCAGCACTTGAGCTCGTTGCTTTTGCTGTCTCGTGTATGCTGTACCTGTTGGTAATCATTGCAGCAGAGATTTAACCACAAATAAACCTCCATGGGACTCTAGAAATACTTAATGTCTCCTTCTCCCTTAAATGTAGAAGAAGGGGAGCTATGCCCTTACAGTGCTTGAAGAGCCTCCTTTATGGGGTTCATAGAAATCTCATCAGTGCTGACTGGGGTCATCTTAGACTGCCTTTAATCTGGGCATCTTTAAATTTTATCCAGTAACTGGGTATGAAAATGTTAAGTATATCAGCCAACTTCCTACTTTTTACCTTTTTTTTGTAGTCTGTCCTACAAGCAGTGACAGGCAAAGTGGAAAGCTGCTGAGACCTCACTGACACAGCAGCAGAACAGTATTTTTTCAGGACAGGATCTTAAAACCTCTGGTTAGTGTCAGATGTTGACATTTTAATTATGATCTCTGATACCCTGTCCCTTCATGGGCTATTAGATTTTTTTGGTAAGAAAATAATTTAATCTTGGTGATTTTGCAAATGCCTGGATTATTGCTTTTTTATTCTATAACCTTTCAAGGTCTATTGTAGGACAAGAAGTCTCTCTACAAATGTTGATTTCTGTGAGATATTTCTCGGAGCTGTGATTCATAAAGCAGCACATACTGGATCACAATCTGTGTTCAGGGTGTGTATTGACCCTGTGCAAAGTTACATCCCTTTAAGATGTACATTTTCCTGCTGTAGAAGTGAAAGTGTAAATTCCAGATCATTAGGTGGGCAAATAGGTACTTCCTGAAAGCCCAAAATATTCCTGGGTCAAAAATTTTGCCCCCAAAAGTTAGCTACTGCAGCTGAACCTGTGTGACTGGCTGCAGCTTTGGTATGTGGAGGGAGACCCAGTAGGTTGATTTGTTAATGTAGCCTTGTCCCAGTGTCATGGTGACCAGCTGCTTTCCAAACTGGTTGTGTACAATGTTTTTGCCTGGGCTCATTGACACTGGTGTAGGAGCAGTGCCCCAGAAACACAAGAAAGCCCTTTTTTTATGCATTTGCTGTTTTGTAGGATACTTTTCAACTTACATGGCTGCAATTTTTGCTTTTCTTCTTTGTGTGTAAGGCTTGAAAATGCCATTGATGAGTTACTGAGAAGATAAAATCTGCAGGGGGGGGGGAGTGAGGAGCAAGATTTTGAATTGTGACAACTCTTGAATTCTCAAGCTCTGCTTCTGTTCAGAGAAGAGAAAATCTGAGTTTCTCATACCCTGCAGGCTGCCAGGCTTGTTTTGTGTGGTGCTGCCTGAGTGTCTTATCTTAGGTCACTAGAACCTGCAATGAGGAATAATCTGGAAATTAAATGTTGTGAGTAAAGTGAATGGCCATGCTGGAAGCTGCATATATTGAATAACCCCTGAATAATTCCTTCAGCCTTTGCCTTCTTGATTGTCCAGGGGAGGCCATCAAGATGGTGAGAGGGCTGGAGCACCTTCCCTGTGAGGAAAGATTGATAGAACTGGGATTGTTCAGTCTGGAAGAGAGAAGCTGGCCTTATTGTGGCCTTCCAGTGCCTAAAGGGAGGCTGCAAGAAAGTTGGAGAGGTATTATTTACAAGGGTCTGGAGTGAGAGGACAAGGGGAAATGGCTTCAAACTGAAAGAGAGTAGGGTTAGATCAAATATTGGGAAGACATTCTTCCCTGTGAGGGTGGTGAGGCCCTGGCACAGGCTGTACAGAGAAGTTGTGAATGTCCTGTTCCTGGAAGTGTTTAAGGCCAGGTTGGATGGGGCTCTGAGCAACCTGGGATAGAAGCAGGTGTCCCTGCCCATGGTGAGGAGTTGGAACTGGATGATCTTCCAGCCCAAATCATCGTGATTCTGTGATCTGTCATCTGCTGCTCTTGTCCTTATTGTGTGTCTTCCAGGGGGATTCATCTTTCTCAGGCTTGTCAATATTATAATTTGTAGAAATTGCTGGAAAAGTCAATTTCCTTATAAACTTAGTTGTGACCACAAAGAGGAAAACAAAATAATTTTTGGATTCATCAGGCTAGACCTGGAAGCAGTTCACAAAAGCAGTCACAGTTTCAAGAGTTTTCTATAGTTCAGGCAGGGAGAAATGTGAAGTATATTGGCAAACCAGTTACAGTCCCTGTTTTCATACTCAATTTACGAGTGTGGAGGCTGTGGTTAGGTTTCAAAGCCTGTAAGACAGAGGCCTCTTCACTGGCAGTGATGATGTGAAAAGCTGCTCTCAGAGATACCATCCCTGCTGTTAGTCTGCAGTGGTCTGGTTT
Source organism: Lanius collurio (assembly GCA_020086605.1). Lineage (NCBI taxonomy): Eukaryota > Metazoa > Chordata > Aves > Passeriformes > Laniidae > Lanius > Lanius collurio. The sequence goes on along the minus strand of JACBWW010000007.1, from coordinate 37,962,032 downwards.
TTAGGCGGAGTCAGTTTTGCACAACTTGCAGAAGTAGTGTTCTCTCCTATCTGTTTTTAATAGATAGGGCACTGAGTCTTGTACCTTTTATTTGGAGGAAGGGAGCTTGACAGTGGTTTTTTTCTGTAGCCCTCAGTTCTGCTCTTCAAAAACTGCCCCCCATTAAGTTTTGTGCCTCTTTCCCAGGGAAAGAGCAGCCTTTCTGAAGCAATGCTGGATACATTTATGGCTGGAACCCAGCACTGTTCAGCCCTGCCTGGGTGGTCACTGCTCTGGGCCAGCACAGGATCCGCTTCCACCTGAGGGTATCTGCTGGTGGAACTCAAGGACTAGACTTGATCTCCTGGGGATGTTTATTTTGAGAAGAAAAAAATAATCCAAACTGAAAGTGCTTTCTTAGAAGCCCTAATGGCATTTACTCTTTCATAATTGTTTTGAAAATGTCAATGTTGCCGTGGGAGCAATCATTTTTACATGTGTAAGTTGTGAAGGCCACTCATGCAGGAACTTTGGCAGTACTTTCCAAAGCAGCAGAAAGCACAGATTTAAATACAAATACTGTTGCAGGATGTGTTTCAGGACAATATTGTTGTGCTTCATCAGCAAGGCCACCTTTGATTCAAGGCTTCATTTGCCCAATCTCTGCACCTGGGTCTCCCTCTCCTGCTTTGTTGTGGTGTTCAAGTTTAATGGGATAAGTGGTGAACAAGAGTGAATCAGCCTGAGACTGAGGAGTTAAAGACTACACAACCAAATATATTTTTGATTGAAAATGGCTGATAAAGGACACCCCTCTAAAAGCAGAACAAGCCCTGCTCCTGTGGGGTGTAAGGATAAGGACAGAGAGGAAGAGGCTCAGTGCAGTGTGAGCTGGGGATGGAGCTGCTGGGCCCCTGTGGCACTGCAGGACCTGGCTGTGCTGGGGCATTTTGCAGGGCACTTCTGGATACTCTTTGCCATGGCTGTGTGAGCTTTCAACTTGTCTGGGACAAAGTTATCTGGGTACTTTGGATCTGTGTTGCAAGATGGGAGCAAAAGGCCTATGCATCTCCTTGTGCAGTTCTTTTTCCTGTCCTGAAGGTAATAACAATGCCACTTATTACTGGCCTGTGTGGCCTGGGTTCCCCAATGTCTACAGAAATTATCTACTTGATAAAGAGTTCTAAACCAAAACTGAAAAAAGAAACCCTCAAAACTCAACACAAACCTAAGCAAAACCCCCAAAC
>JACBWW010000007.1:37854646-37960796 GCA_020086605.1 Lanius collurio | reverse complement strand
GGTGGTGGCTTTGCCACCAGACAGCCCCAGGAGCTTTCCTGCCCCTGCCTGTTCACTTGCATCAGGGATCCTGCATTATTATGGATCAGAGAGCAAATCACACTGCTCCTCTTCTGCAGAAGGTAGTGTTTTATACCTGAAATTTAAAGCAGATCAGCACTTCTTGAAAGACAGAGTTTCCATTTCTTCCCAATTAGTGCTCAGTACTTCAAAGGAAGGCTTTGAACCTGGGCAGAGCCTCGCAGGCACAAATACGGTGCTTGCTGAGACTCTGGGTAGCAGCAGGCAGAGGCTTCTCCTTGTTCAGCCACAGCACATTTGCATGCAGACAGATGTCTCCTGGCAGGCTCTTTCTGTCATATGTTTGAGGCTTAATTTTTTTTCCTGCATAATTTTCCATCCAGAAAGCAAAGTATATCATTCTCTCTATGATGCTTATCTGCAGGTGAGGCTCTTTTGTTTATCCTTTATTTTTCAACCCTGTTTTAACAAGTGATGGGCCCGTGCCACAAAGCATTTTCCAGATTCACCCAATCTGTCTAGCAGGTAGCTCCCTAGGTTTCACAGCTTGATGTGTAGATTCATTTAATACTCCCAAAGTTTCTTTTGTAGTTTATTTTTATCTGAATACAAAGGATGAATTCCCATTTGTCTTGAAAATTCAACCACTTGGAGTGAAGAGGAGCATTCTCTGTAGTCGTAGAGATGAGTAGACAATACTGAGGTTTTTTCTTAATCATCAGAGACTAAGATTGGCAGCATTTTGTAATTATATAACATTGATCTATTTTGTACATTGCAAGAAGCCTATTACTCAAATAATTTTGTACTAATAGGGCTTCTGTTAGATAACTCCTTTTCTGTTTGTTACGTAAGGGCTGGTATTATAGAATTGCTGTTTGAATACCAGCACTATAATTTTAGAGTAGCTTTTATAATAGAAATACCAAGTAAGCCTTGTTCCAAATATAGGCAATTATTCTAATATTGTAGTTGTTTTTTTTTCCAAATGAGGCCTCTTGATAATTGCTACTTGGGGGTTTGTTTTCATTTAAAAAATCACGATGCTGTCCTGTGCCCAGTCATAATCCATTATGTGCATTTTCTGTAATAAATGTTGTGCATTTGGAAAGTATTGATCAGCAGTCCTGGAAACTGGTAATTGAGCTTCACCTACAAAAACATTGCAAGTGCCAGTTTAGTGACTCTGCATGTCTGAAACCCTCCTGTCTTCTTTGAATTGTGTGTATGTTTGTCTCTTGGGCTTCGGGGTTTCTTTTTATGTAATTTGATATAACCTTATTTCTCCAATTGAGAACAGAAACAGTGTGAGCAGTCTCAAAATGAGATTAAGGAACACAATCAGTAAAAATTCCTTTGCAGCCCACAGAAACTGATTATTCCTAAGGAATTTAGTTGCAAACTATCTCCTTCACTGGCAAAGATGTAGATAGTAGTAAGACTTTTATCTGTGTAGTCAGTTGAGAAATGCTGTTGAGCTATAGGTGAGATTGCAAAAGGTTTGACAACAGCCTCCTTTTTATTTTTCCTTTTTGGCCGAATAATTCAAAGCGTTGTCTGCTTCTTTGAATGTAAAAACTTTCTAATTGTTGCATCTTAAGTGGTTTTGTGCTGCCTCTTTCAGCTTTTTTGACATCTTCTAATGTGACTCCACTTCCAGGGCAGCCAGGGGTTTAAGAGGCATTTATACCATGCCTTAACTCTCTGTAGTGCTAATTTTGGTCAAAAAATGGGAGTGTCAGGGGCCTGTGACTACCACTTGAATATTATCTTTGGTATTTAAGCTAGATTTTGTTTGGATTTTGTTTCTTTAGAGGCCTAACTCTTTGACCAGGTGAGTTATGCCAGTGAAAGCTGCATCTTCACAGAGGGCTGCGTTGATGAATGGGAATCACTCTTCAGTCTGACTGTTGTGTCCCTGTACAGATGTGCTCTCAAGTCTCTCTTTATCTGAACTGTCCAGTTTATGGTGCAGAGCATCTGGATGGGCCCCTGAGCCTTACCCACCCCATCAGCACCGTGTTCCTGCACAGGATGTAGCTGCTGCCACCTCATTTCCTCCTCTCCAGCCTCCCATATTTCCTTTTTGTTAACCAAACTCCTGGACTGTGCCTGCTCAGTGCCTTCCCAAAACCTGATTTTGGAGCAGGGAGAAAAGAGGAAACACCACTGTCATCTGTTGGGTGCTGTGGTGGGAGGCTCCTTGGTGCTAAAATCTAGGGTTTTGTTAAAATCTTTCACCAGGTCCTGCAGAGACAAGAAGTGTCAAGTGGCAGTGCTGAGCACACGCACAACCACATGAGCGAATCCGGTCGATTGTAGCCTGGTAATTTCCTGTAAGGAGCTTACTGGATTAGAGCAAAAGCTTGGTTTGTCAGCAACACCACCTGACTGTAATATTTATTGAGCAGTATTACCTGTTTTAAATATTAGGCCACTTGTGCCCCATTCATGCCTTCATTCTTGAGGTAAGAGGGGCTTTTTTAGTTCAGTGTTTTACAAAGCCATGTCATAGAGAGGATACCCAGCTGTTTTTTCGGGCTGCTGAGCAGGCAGTTTTAGTAGCTGAAGCACTTGCAGATTTACCTCGATGTGCTTTTGTCACCATAATCCCTCCTCCATGTCAAGACTGATTTGCTTTCCTAGCCAAGACTCGCATCGTGCGTTTTTGCCGTTCCATTTCTCCTCCTCTTTTTTTGTTTGTTTGTTTATTAATAACAAATTGGGAAGATGTTGGTAAACCAGTCAGGTGCCTGCTTATTGGCTGGAGTCTGTGCTACGCTCATTGCCCTGGCTTTAGCCTATTACTTGTATTGGTAAGTTGGGGTTTTGTACTGCGACTGTGCTGGTGGTGGCTTGTCCTTTGAAATGCTTCCTTGGGGTGAGCTGGAGAGTGGTGAGAGAGTGGAGTTCCTTTTTGAGGTGCTCTGGAAGGCTGATGTGCACTTACTGCTGTGTGGCTGGGGTAGATGCCTTCCCTGAATTGTTGTGGTGCTCTTGGTACTTGTTCGGGACTTGGTTTTGTTGCTGTTTGAGTTTTTGCTTGTTTTTATCCAGCTGAGAGCACAGTGGCTAAGGATGCCACTTGGGCAAGATGCTGATTGTGTATTTCCATTTTTTTCTGCAGGCCTTTATAGACTTCTTTCACTCTTACTTTGTGCTCTTAGCCTTCTCATAGCTGTCTCTCAGCACATAACACAGAAATTAGGCTCACCATGTATTAGGGTGTTTGTGAGATGTGTGTCTTCACCATGGAAAAGGGATGTTTCAGGCAGCTGAAAATTAAGATTCTACCTCTTGGGGGTGAGCTGGGCCTGGAAGGGTGGTGACTGAGAGCAGCAGAGCCAGGAGACCACATGTGCCTGTGTGTTTTGACTGGGTTTGGGAAGGGTAGAAGCAGGGCACGGCTGCCCTACATTTCTGGGCTGGCCTTGTTTCTTTGTGTCTCCACATATGTCCAAGACTTTCAGCCAAAAGAAATCTTGAAACTTTTTAGAGCTGGAATAAACAGTGACTTTTAGAAACCTGAGTGCAATCTGTTGACTAATTTTAGTGAAAAAATACACCTCACTTTAACTGCAAAAGGAAAAGCTTGACTTTGGAATTAATATGGCTGTGGCTGGAAAACTTTCCAAGGGGGGTGACATTGCTGTGAACAAGTTTCTAGCATGGCACATGAATTTGTTTGTTTGTTTTATAAGTTGTTTAAAAAACAAAAGAAATGAAAATCTGTGTAAGATCATCATGATTTTATTTTGCCAAGTGTTTCCTCCAGGCAGTCATGCCTGTACTGTTTACAAGCCTACAATCCTGTGTGTGTGTGTGCACACACTTGTAATATTAATGAGTTTATTTACATTTAAGCTTCATAGTGAATCTCTGCAGATATGTAAACTCTCAGCTATACAATGTGGCAGCTCAAATTAAAATGTGTGTGATTAATAGCCTCTGTAGTCCTCAAAGTGTTCCAAGAAAACAGGCCTATGTGACTTCACAGTTTTAATGTTAAAAATCAGGAAACCTAGAGCTTAAAGACATTTACAGCTGTCCTGCTAAATACTATTTTCAACAGAAGAAAGTGCATGCAGTACATGAACACAGTGTAGTTTTAAATTAATTTTTCATGTCTTAGCTCAATGTTGGGGTGTGATGTCTGCATCTGGTATCAGATTTTGTACTGATGCAAATAGAAATTTGTGTGCATTATGCACAGATCATAACATGCACACATCTCTTATAATTCTTTTTTTTCCCCTTATTCTGTTCACTCTTAAAATTCTTGACTTGAATCCAGGTCAAATCTGGTTTGCAAGAAAGCTTACAATTCTGCACACAGCAGGAATTAGCTGGTATTAAGTCAGATCCTCTTCTTCGACAACCTCAGGGTTCAGGAGAAAATTAATTACATCACCTGTTTGTGTGTGAAAAGAGAGCTCATTCAAATCTCTTTGATTAGATATAGATGAGACTCAATGTGTGAGTACCTCAAAGTGCTTTTTTGGCTTTGTTAGGTTGGATATTTTTAACTCTTTAGTTTGTTGTTGCTTGAAGAAAGCTGACTTTGATAAATATTTTAGTTTATTAATTTTTTAGCACAAGTCTGCCCTGTAGGAAGTAGCTAGAAAGACTAATTATTTCCTTTTTCATCTTAAATATGTTAGTTTGGCTGCTGCAATTCCCTCAGAATATCCTCAGACAGAGTGGGGATGATTAAGATCAGAGATCATCAGTTCAGCAGGGAATCAACTTTGCATATTGAGAGATTAACTCGGGGTTGGTTTTTTTTCTGTAATTCCATCTGATCCTGTGCTTCTCCTGGGTTGGAGCACCCTTATTGGCTTGCTGGACCCCCAATGTATTTTTCTCACTTTCAGGGCTAAATTTAGTTTGTACTCTCCTCTGGGACTTGTGGCATCCTCCAGGCCTGATTTTTCTGATGCAATATCACCCCAAGCCTTGGAAATCAGCACGTCCTTTCCACTTCCTCCTGTCCTCACACCCAAAAAACCCCAAAAAAACCACAAGGAGAAAGATAAATATGCATTTCTTAGATATGTGAAGGCTGCTGCTCAGGCTGCAGTGAAGGGGTGAGGGACCACCACAGTCTTAAAGTTATAGGCAGCTGTATAGAGAATAATCCAGGAGGTTCCCCTATTACCCAACCACCTCTCCTCATGTAGGTTCTGATAGCAGGTGTGACTCCTCACAGGTACACTCAGCAATCCAATGGTGCAAAACCAAAGTACACAGAAATTATAAGAGCACAAGACATCACATTTTCTTCTTTGTGCAGTCATTGCTGCTTCATAGAGTTTATTTGATTACATTCTCTTTACAACATGAGACTCTAAAAGAATTGTCCATTTTCACCAGTCAACAAATCTCTTAGCCCATAAATAATGGGTTTGTCACTCTGTGTAGGCTTGTCATCACTTAATACATAGGATAACTCATAAGAATCCTCTGCACATTTTTTGGGGGGTTTTAATTGACCAATTCCAAGCTACAAAATACTTGAAACAAATGCTTTTCCTTTCTTTTTTCTCCTGCTGCCAAATCTGCCTTCTGTTTCAGCTTCTGGCTACCAAAGGAGCCTGGAAATTTAACATGTATTTAGTGTGATTAATTAGTGTACTTTGTGTTAGGAGTGAAGGTAATTTGACACAGTGATTTTACCTTGTTCCTAGAGCTGCTGTGTAGCTTGAATGATGAGCCCAAGTGCCTGAACTGGCCATAAATGCTTTGATCATTAATGCACCTTAACAGCACAATAATTCAGGTCACATTTTGGCTGCTGTTGTATTTTGTGCTGCAATAATTTTAACATTTTTTGAGAGGGGAGACCTGTGCTAGACTTCCAGTTTTAATGAACTACATAATTTCACTGCCCCATGCATTTTATTTGCTTACTGACTGTAATGGTGCTTTGCTCTTTCTATTTCAGGTGTTTGAAGCAGTAGTTCAGCACATGATCTCTAATGATATCTATCTTCTCTTGGATTTTATTAGCCATTCCCATAATTGTGGCTTTGGACTGAATGAAATGTGTGTTATTCCAGCCACAATAACCTGGAGGTTCCTAATTTGTAAATGCTGGGGGGGTGATTTGCAATGGGGACAGGTTGTTTCCAATTGCAACACCCTGGGAGTGGTTTGGTACTTTGGGAAGTGCAGAGTAAACTCTAAACAGGTGAAACGTGAGCACTGAGCCCTGTTCCTGTTACGTGAGGACTTGGTTTGTGTTATCTGTGGATAATGTGCCCATAATCTAGTGGGCTGTGCTTGAAATGTCACCATGCTTGTGTAAAAGCCACTGTGTGTGCTCTGCTGCTTTATTTAGGCAGCTTAAAGCGAAGCACTGAGATGATAGGTGTCCTACATTGACTGAGTAGTTGTCTCTGAGATAAGTGCCTGGAGATTAGAGCAGCCTGTGCCTTCCTAGCACACCCGTAGCACCAAACCACGCAATTTGAGGAGCGTAGAGGATCCATCTAAATCAGGAGTTTGCAGAGAAGTTGGAGCTTTGAGCAGTGTTCTCAGTGTGGGTTTCAGGGGGGGTGTTTCCATGCTGTGGCTGCTGCTTGTGGAAAATATGGAAACCTTGACTATCTAAAAGCTTGTTACCCATAGAATTTAGTGACCGTGCCCATGTGCCTAAACCATGAGTTTATCTGGGCTAGCATAGCATTGTGGTGTCTTTAAATGTGATGAGCTGAAGAGGTTGAGCTTGGCAGGTTTTCCAGCCTGCTTTCCTATGGATATAAAACTTAGTGTTGTCCTGTTCAAATACATTTAATCTGTCTCTCTCTTCTGTCACTGTTATATTTGGAACCCATTGAGGAATTTCCAGACACACTTGGATGGGGAATGTCTGTGAGGGTGTCTCCAAAATAACTGGAATCCTCCATGTTTCGTGGTAGTAGCCAGGGAGAGGAGAAAAGGGGATGCTAAGAGCCTATTACAACAAAGTTGGGTGTTCTTTGCTACCCATGTCTCTACATGGATGGGAGCATTGTCAACACTAAAATCCAAGTTCATAAGGAGCCAGGCTTTTGGAACTACATGCTAAATTCCTTTCTTTGGCAGGCAGCTGTGTAAGCTGCTTAAGCTCTTCTCTGCAAGCAGAGCAATTGTTATCCAGGAACTAAACAGAGATTCCTGTATGTGGGTCCAAGCTGGAGCTTAGATAAAACATGAGATATTAGAGGCTGGAGGAAAGACTGCTGGAAGAGCAGCTGTCAACACTGCACAGGCTGTTTTTCACTTTTAACACAAACCGAGTTGACCTCAGGAACTTGGCTGATGGTGCTCCATGCAGGGGTTGCTCTGCCACAGACCACTGGTCCAGAGAGGCAGCAGTTCCCATTCCACTGAGGATGTGCAGCAGCACAATTCCCCAGGCACTTGGTCCCCCATGGCTGATCTGCTTGCCCTTTGCAAACAAATGATGTCAGGCTTTGATGTGAGAGAGATGTGATTTAGCAATCTGAAATTTGGAAGGCACTCCGAGAGAGACCCATCATTTCAATGCTAGCAAAGAGATTAAGAGGAACAAAACAAATGTTGTAAGTAATATTTAAACTTAGATCTCTCTTAAGAAGGATGAAGGTGTTTCAAGTCACATCTTAAGATTTAGCTGGTACAGTTAAAAATGCATCTGTGGCTGAGTTACCTGGTAGGGTGTGTCTGTAGTGTAGCTGTGATGTGATTAATTTTAAAGGAGGGATGAAATGCTTGTAAGAGTAGCCATGACAGCATAAAGCTTGCTGCAGGCTGCAAAAAACACCTGGGAAGTGGAGTGGAAACTCAGGCAGTTTGGACTTAATTATTATTGCTCCATGTGCAGTGTCCGCCTTCCTGTAGAGCCCATTGATGGCATTTCAAGGAGAGAGGTCTCAGGATGGCTTCACATGGTCAAATAAGTGATCTCAGCATCTCTCTTTCTATGGAGATTGTCACTGTGGGCTTGCCATTAAAAAAATTCCATAGAATATAGTTGGGTGGGTGTGTCATTGGAGTGTGAGGCAGCTTTCATCCAGGATTATCCCAGAAACAGGTTGGTTTGCTCAGGACTTTGTCCAGTTGGGTTTTGAAAATGTGGAAGGGATGGCATTTCCTCAGCCTCTAACTCAAATTGTTGCAGTGTTGAACCATCGTTCCTGTGTTGTTAATACCACTGGCAATAATATAAATTGGTGTCATCTTTTAATGAGATGCTTGTAAGTCTGTGTCCAAAAGTGAGCAGGGGGTCACTTTTTCCAGAGGTGGCTGCTTGGGAGAGGCCAGTTGACAATGCAAAGCAAACATCAGAAGTTTTGTAAACTTGGAAACTGAAGTAAACCTGGAAGAAGCCTGTGGGTTTTCTTTTTTGGTGGCCTTTTTTTGCCTGGAGAGACTCAAACTAATGCAGGTGTCCATGTTTTGGCCTTGTCTGTGTGAAGTGCTGGTTTCTCATCCTGCAGTAGGAGTCTGCCAGGGAAACAGATGCTATCAGCAGCTGGAGTCACTCCCCTTCTCCTGTTTGTCCTATGGTCTGAAATATATATTCATCTGTAATTGTTTGAAGATGCTTTCCCTCACATCCCTGCCCTACATGCATTCTGTTTGCTTTCACACAGTCCAATATATTTATAAAACCAGAAATAGAAAGCAAAACTTTTGAGATGTGTAGTAAAGATCATAAAGTGCTCTGAACTGTCATCCAGGGAAAGATTGAGGAGAAAAACTGTATACATGAGAGCAGGTAGGATGACAAAAATGCCATCTGAGTGCAGATACCAAGAATGCATTAACACAGAGGAGAGGAAGAAGCTTTGCAGAGAAAACTAACTAGAAATGATGGTGTGAAATGAAAAAGTGGCTTGTAATGTCAGAAAAATTAATGGGTACTTGAGTTCTTGTGAAATTTCTGTAAAAATAAAACTAGCAAACCATTAGGATACTGTTTTGTATCTTAAGTTCAGAAATAGCATCAAATGCACTTTACTAAATAGACTGTCTTTCTGCTTGGTGCACGCATTACCATGGTGAGGGGAGAATTAAAAACAAATCATTTGTTCTCAAGAGATCAATAATAGAAGCTACGCTTCTGAAAATAGATGTTTACATGGAGAAGGAGATGAAGCAAGGATATTTTAGGTTTACTACCTTCTTGATACGTCTGGGAAATTTTTGGATTAGCTTGTGATTGCTTTGCTTGTCCAGTGGGAGCAGGTCTGGTGGAAGGAAGCTGATGAACAGGGCAGAGCTGCAGGGTGGGGGGGGGGTGTGGATGGATGCAGCTTCCTTCTGTGCCCAGTGGGTTGGAAAACAAATAGCCCAGTTCAGAGGATTTTTCTGGCAATTGGTAAGCTCCTCTTGCCTGACTAAATCCAAATGTTGTAGTGGTTATGGTTATTAATGTAGTACCAGGTGTCTGTGGCATGGTAGTAGCTAGCATCAGATTGATGTCAGGATTGTAACTTTACTCTGTGGGTTCAGCAAGTAGGGGGGGAAAAAGTGATGAAGGTTTCTTCTGACATATATAAATAACTCCTGTAGTTGTGTGTAGTGAGGGGAGGGAAGTAGCAAGCTAAATATTCTGGCATGGAGGTGGAGAGTGATGGATGGAGGACTTGTTCATGTTGTGGATTCGGGAGGAGCATGGTCTGTACCCCTCAGTTCCTCAGCTCTTAAGCTATCTTCGTTTGTCTACCTGAGCAATTATGAATCAGATTTGGGCCCCTTGCTCTGCAGGGATGTGGGGAAAAGCTGCTGTTTTGCAGGAGGTTTGGCTCTCCCTGTGCTCTCCTTGGATTTAACTTACTGTTGAAGTCAGTGGTGGCAGCCCCTTCGGTCAGGATTTCTGTTCAGCAGTTGTGAGGCTCCATTTGGAAATTGTTCCTCCATCCAGGGGAGTGACTCCAGGGCACACCTGGAGCTGTGCACTCTGGTCTTTGGGGAAGCCATCTGGAGACAGGCAACATTTTCTAAAAGATGCTTTTTTTACACAATATTTAACTTCTTTAAAGTCATTGTTATGGCTTTGTGGTATTACAAAGTATATTGGGGCAATCTAGAAAAAAAGTGCAGTATGATTTACTGTGTCTAATTAATTTATTACATTCCAGTTCATCTGATTGCTGCATGTCTCTCCTCTGGCCACTTGCTGTCAGTGAAACTGTCTTCAGTGAGGGTGGAGGAACTCCGAAATTTTTTGCAACTTGGGAGCTGTACAAAGCAGAGCAGGTGACTCAGGAAAGGGCACTTCAGCAAATCTACTGTCAAATTACAAATCTCTGCATAGAAATACGGAAATGCTAAAGTTTCTCCCTGAAATACTTGTATTTTAACCTGCTAGGGGTTGGTTGGTTTGGGTTTTTTTACAAAACAAACTTTTTTTACCTAATCAGACTCCAGAATTTGGGATCTAATGAGAAGTTTGATTACGAGGTACAAAGCAGGTATTTATCTCAAGTTAGAAATTAGAGTCAGGGGTGACATTATCTAAGCATGTTACTCTTGAACTATTGAACTATTGATTAGTATTTTCCCCACAGTGTTCAATTAATGCTTAAAGAGTGTCACTATCAGTGTCTAGACATAAATCTGACTAAATCCTGTTTTATGGTGCCGGTTGTAATTGTGGTAGTTTCAGGTTTTTGTATTCATAAAAATGCATATTCACCTGTGCAGTCAAACTGTCTGTCTTAATGACTTCAGAAAGAATGAAAGGCTTTGGAAAGAGACTGAATTACTGTGAAAATCTGTTCTAGATAGTATTCTTCTGCCTAAAGAGTAACCACAGCCAGAATGTGAGGGAGAAAACAAGACCTAAGTGCCAAGCAAAGTTTGGCTCCTTTAAAATTCAGAGACCTCATTTTCTCCCACCTGCTTTTTATTCAGAGATTGCAAGAGGCTTTTTCCTTTTTCAGCTCCCAGTTGGGTTTTCAACTTTGGATGAAGTAGTTGAAATGAAGAAAATACTCACTACACCTGCTAGCTCTATCAAAAGCAGAAGTAATTAAGGCAAAAAGTCTTTCTTTGCAAGAGAAATGGAAAATGCTTACATTTGAGGGGAAAAATGTCAGTATCAGCATTTGCTCCATGGGAAAGGCTGAAAATAATAGAGCTGCTAGATGCAGAATGTGATTTCCTGCTGGTTAAATCTTGACATGATTTCCAGTCAGGTGGTGCAGAAGTCCTGAGTTCTTCAAAATAATAAAAGTGCCCAGTTTTCAGCTACTTGAGAAGAACTTGCAGAGGTAACTTACAGCTCCAACTATTTCTGTGAAATAACATGTTTGTAAGTTTTGGTCTCAGTTCTCTTTCATCATTTTAAGCAGATAGAGTTTGTTTCACTTTTTTAATGTCTGGTGTGTTGTGTTGTTTTGTTTTTTAATCAAACTGAAATCCTGGGTTGTACTTTTTGACTGACAATATGTACCTGTACTGTTGGTTTTGCCTCCCTTCATGTCAAGTGGAGGGGGAGGTTACAGCTCTTGCTGGCCTGTCTCAGACCTGGGAATCGTGTCAGGGTTTCACAGTATTCAAGGTGTTTGTGCAGAAATAACAGTAGCCTGCATGGGGAACAAAAGGGGAGAAACCAAATATATGTCACAGTTTTTAGCATTTGAGAAGTTAAGCTCAGGGCAGGAGTCTGTTCCAAGCCAGTTAAGAACTAGGAAGAACTACTTCCTTTTGTCTGTCCTTTTTGAAAAGAGTGAGTATAAAATGTTCATCTTAACTTTCTTACTACTCTACATTGGTTGAGCTATGCATTGACTTAATAGCAAAAATTCAACTGGCAGCAATCACTTTGGTGGGGAGAGAAGAAATTTGATGCTCTTGCCACATTACCTGTAAAAAAGAAACATTAGTGCTTCTGTCCAAATGCAACTTTTATCACAGTTTTGAGGGGTTGCTGATGCAGTGTAGCACTTACCTAGGTGTTCAAACTGCAGCAGGATGGAATAAATAATGAGCTGATGTGAGAAGTGCATTGATTATGGCCAGCCCTGCCTTGTGGCATTACCTTTCAATCATGAGATCCATGCTCTCCTGGTTTCTGCTTCCCACCCTGTCTCTGATTACAGTGCTGGTTTTCTACAGTGTTTCTCACTAAATGCCAGCATTGAGCTACTGGGTTAAAATGGAGCTCCTTCAGGCCTGCAACTGCTGTCTTAGACATTGCTGCACCTCTGCATGTTTTTGTATCTGCGTGTATATTTATATATAAGCAAAGGGATTTTGAAATCCAGGGAATTCTGCCCTAATAGTGAGACCTGCCTTTGGGTGAGGGTCATTCTTTGGTGTGTCAGTACAGTGCTGCCTACTGGATCTGTAAGACCCCCAGAGCACCCACACTATGAGCACTGAACCTGGCTAAAACTGGTCATCCCCTTCCTTCTGCTTCCAGGGAGAAACATTGCCTCCTGCTCCCTCACCCACAGCTCCATAAACCTTAAAGCCCCCATCAGTGTGGTGCTGGGCACAAACTGGTCAGTCATGGCTTAGCTGCAGAGAACACAAGCACCACGAGCATGTGGGCAATTAGCAGGTCCCTCTGGGGATGTGTTTTACATCTACAACATCCTAAAGCTGTGTGTTGTCATTGAGGAAAGGATTTCCCATGCCTTGGGTATAACCTTGGGAGTAGGAAGCATGCAAAACTGTGCTTATTAGAGATTTGTTGGCTTATTTTTCATGATGAGCATTCAGAACTGCTTAAATGTCTTGTGGTGCTGGTGGCAGTTTTGTTCACTACAAATGCAGTGTTAAATGATGTGTGAGCTGCTGCTGGGCTGAGCATGGAGCTCCAGCTGGCTCCTGCCTCTCCCAAGTAGCCCTCCCTCTGTGTACAGGGTCAAAGGGGTGCACTGTGTTTACCAAAGGTGCTCTGCTTGCTTCTCCAACCGAGATTTCACCTGTGTACATTTCTTGTGCCCCCAGCATAAGGCAGATCTGGAGCACCCCCTATGGAGACAGGGTGAGAGAGTTGGGGCTGTTCAGCCTGGAGAAGAGAAGGTTGTGTGGAGACTTCAGAGCAGCTTCCAGGATCTGAAGGGGCCTGCAAGGAAGCCACATGGGAGCTGGAGTGACAGGACATGGGTGAATGACTTCAGACTGGAAGAGAGTAGGGTTAAATTAAATGTTAGGAAGAAATTCTTCCCTTTGAGGATGGTGAGACCCCCTGGTTGCCCAGAGAATCTGTGGCTGCCCCTTCCTAGGAGATGTCCAAGGGCAGGCTGGAAGGGGCTTGGAGCAACCTGGTCTGGTGGAAGGTGTCCCCCTGTCCATGACAGGGAGTGGAATGAGATGAGCTTCAAGGTCCCTGCCAACCCAAACCATCCTGTGATTCTGTGAAATCCTTTCTTAGATGTTGCTGATGAGTGAAGCTGTGTGAGAAAAGAAAAGGGAGTGTTTTAACAGCAGGAGCATCCCAGTACTGCCCATAATCTGCCAGACTTGAACTCAGGCAGGACACCCTGCAGTGAGATTCCAGGGAGCAGTCAGCAGGACAGAAAATATTTGCCTGTCCTTTAAAGAACTGGAGTGGACTGCTAGACCTGCTGGAGTGTGCTGAGTTCTCCAAGAGCTTCTCCCAGCCTGCTTTTGCTCTCAAAGCAAGCTGGAAACTTGACAGTGTTTTTCAGAACTTGGGGTTGCCACACAAACTGAACACCAGGTGGGCAAGCAGTGCACAGTGTGCACTGTGATGGAATGGCATTAAATCCACTCTGGCACAAAGCAGGGCTCTTGCACAGGGTTGGGAAGCTGTTGGTATGTGTAAAAGAAAGAGGAGAACATGATGTGAGGGAAGGAATAAGGAACTCAGGAGCTAGCACGGATTAGCATCCTGATTCTCCCTCGAGGGAGTTTTAGCCAAAGTGGCAAAGTGGGGAGAATAGCTGCCCCAAAGCAAACAGAAAAGGCCAGGGAGAAGTTTAAAAGTTCCCAAGAGAAGGAACAAGACTGGCAGAAGGTGTTTGACAACCATTTCTGAGTGAGTCACGCTTAGCTGTCTGTCTGGAGCCAGGAGGAATTTGCAAAGCTGAATAATTGTTCCTATTTATTTCTTAAAATATACAGAATATGACAGTGTTCTAGCTCGTGCGTTTCAGTGTAAATGTCTTGCAGTGGGCTGGTATTTTCCCCTGGTTTAAATCCTTTTTTCTTTGAAATTGAAGTCTTGCTTCTGCTGCTCCATCCTGCTATGTCTTGCTGTGCTGGTGGGAGCCTGGGTCAATAGCTCATGTCTCTGAGCCTTCCACTAAAGATGAAACCAGAAGTAATGTGTGTCTGCCTGCTTTGGCTTTCAAAATTAGGCTAATTATATGATTGTATGCTTTGCAGAACAACATAAGTTACAGGGTGTTTATTTTTCCTCTTGATAGCAAGCAGGTAAAAGAAAACTTGAGCAGCTCAAGGGCTTGCAGTCGGGTAAACCTTGGTGAGCAGTAACATTCAAGTTTGGGACAAGGTTTGTTAAGGCTGAGTTCTACCTGAGCTCGCACAAGTATCTGTAAATATGCATATAGCCACAAAACCTGTCAGAACCTGTGAGAGATGAGGCAAAGCTGCCAAATTTGCAATTGTTATCTAATTTAAATTTAACATGCAATTAAGGTTTTGTAATTACAGTTCTAAGAAAAATTAATTTTGTGTTGCTCATGCTGAAACAAAAGCGTGAGACTGCAAACTGAGGGATGACAAATGTGTGTGTATCCAGGGGAGAAGCAGCACACAAACACCTACAAGCAGTTGTAAGTGACATAATCTAATAGAAGCTATTATATTAAAACATAAGGCAGTGATTGTCTTCCTTAAAGAAAAAAAGTTGGGTGCACAACCAAGTGCTGAAGCTGTGGGGTGCCTGGAAAGCTCAGTGCAGAGCCCTGTGATGTCTTGTGAGTATGGGAGGCTGTTTTGTGGGAGAAGTGATGTCAGCCTGGTTCGGTGAGACTCAGCTTTGAAATTGAAGTTGTCTGGGCTGGGTTTTCCCAGGGTACTCCTGACAGAATCTCTCTAGTTCTCCTGTTGTGAACAGAAAATCCTTATGAAAATACTGTTACTTTCTTTGTCAATGAAGAGAGAGAAAAATGCTGCAAGGAGTTCTGCTTCCTTGTGGAGGTTGTCTTGCAGCCAGCAGATTTCTGAGCAAGTCAGGGTTCATTTTGTTTATCCAATCCATTTGTTGAAATAGAGGCAATGCTAACTGAGTGTGTATGCTGAGGAGAAATTGAATTTGTGCGCACTTGCTCTTTTTTTTTTGTGATAAAAGGGAATGATTGAAATTAAATCTGGAAAAAAGCCATTTTAATACTGCTGGTGTTTTCAGCTGTAATATTGTAGCAACAAGTTGGAGAAAATTTAATTTCATCCCTAGTGGTGGCATAAGCACAGTGCTCTCTGCAGCTGTTGAGGAGGCTCAGTCGTGTCAGTAACATTGCATTTAGGGCAGGGAAGAGGGAAAGCTGCCCCTCAAGTGCAGTGATGTGTAGTATTGAGGGCAGGTTTTGTTTCCCTTCTGGTTGCACTGAGTTGTTTGAATGCTTTTCTTTGCTTTGTTATTATATTCTGTCGTCTTCTCTCTACAAAATACAAGTTAAGCAACTGGTTATGTTGGTATTTTTTTCTTAGAGCAACTTGGATCTTGGAGATAAGAAAATGTAAAAACTTCTCTGTCCTTCTCATTCTGTATGCCTGTGAAATGATCATGAATGTCAGAGCCATGTGCACAGCTTTTTTTCCTCTGTTTTTGTTTACCTCAAAGTATTGGCATCTCATTAGGATGATGAGTCAAATCAAAGGCTTTTTATTTGGTGGAAATAGTCTTACCAAAAATCTCTACAGATATTGAGCCAAACCTATTGACACGAGTGGAAATTTTTGTGGTTTGATCAAGCCCAAAGTAAGAAATATATTTCAGACAGATAGTGGTGATAATCTTTCACTCTTGACCTTTTCTGGAAACTGGCTGTGGTACTGTTTCAAAGCCAAGGTGGACAAAATTTTGTGGAGTGAGTTTACGTCTGATTTCATTCTGGTAACTCAGTAACATTTTTTTTCTTTTTAAGCTCTTATTCCTAGTTCTTACCACTCAGAAACAAATTTGTATCTCTGTGACCTCAGTTTATCTTAAGGTTCTTATCTGTACCCTTCAATTTTAAAAATTCATGATAAACAGGATTTTTAATGAACTCTGAGTCAGCCTGGCATTTCACTGAGGCATGTTCAGGGAAATTAGACCTATATTGTGTGAGAAAGTAAGATAATCTTTCTGTCATGCTTAGGTTTAAAAGGCTGGGTCTGTAGTAGACAGTTTGTAATGCTGTGTGGGATGCAATTGAGTAGCTGTCTATTTTTACAGCTTATCTGGAGAATCCCTAGTACAGACTGTTCAAATGGATACCAAAATTGTTGTTATGCCTTATTTGCTTATTCTCTCTACTGACTCACAGCTGTTGATCTAAGCTCTGTTTTCCAGCCTACTTAGACACCTGTGATTGCCAATGGTGGCTCTAAAATAAGTGAGGTCTGAGTGCAGATTGCTTTTAGGGGTGCCGTGGCAGAGTGGGCAAGAGTCTTGGGATGCTTTTCTAAAGCCTGGGGCAAAGCCTTGGGTAAATCCTCTCTCCATTGGTTTTGTGTGGCTTTTGCATGATGGGGGACAGGCTCCCAAATTCCTCATCCCAGAAAGAGATGTGGTACAGTGCAGGAAGTGGGAGTCCATCAATGACCTGCTGTCTTCCTGAACATTTTCCTGTTACTAGGGTTGTTTGCTACGATTATATCACTTTGCTTTTAAAAGCTGGATAGCCACTGCACTTTTGTCTTTCAGCAAGATGAGTATTGTGCATTCTGCAAGGAAAAATTATTTCTTAGCAGTAACTGATTACTTCTAAGCACTGATCATAAGGTGATCAACATGATTTTGTGTGGTATGGCCCAGAAATGTCCAGGAGAATAACCTGCTACCCCTGTGCCAATGTGGTGTTTCTGAAGGATGCTAAAATAACAAGACTGGAACTGTACTTTTATTTATCTGCCAAAGAAGTATAGGCAGGGCTGTTGGAAGCTTTCCTTCATATCTCTGCTTGACTCTTGGCACCTGCTCTTGGGTACCTGCTTGGTATTCTTGGGGTTTCTGATCTCAGGAGAGGTGAGGGAACAGACACTTAGGCTAGTGATTTTCATGCTTTTGAAAGAGAAGTAGCCACAGTGGTTTGGAGAGTAGAAAGTACTGAGAAAAGAGCCATTTTCTTCAGCTCCTGGTTTCTGCTGCTTTTCTCTGTCCCCATACTCATGAAGCAGCTCATGGAATACGTTGATCTTAACTCTTGAATAAAAAACGGGTTTTTTTTTTCTTGTGTATTTTTGATGAGCAGAGTTTGTAAAATTCTGAAAAACGGTCAGGAAACTCTTGATGGGCAGCAAAATGCCTTTTATGTACTGCTTCTGACTTGCAACATCATTAACCCTCCTTCACAGATAGGGTTTGCCAAGTTTATACAGACATCAAGGAGGCTTAGAAAGCTTCCTCTGAAAAATACAGTGTTTTAGAATGTGGTGGTGAAAGGTTAAATTCAGTGATCTAAAAATTTCACTTATTTCTCAAATACCAAAAGTAGGTAAAATACCAGGTTTCAGGGTGGGGGCAAGATGTTCAGGGCAGAAGATGTCTATAATTAGTTTCATAGGTGGAGGTGAATATGGCACAGGAGAGATGGCAAAAGCACATTCAGAAAAACTGAAGGCAAAGGTCTAGAGAGGTAAGTACTGCCTGCCACAGTTTTTGTGGCTGTCAAACACATTAATTCTCACTAGGTTGGAATATTAGGATCAGTGGACCAATTTCTAACTTCATGCTCATATTCATGCAAACATCATGAACTTCAGACGGATTGCATATACATGACAGCAGTAAATTAATTAAAATCTGGAGTTCAAACTGAATATACTGTCTTATAGAATGATTTATGGCTTAATTTTTAATTTTGAGGTCATAAATAGCTATGTTTCATGAAATGCTGTAATGTGCTTGTGCATTTGGGGTTGTTTTTTTAACCTGATTTCTTAATGAAATGGGGCTGATGCAATCACACTTCTGCCATTCTACCTTCTAATGGCCTTTGAACTTGGTGGCACATTCCAATGACATTCAGCAAAGGTGGAAGTCTCCAGGAAGTTTAATCATTAGGACTTCCATGAATGTAGAAAGCTGGGTAAAGGAGAAGGGTTGTATTCTGGCTTCTACTGAGAGGCCCACAGTTATGTTTTGGAAACCAGAGAATCTGTGTGAGCGTGGGGCCTCAGGACACAGCTCTGTCCCCAGGTCCAGGACAGACCTACTGGCCAAGGCTGAGCCCAGCAGAGATGGTGGTACCACCTCTGGGATGAGGCACTGAAGGAGGAAGGTGGGAAAGAACTGCACAGCAGCAATTGTAGCCAGAGAGAGGAATGAGAATATGTGGGAGAAGCCCTGGGGACTCAAAGGTCGGTGTAGAAGAAGGGGGAGGAGGCGCTTCTGGCACTGGAGCGGAGATTCCCCTACAGACCCTGGCAAGGCAGCTGTGCCCCTGCAGCCCCTGGAGGTCCATGGGGATGCAGAGATCCATCTGCAGCCTCTGGAGGAGCCCACATGAGAGCCTGAAGAGGGCTGTGACCCTCTGGGAAACCCAGGCTGGTAAAGATTTTCTGGCAGGACCCCGCAAGGGACCCATTCTGGAGCAGCCTGTTACTGAAGGACTTCACCCCATGGAAGGGAGCTAGGCTGGAGCAGCTAGTGAAAAGCTCGTTTTGGAGAAGTTCATGGAGGACTGTCTCCTGTGGGAGGGGCTCCCTGTGGCAGCAGGGAAGGGTATGAGAAGTTCTCTCTCTGAGGAAGGAGCAGAGATGAGTAACGGACTGACCACAGCCCCGTTCCCTGTCCCTCTGCACTGCTGGGCAGGAGGAAATACTGAAAATCAGGAAGTTGAGCCCAAGAAAAAAGGGAGAGGTTGGGGGAAAGTGTTTTAAGATTTTGTTTTTATTTCTCATTACCCTGGTCTGCTTTGATTGGTAATAAATTGAGCTGATTTCCCCACATTGAGTCTGTTCTGCCCATGACAGTATTTGGTGAGGAGTCTCTCCCTGTCCTTACCCTCACCCACAAGCCTTTTGTCATGTTTTCTCTTCCCTGTCCAGGTGAGGAGGGGAGTGATAGAGCTGCCTTGGTGGGCACCAGTCCTCCAGCCAGGTCAGCCCACCGCACCCCAAGACATTTGTCTCCTTGCCCTTTTCTTGAGAGGCATAGAAATAAGGGAGGGAGCCCTGAAGGATGCAAAGCATTTAAGAACTTTTTCATCAGAGCAGATAAAAGATCAAGACAGGACTGGATGGGGCTCTGAGCAACCTGGTCTGGTGGGAGGTGTCCCTGGCCATGGTGTGGAGGCTGGAAGTAGGTGATACTTAAGGTTTCTTCCAACCCAGACCATTCTGTGATCAACACTATGGGGAGAGGTCTATGACTACAGAAGTCCAACAGCCCTGTGAGGTGAGGCTTTAAAAGGCAATCAAAGTCCTCTTTGGTTTGAGCTGGGTTTTACCCTGGTCTGGCAGCGTGGCTGTGAAAAGCAGGCCCTTGGCGAGGATGTGAAAGCAGAGAGAGTACTAAAATTCCGCACAGTTCTCAGTGTGGCTGCACAGGAGGAAATGAAGGTTTTGTGGTGAAAGGTCAATGCTGTGAAGTTACAAAGTGTTTTAGAAAAACAAGGGCGGAAATAAGAGTTTACCAGCAGGTCTTTAAAAATGCAGATGATATGGGTAGACTTTAAAAAAAAGAAAAAAATTAGTAGTGCTGAGACTTGCTGTTGTAGACTAGGGCAGATGTTTACTTCCTGGATACTTCACTAAGCTTATCTTAACACTGTCAAATGCAGAAGTGGTGCTTTTCCTTGTTTCAGCAAATACTGATTTCCCTATCCTCTGCCCACCCTGACCATGGGATACAACAGAACAGCTGCTGACCACCTTTTTTTGCCTGTTGCCCTGTCCCTGAATTGCCTAGCAGTCCTACATGGGCAAGAATGCAGAAAACTAAAGAATTCCTGGATTGAGGTTAACTTCTAATTATCTTAAAAGTCAGATACAATTAAGTGAAGAATTGTCAAAACGGACACTGGCAGGTTCTGTATCCAGCAGTGAAACTGGAAGGATCAGACAACAGGATGAGAGGAAGTGATCTCAGGCTGTGCCAGGAAGGCTCAGATTGGACATCAGGAGGAATTTCTTAATGGAAGGTGTTGTTAAGCATTGAAACTGCCTGGGGAAATGGTGGAGTTACCATTCCTGGAGGTGTTCAAGAAGTGACTGGACGTGATACTTAGTGCTGTGGTTTAGTTAACAAGGTAGTGGTTGGTCAAAGGTTGGACTCAATGTTAGAGGGCTTTTCCAGCCTTAGTGTTTCTGTGGTGCCCAGCATGTGGGGCTGGATGCCGGTGCAAGAGTGATAAATCTTGTTTGCCAAGTGTAACAAAGCTGGATAAACCATCATGCTACAGTGCAGTACCCCTTGGGGTCTGTAAAACAGCAATGTCCTTCATGTACGGGAGAAATACCAGAAGGCCATGGATTCTGCTCAGAGCCAAGAGGATGTGGAAGTGGAGCCAAACCATTTTATTTGAGGGTAGCTAATACCTGATATTCCTGTTTCTCTTTGTGGCATTTGTGTGTCCTTTGTGCCCCTGTCTGAAAGGGGCCAAGCTGTGCATCGAAAGGCTGTAAGTGCTGGTGTGATGACTACAATAGACAGAATCATGACAGAAAAGCTTTCACGATCCTCAAGTCCAGCCTTTGAATTGTTTTACACTAAACACAGTTATCAGCAAAGCTGCTTGCACATGGCTGTGCAGAGGGCAAGCAAGAACTCAAGAAATAGCTTGGGGGAACTGGAGGCAATTGTTCTTTCCTTGTTTGTTTGAACTGGCTTTTGAGATACACCAGATGAAGAGAATGACTGGTCTTGGAAGTGAAGAACTTGGTGTTTAATTCTTGGTAGTGTTTATTAGAACATGCCAGTGGAAAAGACAAACAAGCCCAGTGCTAGAGAGTCACTGGATGCCACGGCTGCCTCCCACATGGCAATGTGTGAACACTGGTGTGGTGTTCTGGCTGTGTGAGACAACTGAAGCCTTTTGGGGAGGGAAGAGGAAGGAGGGCTTCACTTGTTCCTTTTTAAACAGAAGTCTCTGCTTCCCAACAGCTGTTCTTAGAGTAATTCATTAGTGGAAGAAATGTTTCTTTCATCCTTAAAGGAGAACACTAGGAGAATTTAGATTATTTATCATAAGCTCCAACACTATTCATCTTGCTTTGCTTTGCTTTCTGTGGTGGGCACAATACTGGCTGTGTTTAGCCAGGCTTTTTTTTTTTGCCTCTGTAATGTGCTTTGAAGTGGGTAGGTTACTAATGATGCAAATGGATGTTAATTGTGCAAAAACTAGACACTCTGTGCCTTGAAAAGCAGTACCTGATTGGTAGAAGAGAGGATAGAAAACAAGCTTTCACAATAAAATTGCTGTAGAGTTTTACAAATAGCAGCACACTGTAAGCAGGTTGTGAGTGAAAATGATTTGATTCCTCACAGCTGGCAGGGACTTTATTTTCAGACAGTGGGTCCACATCACCTTGGGATGTGTGACTTGTCAAAAGTATTTGTTAACATTTGCTGCTTGATCAGGTCATTTGCCACATTTGTAAAAGCTGAACATAAAAACCATCAGCAAGCTGTGGCTGAAAATCAGGGTCAAGCTTTTATTTCTTGGGTGTAACCTCAAGACTGTGATTTGACAACCTGGCTGGCCTTGCAGGGCTTTGAGTACCCAACAGGTCAAACAGGCCAGTGTTGGATAATGTGGGTTTTGCAATAAACTTACTTTGGTGGCTTGGTAAATACAGTTTGCTGGGTTAACTTTGTGCTGACAGGATTCGTAGTGGATCAGGCTTGTCTAAGCTCCTGTGGCATTCTGCTGGTTCAGATGTTGCCAGTCTTTCTGCACCTGGTATCAATATGGCATGGTGCTCAGAGTTAAGTGCTCTGGCTAATTTGGTGGAATCACGATTCTACACCAATGTCCTTTCCAGATCAAGTTTGTACTGCTACACAGCCTAAGGCTTTTTTATTATTCTACATTTTTCCCTATGCTAACTGGTGTATTTGATCATGGAACTGTGGCTTGACAAAGTGAGCAGTTATTAAACCTGCTCCAGCATGGGTTTTTGAATGTGAGAATACCCGATTTCCATTTCCATGCCTCAGTGTTTGCAGACTGATGCTGTGTGTGACCAGCCCTGCTTTTTCCAGGGTGAGGCTCCTGTTGCACAGGACAGCACCCCTGAAGGTACAGCCCCTGTTTGCCCATCAGGGCTCCACTGCTCACTGTGAGTGCAGGGCTCTGTGTTCCTCCCAGCATTAACTCCCAATTATATGGTATATGTTTGAAGAGAGGTGTGAGATTAGTCTCTTCAGCAAACAGTAATCTTCCTGGTGGGCTGTAAATTGTAAATAATGATTCCTTCCTATTTTGGGGAAGGATTTGCACCATCATCAGTTTATTGTGTGAAGACCTGCATGAGGCAGGCTTGGAGAGCAGAGTGTTTATTGGGTTAGATTCCTGTTGATGAATGAGCCTGGACTGTTTCAAGGTTTTTGCTTTGCCTTTCCTCACAGCTTGTAAATGCGCTCTCCATTTGATTCTTTGTTTTTCCTCTTTCAGGACAGTTATTCTGAGTGACGGCCCTTGCACACGCTTCTGAGTGGTTATCATGGGCTTCATTGCCTTCCTGAAGACCCAGTTCATAGTTCACCTCCTCATTGGGTTCGTCTTTGTTGTGAGTGGACTGATCATTAACTTCATTCAACTATGCACGCTGCTCCTCTGGCCCATCAACAAGCAGCTTTATCGCCGAGTGAACTGTCGCCTTGCCTATTCCCTTTGGAGCCGTGAGTATGCTGGGATGGGGCTGGGCAGGGGTTTTCCTTGGTTTTGCTTTTGATAACTAAAAAAAAAAAAAGGCAATATTTGCACAAAGAGATGAGAGAAATGGTAAGTTGGATGTAGATTCTTTCAGAGCAAGTCAAAATAGCCTCTTTTTTTTCTGGAATACTGAGAAATCACACAGAAGTCAAGGATGTGATGTATGTTGTCACTCTGGCATTCAAAAAAGTGGGGAGTAAAGCTCCTCTGCACCTCCAGCTTTATCTGGACTGATGGGAGTTGTTAATTCTGTCTCAATGCCATCTTCATCCAGTATCAGCACCTGTGCTAAGGGACAATTCTGAGACTGGCTCAGCTACTGAGCATTATGAGCAATATTCACTATGTAGGGGCCGAATTTGATTATGTGGGCTGCAGAGGGAGAGGTTGGTCTGAAAGTATCTCCTGTAGATGTCTCTGCAGTTGAACTGTGTGACAAACTTCAGAGTCCCCTTACACCCTGCAGTGCCCATCTCTGAGCCAGGGTCTCCTCTTGTGAGCAGTTTGTCAGTGTTTTCTTCTTCTGCCCGTGGGCCAGCTGTGCACTGAGTGCAGCTTTTGTTCTCCTCTTTCAGACCTTTGCAAAACTTCATCCCAGTGGATGCTTTCTTTTCCTCCTCACAGAGCTTACTGCGGGGCTGGATTGTTGAAAATGTTCAGAGTGTTTGGAAAGCTCCTTATCCCCAGTGTTACCTCCTGTTTCAGCAGTGAATCATCTAATCGGTTTCCATTCTCCATCCCCTCCCAGTATGCATGGGCACTTACCTTAGTGCTCAGCTCAGCATCCAACTCCCACTTCGGGTAAATGAGTCACCAAAACGAACACTGAAATTACAGTTCAGCAGTCCACTGACAGGCACCCACATTTTGTAAATCATCGATGTGAAGTACCACAAACAAAAACTCGCTGAGGTGTCTGGTTCGGTCTCTTCTTAAGCTTGTTGTCCCTGCCTTCACTGTGCTTTTTGTCCTGCCTACTGAGAAGCACAGGAGAAAGGAAATTAAATAGAGTAGTAGCAGGCAAATTGTCAGAAAAAATGGTATTGTGGTAGAAGAACTTAGTAGAAATTCCAAAATTAGTTTGGTTGGATGAGAGTGGGGATATATAGGAGTTTTTATTTTTAATTTGCTTGTAAGAATTTCTTTGTGCATTTAATAATCTAGAGTCTGATCTCATGCTGAAACCTGTTGTTGCATTAAGAGTTTGGCTTCTCTGAGGATATGAGCTGCTTGCTCCTTTAGGCTTTAGGCTCAGCATTGTTTAAATGCTAACATTTTAAATGAAGTTATCTTCTAAACACTGGAAATACCACACCATTGTTCAAAGAGGTTTGGAGAAGCTGGGAATTTAATTGGGTTGTACCTAGGGTAACCCCTAGTGTATAGCCTGTTATAAATTAACACATTGGGAAATTAAACTATGAAAATTATTGTAAATGTTACATGGGATTGCAGAGAGCTGATGCCCTATAATGGAAGAGCTGACAGAATATGCACTTTAATTGTGATTTATTTATAGCAATTTAGGTAAGCTGTAAATGTGGCAGCCCCAGTGTTGTCATTCATAATGAAATATATTTCAGTATGGAGAAACCTTTTGGCAAGGAACCTGTAGATTGGTGTTCTGCTCTGGATGCTGCATTTTCCTTGCTTTACTCCAAGCTGTTTGTGGTTTTAGGCTGAGGGTCTGTAAGAGAAGCTGCTCTGCCCAGCTGGCAGAGGATCAGTGTGCAGGGATGGATACACAGGTAATTGTGTTCCTGGCTCTGTACTGAAAACCAGGCTCTGTTCTCACTATATCTCAAACACAAAAGCCCATCTTCCAAAGGGCAGGGAGAGAGACTCTACCTAGTGTTCCTGACAGACATTTGGGGAAGAAAATGTGTTGGGCTCTGGCCCCAACATAAACCCTTAAATTCATGACAGGTAGTCTGCACTTGCAGCTCTCCCACGTCAGCTCCTTTCAGATGAATCACACCCTTGGAGAGTGCAGTGTGTTTAGGTTAGTCCAGTTGCAAAAATAACCTCTCAAATGTTGGTACTTTCAGCTGAGGGATGTGCTATACCCCTTGTTTGCTCTGTTTCTGGGGGGTTTATGAGGCTGTAAATGCACCTGCTTTGGAGTGTGGGAACCCCAGCCACAGGGGGTGGTTGAATCCAGGTGTTGCTTATTCCCTACAGGAAATACCCTGGGCAGTGCAAGTGTTCCCATTCTTTCATTCAGAAGAATGTTCTTGCTGTAGCATTGGCAGAATCAGTGCCATGCAAAGCAGCTGTAACCCACACACCGAAAAAAGGAAATGAGCCCACTCCTGGTTATAATTACATCATTTGTCAGCACACTTGTAAAGGACAATCTGTTTCCTTGTGTTAATCCTTTGGCTCGTCAACCCTCCTCTCTCAGTATGGACTCTGGCAAATTCTCCACTGTTTTAGGGAGAAAGGTGAAAAAAATGTTCTGCAGAAAGTCATCTACACTGGCCTCTGCAGATTTTTTTTTTTTTTATTTTGAAGAAGAAACACACCCAGTTGATTATAATTTTTATAAGAAAATGCAGCAGTTGTAGCAGGTACTGGAGATGTTCCTCCTTGGTACATAGTCATAATGGAAAGGGTAAATTGCTCCGAGTACCACGCTGTGTTTGGTACCACTGCTCCATTCTCCTGGCCACCTGCTTGGAAGGTGCTCTGAGGACATTCTTGCTGTCCTCTTTCTCCTTTTACTGAGCCAGGATAACCAGAGAAAGGAAGGTAAGTGATCACAAAGCATGCAAATCTGGGAAGCAATGATAGAAACCTGTAAAGGTGTAAAGGAACAAGACATACTCTGTCCTTCCTCTGCCATATTTCCAGTTGACTGGGATTAAGCTCTCTTGGTCAGCAAGGTGCATAACTTTGTTGTGCCTCCAAATGAGCAAGTGCAGAAAGTGATACCCTGGTGGGTGAGCAAGTGGTCGTGAGTGAAAAAAAACAGTGCTAAGCAAGCTCTGTATCTTCAGCAGACCAGGACTGGTTTTCCCCATTATTCACCCAGATACTCTGTTTACCTTCTCTCTGGTGTGGTGCAAGACTGGATCCTAAACTCTTGTTTAGCAGTGTGGATAGGTGACTTTGTCTGATCCCATTGATCAGAAACCCTTGTGCAGGAAGGTGCTGCCCTGTTTGGCAAAACCAGGATCTCCCACTGGGAAGCTGAAAAATCTCCTGGCAGAGTCTGACAGAGGGAACAGGGGGAACCCTGCAGGTGTAGTAATGTGGGAAGGGTTGGACTCTTTTTAACTGCCATATTTGTGCAACCAGATTTTTATTTCATCCATGTCTTACTGAAAAGAGAAAATACCAACAGCTACAGTTTGCAGGGAAGCAGATCTTCCTGCTGGGAGGATGTACTATTCTCATACTTTTTATAGTTGTCCCATGATGCAAGCAATGCCTTCCATCTGCCTCGATGTACTGAAATGAGGGAGATAAGCTAACCATAGCAACTACAGTCAGTGCATGCTGAATTTAAGTGGAAGGGGGTTTTATGATGAAAATAGGGGAGGTGGAAAGTAAGAATTGGTAACAAATATTCAGGGTGGAATAAGAGTTGCTGCGATATTTTAAAGTTGGAGTAAGTGGAGGGAAAAGGGCTCATTCTTTTGCAGTGAAAGAAGGACACAATTTACCATTCCTGTCTTTGCCCAGGTATTTTGATAAATTAGCTCAATTCTCTCCTGTTTTTAACTCTGTGTTGATTATAATGCAGAACAATTAGAGCCCTGTGTTGTAATATTAAAATCTTTCACAGAAGATCTATGTCACTGCATCCCTTTAAAAGACCTTCATTGGTCTGTTTACCTCCATAAGGCTTATTTCATGTGGAGTAAAAACATTAGGCTGCATCTATGCATAATTTGTATTCCACCTGGGAGGAACTGTACTCATTTAGTGGAGCAATCAACGGCTCCACTGTCTGTTTGCAGGCACAAAAGTCTTCGGGCTTTTTTTCCAGCGATCATGAAATTTCACATTTGTGATGCAATGCCCAAACTTGGTGCTGTAAAAAACTTGCTAAATTATCCATAATGCATATGTCTGATGCCTTGAATACTGCTGAGGGATGGTAATGTGGTTTGGTCTGTTCCCTTCCAAGCTTTTGTTTCATCTCTGCAGGGTGGGTTTGAGAAGGTGGCAGTGTTGGGAGAGACTGAGCACTGAATGGGGCTGAGGATGAAACGCTAAATGCTTTCTGTCAGGGGCACCCCTAACTCCTCTCCTCCTTCATCACATTTGCTAGAGTTGGTAATGCTGCTGGAATGGTGGTCAGGCACAGAGTGCACCCTGTTCTCAGACGAGGCCACGGTGAAAACCTTTGGGAAGGAACATGTCATCATCATCCTGAACCACAATTTTGAGATCGACTTCCTGTGCGGCTGGACAATGACAGAGCGTTTTGGAGTGCTGGGGGTACGTGGGCTGTGAGCTTTCCCTTCCTCTGCAGGGTGATGGTCTGTTTAAAACCCATGTATAAACAGTTTCCTTGCATTTAAGTTCCCAGATACAACTCCATCAGCTTAGCTGTAATGCGTTTGACCTCATTGCACAAATCAGCAAATGACATTTTCGGATTGTCTCTTTTGTTGTTTTCCCCAAGAGTTCCAAAGTTCTTGCTAAGAGAGAGCTGCTCTATGTGCCCCTAATCGGCTGGACGTGGTACTTCCTTGAGATCGTTTTCTGCAAAAGGAAATGGGAAGAGGACAGGGATACAGTTATTGAGGGGTTGAAACGTTTGTCTGATTATCCTGAATATATGTGGGTAAGTGTTGAGCCCCTCCTCTGGTGTTGGCTGCTAGAAGTGAAACGGTGACAGACTGGTGACTGTGGCCTGGTGTGTCAGGAGAAGGTGTGCTCATTCCAAGTGTTGTCAGGGAAGAGCCATACTCTGTTTCAGGAGGTCTTTTGGGATATGCTGGCAGAAAACTGCTGTTTCCCTGTTGGTAAGGGAAGTCCTTTGGGAAACAGTTCAGAAGCTTAAGAATAATTTATAAATCAGGTGTGTGTGATACTTAACGATTTTATCCAAACTTATTTTTGCCTATTAAAAAAAAAGCCTATATTTGATTACTACATCTGTATAACATTTTCTGAGGTAGGCTGAAAAGACACATAAACAAAAAGCTTTTTTTGGAGAAGTGAGTGAATTCAACTGCATAGATCATGGATTTTGATAGAACGTTCCTGTTAGTGTGTTTGTTGATCCATGAAATTACAGATTTCCCAAAAAGTCTCTGTGAGAACATATGGCAAGCTTGTATCTGCTTCTGCAGTTATACTTTTCCTTTTTATTTTGACATTATTTAAAATCAAGGGTAAAACATCTCTGTTTCATTGTGTGCAATGCTGTTAGATTTCACTGCAGCAGCACAGTGGTGTAATCAACCCATTAACCTTCTTAGAGCTTTGAATGCAAAGGTTTTGATGAATTCTCAGTTTTGCTTTTATAGTAGCATATGTAATGTACAATTACTTGGCTTATAAAACATTAAGAGGCTTTTTATGCATTTTAAGTGAGTTTTCAGTATTATCCAGTACAGCTTGTTAAATTGAATAGTGAAACATTAAGCCTTAACTAGAACATTGTGAATGCATTATAATTTTCTACCATTACAAAGATAAAAAAGTAAGAATCTGGAGAATGTATTTTAAGCTACTTAATTGCTTGAATATATGGATATGAATTATGTTGAAGATACCTTCCTGATTAGTATGGGGGGGGGGAAAAAGAAAAAAAACAGAAAAAACTCTACCAATTAGAAAATCTCAAGACTGAACTTGAGCTTCAAATCTATACATTTTAATGATTCTACAACTGAGAACCAAGGACTAGTCTCCAGGGAAAACACATAGAAAATGTAAGTGCAAAATCTAGTTAGCATTGATTATTTAAATCAAGACTTCCTGCTTTGTAATTGAAATCATGATTAAAATTTACTTTGAGTGAATCAATTTCCTAATTTCTGCACATTCTAAATGCTACAATTAGGGCTGTCTTTCTGTCAGCTTAAATTTGGTATGAGTGCTATTAAATGTAAAGGTAATGGTAAATGAGTTGAGTTGGTGCTTATGCCTGATACTTGAAGAGATGAGACAATTGAAGTGTGTGCACATTCAATTGTATGTTCATCTTGGAGAGATTTTCAGTATTCTGCTGGATTTCTTTAGCTATCTGAAGATACCCTTGGGTTTTTTTGCTTTTGTCTTGCACAGTTTCTCCTGTACTGTGAAGGAACTCGTTTCACAGAGACCAAGCACCGCATCAGTATGGAAGTAGCTGAATCCAAGGGGTTGCCTAAACTGAAATACCACCTGTTGCCCAGAACCAAAGGTTTCACCACTGCTGTCCAGTGTCTCAGGGGAACAGGTACTGCCAGGCTTTGCAGCACTTGTGTTATTTAATAGCACACTCTGTGTAGCCCAGTGTAGTCTGGTCTGTTGTCCATTGCAATTAGTGAGCTTGCAGTAATGGGGATCCAGCTTGTCAGCTGGTAATCTGTAAATTGCCACAGAACTGTCAGGTACCAGTCTTAAAAGACACTAAAAACCTTTTTGTGTTGCTTAGTTCATCAAGTCATCTGGTGTTTTACAGAGCTGGGAATGTCAGGGGGCTGGTGCAGATAAATGTGATGTGTAAACACAAACTAGTGAAGGACTCTGACATCATTAATGCAAGGATTGCACAAGGCTCTGTTGCTGTCTCAGGCAAGGATGCCAGAAGGTGCTTGATAGAATTACTGCTCTAATGGCCCTGTTCTCTTTTTTTTTTTTTTTTTGCAACAGTTTCAGCAGTGTATGATGTAACACTAAATTTCAGAGGAAACAAGAACCCATCTTTATTAGGAATTCTTTACGGAAAGAAATATGAAGCAGATATGTGTGTAAGGTGAGCATATACTGATGGAGGTGAGCGTTAAGATACATACTTTGGCACATTGAAGTGTGTTAGATTTTAGAGGGTAGTTTCTTGTAGTCCACTTTTCCTTGTCCTTCAGCTTCAGTGGTCCCTTGTAGTAAAGAGTGTAAAACTCCTTTACATGCCAGTTTCTCTCCCTCACTTACATGCTTTATTCAGCAGATTAAAATTCAAATAATGCTGAAATTCAGACATCCTATGTGGATGTGGGACACTGCTCACATTCCTCAGTGTTCCTTTGCCTCAAAGAGTAGCTGCTAACACCTAACTCCATGGAGCACATGCATGCACAAACACACACCCCTTCTCTTTCTGGCTTTCTCCTTGCTGCCTTCTGCTTCAAAGGCTTCCTTGTGATCATAAAAACAACCAATCCTGTTGAATTTTTTTCTTTTCCCTTTTGTGTTTGGACCTGAGAGATGACCTGATTGTTCTTTCCACAGTTCTTTGGACAGTTTGCTTCTGCTTCTCTGGGGGATTCACCCACACTGTGGAAAACATTGCTGTATTCTGGTGATGAGGTTGATGCTTGGATTTTAGAAGTTTAAAAAAAAAAAAGCCTTTCTCCTTCCCCCCACACCTTTCCCCTCTGGCCTTGAGTCTGGGTGTTGCAGGTCAGTGGCACTGGCTCTGTTCATTGTCCATTTAATTAAAGCAGGTGTGTCTTGGCAGAGCCTCCAGACTTTGTAATTCCCTGCAGCCTTTGTAGGGAGTCACAGTAATTATCCACTGTGCTGAGGTGCAGCAGCACCAATTTTGAGGAAGAAATACGATCCAAAAGGAAGCAGAATGCAGCCTTAATGTGCATGGGGAGGGCACTTGTTCAGTTCTGCTCTCAGACACTGCAGCATCCACAACATTTCAGTCTCTCAGCTGAAGAGGTGACTGAGGAACTGTCCACAGAGAAACGGGGTTGCTCATTTGCAAGGGGTTTCATTTTCACTATTTACACTTGCCAAACATATTCCTGATGAGGAAATTGAGCAGACAATTTGCCAGCCAGCAAAACAGCTGGTCAGGCAGTTCCACACTGATGGCAGATGCACGTAGGATATGTAGCTGGATCTGGGGTGCACATGCATGGATGCTCATCTGTATAATTATTAATTATACACTGAACAGTGGCAGCCTTCAGTTAAATATCTTATGGTTTGCTAACAGAGTTGCAATTTTATTTCTTGGATGGGTAGTGGGAGGAAAGAAGAGAAATTTAGTTTTCAATAGTGTTAGAAGAGGTTTGGGTTTGTAAAACTCTGTTGAGGATGATGTTGGCAGGTAAAATTACTAATTTTACCCTATAAATGGCTATACTTAGATAATTTTGATTTAAAATATGTTTGTGGACAGAATGAGTATTCTCAAGGTGCTTTTCTGCACGTTTTCTCTGCTTTGGAGAAGAAGCTATGAGAGTAAGACTATTTTTACAGATTTATTTTGTTGAAAATGGAACACGTCTGTATTGTGCCAACAGACTTATTGTAGCTCAGAGAAGGGAAGCACATAAGCTCTTGTTCTTGGTATGTGCAGACATAGTTACCTGTGCAGAGGTAAGCAACTTAGCTCTCCAGTGCATCCAGTCCTTATCCTGACTGCCCCCAGAGGAAATAATCAGGAAATCCCCAAATGTTGTTGCTGTGAGTCCCCTCTAGTGGTGACAGCAACACCACGGAAACTTCATCAGAGAGCTTTCAGCAAATGACTTTCCACTGAGTTTTATTGAGCATTATTTATATGAATTGAGCTGTTTCTCTTGTTAGTGCTCAGGTAAGTAAATCTACCAGATCTGTTGTTCAGTTTGTTTATGGGATGCAAAAATCATTAGAAAAGTGTAAGAATGTATTCATAGAATCATAGAGTGGTTTGGGTTGGAAGGGTCTCAGAAAATAAAAGAATGCAGGGAAATGGTTGGCTCTTCACCACTAAAAAGAGGCTCTTAAAAAGGGCACCTGTTCTCCCTGAGGTCAGGTCAGGGCTGGCACTGGGCATAATTGTCACACACCCCCAGAACTGTGTGCCCCCAGAACTCTGCAGTGGGGCTGCAGAGGCAAAGAGGGACAAGTGCAGTCACTGCAGAAGATGTTTTCCTTAAAGATAGTATGAACTGGATTTTTAGTTGCCTCTCCCATTAGTTCAGAAATGGGGTTTTCACTAACAAAATGTAACAAACAGTTATCCTTGGGTTTTCTTCCACTTGCTTGTCTTTTCTCATCTCCGAGTGCCTCAGTCTGAGCTCACTGGGATTCAGCCAGTGGTGGATGTGGTGAAGGAGGAACAGTGTTTGAATGGGAGATGGTTATTTTAGTGATGTGCTCTGAAACTGCCTGGAGCTTGTACAGTTTCTCTTGTCTTAAATAGTGCCCAATTCTCAACCTAAAATCTCTTTAAGTCCCAATTCTCTGTGTTTAAGACCTCTGCTATAGGTGACAGCATTGCCTATGATTTATGCCCTGTAGTGAATGGAAGATCTTCCCTAGCAGAGGGATAAACCCAAATACCTGGATTTTCCTTTAATTCTTTTTTTTTTTTTTCTCTTTCCATTTTTTAATCTTTCTACTATACTAGGAGATTTCCTCTGGAAGATATCCCTCAAGATGAAAAGGAAGCTGCAAACTGGCTTCATAAGCTTTACCAGGAAAAGGTAAATAGCTTTGCTTTCTTTTCTGTCTTTTGGGACTTGCATAGGGGAGTGTATTAAGGCAGTGAGTAATACACACTCTGGCACTGTATGGAGAGGACATTATGTGTAATTACACAGCCATGCCTCAAAATGCTGGAAGGAGCAGGACAGAGGAGCTCCTTGGCAGCAGAGGGCTGAGTAGTGAGGTCTTAAATTGCCAGGAAGCACAGTGGAATTCAGAGATACTCCTTAGCTG
The DNA here is from genome assembly GCA_020086605.1 of Lanius collurio. Lineage (NCBI taxonomy): Eukaryota > Metazoa > Chordata > Aves > Passeriformes > Laniidae > Lanius > Lanius collurio. The sequence continues at coordinate 37,927,953 of JACBWW010000007.1, read as the reverse complement.
TGGAAGACTAATAGCAATCTGCTGTCTTTTTGCATTTTTCAGCACTTGGATCTCTGTCGTGCATTTCTAAAAGCTCCATGTTCCCCGGGGGTGTTTTTAGGCGCTCGAGAAGAGTGATAACTGTCTGTCAGGGACAGCCGGTCCTGGCTTTCAGCTGCAATTGTTCTTTGCTTTCATTTTTCTTCCACTGTCACTTTCCTTCTGCCTCCTGGTAATACTTCTGCAGTAGTGTATGACATGGGACAGACACTCTGTGGGATCTGCTGCCAGGGACTGATAGAGCACTTGCCCAAAGTGCCTTCAGATGGCTCAGAGCTTTTCCTTGTGTCAGTTCTTTTTCTAAGCTTAGATGGTTATTTTCTTGACCACAGATTTAACACTTCTGTGGGGAGTAGAAGAGAACTGTAATTAATGTTGTCCAGCTCTAATTGGTGGATTATTAAACTTGAAAAGTGTACCTTGATTTCTGTGTTGCTTATCTTTGTGGGAAGACAGCAGAACACAGAGAGTTTAAGTATCCTGGGCTTTCCCCAGCTGTGATGACCTGTGCTGCAGCATTGACAGGCTTATGCTCAGTCTCTAGGTAGGTAGCAAATTGTTCTGAGTCTCATTTTATTTATTTCAACCTAATTTATTTGAATGCCTGAACTCTGATTCAGTTAAGAAGTTACCTTACAAAGAGCAGCAGCTCATCATCTTCTCCCCCCAGCTCCTCTCAACAGGTCTTTGAGGTTGAGAAAGACTTCTAAGAACATAGAGTCCAACTGTAAACTCAGCACCACCACCATGCTCACCACTAAACCATGTCCTCAAGTGCCAAATCCATGGTTTTTTTAACACTTCCAGGGATGATGACTCCACCAGTTCCATGGACAGCTTGTCTTACTGCTTTACAACCCTTTTTTTCTCCTAATATCTAATCTAAACCTCCTCTGGTGCAATGTGACACCATTTCCTTTCATCCCTCCTGCTGTTGGCTGTACCTCTGTTCAGCTTTGCTGTGAGATGTCGCCAGGGAGATATTGCTTATAGACATGGGTATTAGACATACTGATCTTAGAAGTCAGCAATATTTTTTAACTGGAATCCTCTCATTCCATTTATTAGAATGACTCTGTAACTGGAATCCCCTTCCTGCACAGAGGATGTGTCCTCAAAAGGCTGTTATTGGCAAGGAATGCCTCACCCTTCTCAGCCCTTTTTAAGGGAAATTAAAGAAAAACAAGAAATAAAGAAAAATAAGAAATAGCCGGACTTGAGCCATCCTTGGTAATGGCTTGGAAACCTTAAAAAACAATCTTACAGACTGAGGGAAGGTGGTGGACACCTTGTTCCTTTGAGTGATGTGTTCCTGGATTGCACCTCTGCAGGCTCAGCTTGGGATGCAGCAGCTCAGTTGGAGGGCTGGGGTTGGGGCTGGTGTGGTGCTGTCTCTGCTCTTCAGCTCGTGCCTTGCCCTCCCCTCCTGGCTCTACACACAGCATTTTTCTGCTGTGCTTTGCTGAATCATGCTGACCTTTCTGGAAGTAAAAATGAGAAGGAAAAACACCCAGCTAAGAGATAGTGTCTGAACTGATCTCTGGTCTGAAGCTGCCCTAAATTCCTAAGCAATTAACAGACAAGATGAAGGTATTTGGTAATGGAGAGGACAATAAGGTTTCAGTTTGTGATGGTGCCAAAATTGCCTTCACAAGGCTTAAAGGTCACTTGGGTGGTCAACAGAAATGCCCAAATAAATGACAGCAGATGGAATTGGATGCTGTGCACTGTTGATGAGTTTGTAGCACAGATACTGTCCTTGATATTGTCCTGGAGTTGACTGATCTTGGGGGCTTCTTGGTGCAAACATTATGAATCTGTTTTCTCTTTCCCCCAGGATGCTTTGCAAGAGATGTACAATCAGGAAGGTGTATTTCCTGGCAAGCAGTTTAAACCTCCTAGGAGACCATGGACCCTTCTAAACTTTCTTTTTTGGGCCACAGTTCTCCTCTCTCCTCTCTTCACATTTGGCTTTGGAGTTTTTGCAAGTGGATCACCTCTCCTTATCCTTGCATTCCTGGGACTTGTTGGAGCAGGTAATAAAAGCAAAGATGCTAAGCCTAGTGTGACATATAACAAGATTCTTTACCTCCAATAAGTTCTGTGTATTAATTAATAAGAATGGGGCTTACCAGAAAATATTTGGACCTCACTTGGTAGTCTCTCTGTTGTACAGCATTTTTATTGTTTCAAAAGCTTTAATCCAGGCAAATTTGCCTTCATATCTTAAGCAAAAACTCTAATAGTAGCAGGTGAGTCTTGTAGCCCATTATTAGGGTGCCTGAAGGAAAAAAATACTTCTACTGGACACTTTGTGAATTAAAAAAAAACAACCAAAACCACCACCAGAAACAAAAAAAATACATAAATACCACTAAATTCCCCCACCAACAAAAAAAAACTAACAATAAAAGGAGGAAGCAGGGGGAGGGCATATGCTTCAGTGTTCGTGCTACATGTCCTGTTAACCAACAGAAGCAGTAATTATATTTTTAAATCTGGATTGTCTCCCTCTTTGAGTGTCATTTGACCTGTGATCCATGTGCAGCTTCGTACAGTGCACTTGGGGATTGGGTTAACTCATGTGGGTGCTGCTTGTGTGTTTACATGTAACTTCCTAGAAGCTTGGTCTGGTTTTAATGTGCCTCTCATTTCTCTGTTATATTTTAAAGCTTCCTTTGGAGTTCGTAGACTGATAGGAGTAACTGAAATAGAAAAAGGCTCCAGCTACGGCAACCAGGAATTCAAGAAAAAGGAATAACTGACGGCTGCAGTTCAGCACATACAACCAGACTATGGTATCCGATTAACTTCAGTTAAAAAAACAACAACAAACACTTAGAAACTATCTTTTTCTTAATAACTGATGACTAATATTAATGAATAAAACTTGAGCCAAGAATGAAGAAGTTGGAGGCATCGGCTGAAGAGAATGCACCAACCTTCTGCCTGTTCAAGGATTACTGTAGTCAAGCAGTGGGAGAAAATCTGGGGTGGGGTGGAAGAAGAAACAAATTTTTCTTGCTTTGTTGGGGGACTTGGGGTGGGGGAGAAGAGAGGGCATTGGCCATGGCCACATGTATCTTCTGATGACTGAAAACACTGGTTTCTGTCAAGAGCACTACACTCACTTTTACAACAGGAGCCATTGAATGTTTCCTCTTGCTAAAGCCAACATAACATTTATTGATTTCCAACTTCTCTTACTAATGAGCCAAGACAAAACACCCTCCTTAAATTAACTGACAGGTATTCATTGGGTTAGAGTCTTTTTGGCTGTGTTGTCATGGCTACAGATAAAATCCTGTTTGTGTGTTACACTGACACATTTTATTTTCAGGCAACATCTTAAGACTTCTGTAATGCAGGAGAAAAGATAGTGGAGTTTGAAGCAGCATGTTGTCCATCAGCACATCCCATAGAACAGATCCATTAGCATAAAATTCTCATCTCCTGCTAAAGGTTCAAGGCTGTTTAATTTCAAAATATCACTTCAGTCTTGAGTGCTTTTTGCCCTGTTTCACATCAGACACGTGATAATTTTGAATCTGTTTTGGCTTGTTTGGGTTTTTTTGAATTAGTGGTTGACCATGGGATTTAGACTTGTGCAAAGAAGGAAATTTTTTCAATTCTCCTTTTATTTCTGTTTGCATCTCTCATTACCAAAGTCCAGTTCAGCCAACCTCTCTCAGTAAACTGGGAGGCAGTACTAGAAATCAGCACAATAGTTTTCAAAATGTCTTCTTTTGCAAAAAAATGTGAAAAGGAGAGGTCTGTAGCAGTCAGATTTTGAATGCTGGCATCTCCTGAACTTCTAATGAGAGTTTCAGCATTGATTCAGATGGGGCCAGGACCTTACCCTGTGTGTGTCAGGATAGGGTGTGCTGCTCTTTCAACTTGGGTCATGCTTTAGATGTTCATGTGGAGTTTTTTGCAAGGTGAGCTGTGCTGTTAAGCATTAGAAAGAGTATAAGGTCTCTTCAGGGATTTTAAGTATCTTTAGTTTTGCTTGTTGACATTTTGGTCTTTTTCACTGAAAATTAGAGTTCAGAATCATGTCTGTACCTGTTTCTTCTTTTTCCTTTCTTTTTCTTTCTTTCCTTTTCTTTTTTTTTTACAAACGCACATTCAGAGATTTCTCTAGGTTGCTGCTGTATGCATAGCTGGAGAATTATTGGCAAACAGATGGTAACTGTACCTGTATGTTCAAGTCTGAAGGTCACAATCTGCATTTGGCTGCTCTCAGTAGTGGGTGAAATGAGTTGCAGATCTACAGCAGAGGGCAGAAGCTGACCCTCAGGGTCTGTATCTTTAACCCAGCTGCCACCAGAATATTTATCTCACTTTTGTAAAGAGCAGATTTTATCAACGTGCTGGTTGTTGTTTTCATCTTTGCTCCAGTAACCAAGATAAGAGAGTAATAATTTACCTTCTTTCCGTATTTACTCTTAACTGTTGGAATGTAACCTCTTCTCCCACAGGTTTTTCTGTTTTCAAACACTGGAAGAGCAATTTTGTAACTTAGAAAAATATTTTACTTGGGGTCATTAATCACTTGTTCTGTCATGCACTTGAATTTTATTTGTGGTCTTTTCAACAAGAGCATTTGAAGGATGACCTGCGTTCTGTCTGTCTCCTGTTAGACTCCACCTCGCTGAGTCCTGTACCCAGACCCCCAATGTTAGTGTGTCATCTTTGTCCCCTCAATAAATCTTCCCTAAGAGAAGGGGTGCAAAACTGTTGCAAATGTTAGTGGAATTTGGAATATGCTTTGGGAACTAAGGAGAGCAGAGCCTAGCCACAACTCTGTTTTCCTCGCTGGATGTTTTTGTACTTTGTCTTCAAATACAGTCAGACATCCAAATGCTGATAAAGTTAACTCTGGCTTTTCCCTGTTTTTAACCGGAGGACTGAGAACAGTGGGGGTTTCTTTCTTTATTTTTTTTTTTTCTTAAGTAATTCAGTAATGGGTATAATTCTTGCTTCCCAGAAAGTTGTTACAAATGCTGTATACTTGCTTCCTGAAGATGATACTGAGTATGTATAAATTGTACTGGCTTAGCAGAAGAGGCTTGCAAAGCAGGCTGTCCATTGACTGTTTTATACTTACATTTTTAGCAGTATATTAATGGGCATGACAAGAATTTCACAAAATAAATCCCTTCTTAATGCTGAGAAGAGGGGAGCTGCTTAGAGGAGAAAGGAATTAATAGCCTTTCTCTTTACAGGATCCTTTTCTCCTCTTAGTGCATGTAACTCCCTATTCAGGATCATGGGATTAGTGCTGTACATCAAGGGGAGAACAATCAACATTTCATATTTTCTTATCATAACTTATTGGTCATGCTTTCTTTTTGAAAATATAATAAATATGTCATTGGATACTTAAATTTTGCTCTTCTAAACAGACATATCAGTAACCACTTGAAAAACTGAAACCTACAGCAGTGCACAAAACAGTACAAAACCAACACAAAACTCTTCATTTTGAATTTTACCTCCTCAAATAGGGGTTTTTATACATGCGCGCGCACACGTACACAGAGTCTGTATAAATTAAAATGACTGGAAATAGCTGAAGTTAATGTCACTAATGAAGATTAGCACATGGATTGGTTTGGAAAAGTGAGCATAGATTTTATATCTTATTTTCTTCTGGTTTAATAGAACATAGCTTGTATATTTGACTACCAAGCCCTTTAAGAGCAATAATAAAAAAAATACATCATGTTTTTCTGTCTTTTGCTTTTCAACTGTGCTAGGTTTAATAAACTTACAGCTATGGGCGTGGGTTTTTTTTCTCCTTTTAGCATTCTCATTTATTGCTTAGTTGTTTGGAGTAAATACAGAGTTTTCCAGTATGGACTTGCAAGCTGACTGCCACGGAGTTCAGCATTGACTCGGAAGAGAAATGGCTCTCACACCGACATGGACAGATGTGTGCTCTTGGCATTGGCAGCACTCGTCATTGTCACCAACAGCAATGATGCTGCTCTCCAAGTGGGATTTGCAGTTCCAAAGTAGCATCACGTTGACCTATGTCTTGAGAACCTGGTGAGAGAGCTCGGGGACTGCTGGCCATGTGGCATCTCTCAGTTAGGAAGGCACAAAGAGCTGATGCTGAAGAAGGATGTGGTATCCAGAGGCCTTGGTTCAGTAGGATTACAGTTCTCTCGCTCATTGTGGGCCGAATGTGTTCTTGCAATTGACTTTGTGTCACTGAGCAAAATATCTGTCTCCAGCACAAAGAGCATGGGCCATGTTCCTTTGTTCTGCTTTAACTTATCTCAAAGGGCTCTACACTTAATTGCTGACCAATGAATCTGACTGCTGCCTGTGCCCTAATTGCCTGGTATTCACAGGAAAAGTGGGCATGTCTGCTCACTTCCACCTGGTACCACTTGTCTCCATGGCTGATGTCTGTATATTTGCTTGCCTGTATCTTCTGCAGATGGTTCAGTTACAACCTCTTAGCAGGAACTTGGAGCTTCCCAGTTCAACCAGTCCTACAGCAGTTGTCTCACCTGGCTGGGGTTTTGTCTTCCTGAATTTTGGTGCTGGTTGACAGCTCTAGGTCTGAGGTGACATGATTGTGTTTGTGTTATGTGACAATACAACTTTGCTGCTTCAAAGCAAAACTTTTATCAGGGAAGAGAAGCCCTTCCCAGGCCTATTCACATAGGCCATCCCTACCTGGCAACAGGTCTCTGTGGCACTGGTGAAAGGGAGTTGGGACAAGGTTTTTACTAAGAGTTTGGAAAGGAAGCAAGGGCGTCACAGTGCATCAGATATTTGCGAAAAGTACTGTTTCTGTCTTGGGACTACCCCAAAACCTGGTTTTGCTTCATGTACATTTTGAAGAAATTTGGGGTTGGAGGCTTTTAATAATGCTGACTTCATGCTTCATGAAGTGTTTCAGATTGAAGACAAATAACCTGATGTGTTTTGGCATCTTGGAGAAGAAGTATGTGCTAAGACATCTAAAGCCAAGCTTGGGCAGAGTGTGCCCAGGTGTTTCATGCAGATGCTGGAGGTCAACACAGATCAAAGTGAAGAATCTATTCCTTGATCTCCTTTGAAAATGGGATGCAGCAGGATAGCTCACAGCATCTCCTGGATCCCATGTGCTTCTGTCCCCTGGTGTGAAGGTTCTGATTCCCAGCAGACGACTGCTGCAAGTTCTGCTTTGTGCCTGCACAAAGAAGCTCACCCCTGTGATGGGAATGCTGAATTCATACTCCCAGCCACTGTGTTAGAGTTGCTTGTTCCCCTGTTCCTGAACCTTCTGATCATAATGGGCGGCTGCTGGGTGAAGCTGGGATTTGAAGCAGGCGCCAGCCATGCTGGGAGCTGTGAGGAAGAAGGAACCCAGACAGGCCCAGCCAAATTCTTGCTCTGAGAAAACTGAGGGATCACCAGGAACTTTGCAAAGCAGAGACAAGTGTGAGAGGCAAGCTCTGACTGATGTGGATGTGAGACCTCCCTGTGACAACTTACAAAATAACCCTTGCCATGTTCACGTGATTTGGGGCAGAATTCCTCCCAAGGTCTTGTTACAGATGCGGACTCTTGTTCTGCCCCACCTCCCCCTGTTTACCTTTTTGGCTGCTTTATCTGATTGTCTCTGCAGCAAGATGCTCGCAGGCTACTGGTTGTGTGTTATTTACCTGCTGGGGTTTGGAGTGAGAACGTTCTGGAAGTCAGCTTTACAGGGTCTGTGCCACGTGTCTTAGCCACCAGAAAATGTCATGAAAATATTTCATACTTCAGAATTGAGATGTGGGATTGACAGCTAAGATAAACATTGTGTTTCTCTGATCCTTGGCCTCTCTAGGCTTTTAGAAAGCTGCCTGTATTTCTTAAAATGTTATACCTGTAGTTACTGGCCACTCTTCAGTTTTTGAAAATGTAAAGAAAGATTATTTGTGCTCTTTCACTGTTGAGAGCACTTGAGTGCAGATGACTGTCTATTTCTAAAAACCACTAGCAGAAGCAGTGTTTTATCGTTTTAGGAGAAAAATGTATTTTAAAATTAGATACTTCAGCAGAAACCAGAATATAACTACTTTTAAATTTTAAATTAGAAGTATTCCTTAGTGTGGGGGCTACCACTACCAATCCAACTTCTGTTTCTTTTTTATTTTGGCCAGTGTGCATTCTTAAGGAAAACACATTGATTTACTAATTACTAAAATACAATTTGCGAAGGAGGGAGAGTAGGTAGCAGAGCCTAATCAGGAATTAAATTTCACTCCCAAGGCATGGGTAGGTTGTGTGTACCTCCTTTACTACATGCATGTGCATCTGTGCAGAGAGCCAAGCTGTGTCCCTTTTTGTCCCTTCGCTTCAGCTGTGTCTGAGCTGTCCCCTGTGACATCTGAATGCTGAACTCACCCGAACGCCCGGCGGCCGCTGCCAGCCGGCACCTCGCTCACTCCTCAGATCACCAGCAAGTACTGTAGCTTTAATCAAAACCTTCTCTCCGAGGAAATTCATCCTCCTTAAGCTGATTGATGTGTTGCAAACCTGTCGTTCGGAGGGAAACGTAAGTCACCAGATGACCATTATTAGCCAAATTTAACAAGTAATAAAACTGTATACAGGGTATGCATTTACTGTGCATGTGTATATATTTTTGTACATTTTTATGGTTATTTCCTACACTTGATTTTATGATGTTTAGAAGAGGTGTGTCTGAATCTGGTGAAACAAGAAGCTATTAAGAAAACCTGACCCTGTCACCTACTGTAGTTTTTACTGAGAACTGTGCCCAAACAAATACGCATATTTACAGTGCTATGCAAATACTACTTTGTAAGTTGTCTCTTAAATTTTGCTTAAGTAGTTTATGCTGTTTTTACTGGGCTTTCAGAAAAAAAGATGAACGCAAAAGCCTCGTCTTGTAAAATAAAATAGCTTTGGCTGTGTGAAAGTACTGTATATTAGAATCTCATTCACGCTTTTAGTTGCTTATTTAACTGTACTTGATTTTGTGCATATTATGATGGAATAGAGGTGGTTTAATTGTGCTTGAGTGAAAAAGGGTGACTGCCCAGCACCTGTTTGGCTTCTTTTCCTGTGTTTGTAGAGCAGCCAATAACATAACTGGGAGATCTGCATCCTTTTCCTACTTGCCACTCTGGCTTTTGTAACTAAACATGCACTAAGGGCTATTTTATTTTCTTTTTGCTTTGGTTGGTTTTATTTCCACTTATGCTTTTTGATCTTAGTCCTACAAACTGATCCATGTGAGGGCCACATATCTGCAGCAATAACCTGGGTGGGTCGTTTGGTGGGGGTGGGAGGCAAGAACAAGATTAACCCTGTGGGCATTCCCTGCACAAAACCAGTCCTTAAGAACTGCAGAGGGATGGTTCACTACCAAGGCATTTATAGCAGCAATATATAAAGTTCTGCATGGCTCCTCCAGAAGATCATAATGGGGAGGGAGGTATCTTCCTTTCCTGAAGAATCCTCCAAAGAAACCCCAAAGCTGTATGATCTAAGAACTTAAGATTGCAGCAGGGTACAGTGGCTGTATGGATAGATGCTGTAGATTAAACCAGTTTGTCAAATCTGACATAAGTTTTTATTTTTCACTAGAAGATAAAGCACTTCCTCATCTGTTCACCATCATCATACACTGTATTTCTGTACCCCTGGGCCATCAGCTTTTCTTTACCATGTGTGATCTCGTAGCAAATTATGTTTGTGTCATAATATCACATTTCTGGGTCATGTTTTTGCTACACTGTAAGCACTGGGCTCTTGGCTTCTCCTGTAGGTTTTCTCTTCCTTGATGCGTTCCCCTTTGGATAGTCTAGGTTGGGCTGAGCTGCCTTAAAATGACAGATGAACGGTGCCATGTGTCACTGTGGGAGGACCTATTTTTTGTGGAGAGGATGGGCTTCCATTCTAAGAGTATGCAGGCAGAAACTTTTGTGTTGCTTTTGAGTTTTCACAAACACAGCTTTTCTTACCTCAGTGCCTCAGCTGGATCTCCTTGGATCCATAATTTATTTTTAAAGGATGATTATTTTGATCTAGAACCAACCAGTGTCAGACATCACAACTGTACCTCTAAGAAGCAGTCAGCAGTGGGGTTTATGGGCAAGGGTAGGTCAGTGGGGCAGTGTGTCACCACAGTGACTGATGGGAAGGGAGTAAGGGAGCTGTGGAAAGGGAAGAGGAGGAGGAATGCTTGCTCCTTGGATGGAGGCACAGGGATTTTGTTAGGTGGTTTGTTTCTGTACTAAGAGTCCACATCACAGTGACCTTCAGGTTGTGGGCGCTTCTTACACATACTCTCTTTAAGTTGCTAACGTGGTCAGAGGCTGCCTGTGGTGGTGGCATTTTCTCTATGTACTTTCATCTCACTAATTCCACTCTTTTTCTTCCAATGTTGCATTAATATATTTGGGGAAACAGCCTGGAATTCCATAAAAGCAATGCTGTGTTCTCAATACCAGATACAATCAGCAGCTGCACTGGGAGGGAGTTCATGGTTCAGATGTGCCACCCTCTTGAGTGCTGCTGTGTTGGGCAGAGGAACAGGCTGATGCCCTTTCTACATGCTTCTAAAACTGGAATCTGCTCCTGAGAGGGTTGACAAGAGTGCCTCTGTGAAACAAAACTTGGTATAACAGGATTTTGTAGGTAGATAAAGGGTTAATAGCTGTGGTATGGGTTAATGGAATACTCTCCTGGATTTCATCCCATCCTGTATTGTATGTCAGAGTCCAGTGCTCTCTGCCCAGGTTCCTTTAGCCATCCCACACGTGGAGGGGATAATGTTTAATCGCCCCTCTCCTTGTCTAACTCAGGGAGGTATTTACACCACTAGTTGATCCACTGAGCTGTTGGCAGCTATTGAACTGAACCAAAGGCTGCCCTCTGGTCCCTGTTGTGCTGAAGTCAGCTTGCTGTGCCACAGGAGTGGTCTGTCACACCCCACATCCAGGGTCCTTGGCAGGCCTGAGAGGTGGGGCCAGTGGGAACCTCATGAAGTCTGACAAAGGGAAGTACAAGGTCATGCACCTGTGTCGGGGCAATCCCAGACACCCCTACGGGTTGGGCAGAGAAGGGACCGAGAGCAGCCCTGTGGAGGAAGACTTGGGGGTGATGGTTGATGAAAAACTCAACATGAGCTGGCCGTGAGCATTTACAGCCCAGAAACCAACCCTGTCCTGGCCTCTGAAAGGAACCTGGGCAGCAGGTCCAAGGAGGAGATTCTCCACCTCTTCTCTGCTCTGGTGAGACCCCACCTGCAGTGCTGTGTCCAGGTCTGGTGTCCCCAACATAAGAAGGATGTAGAATTGTTGGAACAATCCAGAGAAGGCCACAACATTGGTAAGAGGACTGGAGCACCTCCCCTGTGAAGACAGGCTGAGAAAGTCGGGGTGTTCAGCTAGAGAAGAAGAGGTTGTGTGGAGACCTCACAGCACCCTCCAGTGTCTGAAGGGGCTACAGGGCATCTGGAGAAGGACTCTTTGTCAAGAACTGTATTGACAGGACAGGGGGCAATGGTTACAAATTGAAACAAGGAAAATTTAGGTTAGACAGTAGGAAGAAACTCTTTACTGTAAGGACACAAACAGGAAGGTTGTGGAAGCACCATCCTTGGCACTCTTCAAAGCCAGGGTGGATAAGGCCTTGAGCACCTGGTCTAGTGGGAAGTATCCCTGCCCATGGGAGTGGAAGCTGGGACTAGATAATCTTCAAGGACCATTTCAACATCCTAAAATTCTATGATTCTATTATTCATTCTCTGAGCTCCACATGTGCATCCCCCTCACCAATCTCCACTGAGCCTTCTCTCCTGCTAGGGGGTTACAGGTCACCCACAGAAATAACATATGATATTAATACATTATATGAGATACATGCACATATAGGAGTCCTCTGTACTGCCAACATCATTATGTTCTGCTGTGATAAAGGTTTGTGCCAAAGGGACAAGACTGCTGTGATGAGGCTACTGGGGCTGGAGCTGGAATTGTGACATCTAACCTGATGGGGCTGCAGTAGGCATTTCTGCTCCCTGCTCCCTGCTGGAAAGGCAAAGCAGGTTGCTTCCCGAGGCGTCTGCTAGAAAGCAGAGTGCCAAACGCAGGTGCCCCCGTGCCATCTGTGGTCCCTGCCTCCGGGCAGACATGGCACATGACTGATGGGATACAGAGCAGGGCACAGCTGACTCTAGGATGAGTTGTTTTACTTTCCTGTGACTTGTGCTGTGAACTGCCTTTGTTTTTCATCTTTCTGATGTCAGGCAACATTTGCAAAAGCCAAATTCAGCAGTGGCCTAGTTGTGACATCTCTTTTTTTCTCACTTCTCCAATGAAGTTACAAGTAGTTAAGTGCAGTGGTTGCTCCATTAGAAGAAAGAAACAAGGAAAATTTAGTTTAGGAACACATAGAAATCTCCTCCCACCTTTGCTGCAATGAAATACAAATTCTACAGGTATTTTCAGGAAAATGCTATTCGTTGTATGCTTCCTATCAGCTCAGAGCTCCTTGTCAGAAGTAGGAGAACGCTACAATCCCCTTTCCCCCCTCCCATCTTTTAATTCAGCTGTATCAAAGTTACCCAGTCAAGATTAGAGCTGGAAGCTGCATCATTTAGTTGTAGACCTCCACCGTGCAGATCCACTTCAGCATGTTTGCAAGCTGCTGCTTCCAATATTCAGACTTTTTAAAAAAAACTTTCTGTTATTTAAGAATTTGAATGTTTTCAGTACAGAGCATTTATTGGGGTTATAATGGCATAATCTGTCAGAAGGATGCATTGCTTCCTTTCCCTGCCAGCAGGAGATTCAGAGCAAGACTCTCTAACTGAATATGATAAAAGAGTTTACCTGGCAAATCCCATTATTTCTTTTCTGATTAATTTAATGCTAATGGCTCATTAAAGGATGGAGAAGACCTCAGACTGCTAAGAAAGGCTTTTATGAAGAGGCTTTTGAATATTCTGCAGCTGTGAGGTATGGACAAGACACAACCCTGTGCTGCAGACTGGCACTCTGTGTTTTTGGGGAAGGAAACTTGCTCACACCAGGGTTAGCTCCCTGTCAGATGGGAACACTGAAACCACATCCCCCCAGCACCCCTGGCCCAGAACTCTAGTAAGATTAGAAAGGCAGGCAAGGGAAACCTGGAAACTTGTTATTTCCTGAGAGTGTGCACTGTTTTGCTGGCAGCCACACAAGAAGGCAGCTGGCCTATCTAAATTAAGTACTGCACATAATGGAACATAAATTATTGCTGTTAACTCCAAAGCGATAACGTGGTTAGGGAGAACAAATTGCTCGGAAGCAATACGAGGGGTTTTGCTTACTCTCAAAGGGATCTCTTGGTGGAGTAACCTCTGGAGCTAATGTTAGGTCTGGGAATTTTATAGGCACTAATAGGATTAGGCACATGACTTCCTTTTCAGTCTGATGGGAGTCAGTGTTTAATTCCCTTGGGTTTCTCAGAGATTTCAGCACAGGTTCAGAAATGTTGCCCAAACCATCAGTACACCCAGATTTTCCTCTCTGGCTGTCCCCCAGACAAGGAGATTTGCTATTCCACCCATCAGAAGGGTATAGGGCCTTGCACTTGGTGTGCAACCTGTGACAAAACAGTACTCACTCCCACTCAGGATACAAAACATAACCATACAGCACCTTTACAAAAATGAAATATCAGAATTTTGCTATTCCACTTGCAAGAGGAAACCTGTTCTCATTTTTCAACAGCTCACTAAGGAGGGTTCAAGCTTAGTTTTACACAGCTTCAGTTTGGTGCTTAGGGCAAGGCTGTAAGTGCCTTCATGTCTTCAGGCACAGCTGAAAAAACTGACAGGGTGTTAAAAGTATTGAAGGGTTGTTTGCAGTGCTCCTAGAGGACTCTGGATCTAAGCAGCATCTTTTGTTTGAAATATTTGCTGCTGTATTATCTGGGGGGCAGTGGTGGTCAGAGCAAGAACTGATGAGATTTCATTGTCCTTTCTCTCCCATCAATGATATATTTTGTTTTACAGCTGTCTCAGTGGCTTTATTGCTAAGATCTAATAGATCCTATTAGATCCAGGGTCTAATAGGATCAAAGCCTGGAATAGAAACCTGTGGTGGAAATAGCCTGTGTGGCCTGGATATCCTTGTGATCTCAAAACTTATGGTACTGCTGAGTATCTGGTTGTTTAGCCTCCTTCTCCTTGAAATCACACGTACCCTGTCAGTTTAACCCTCTGAGTGAGTCCTGCTGTCATAGCAGGACACACACACACAAAAATATTCTGAAGGGGAGGATTCTCATCAGAATATTTACTTTTATGCTTATTATGAATGGCTTTCTGGGCCTCTTCTTCAGACTTCATTATTCTAGTAGTAGTTCAATTTTGCCACCCAGGGAGGATCTGCCTGAGATAAGCTTGCAAGGGAATGTAATTTCTAATTAATAATGCATTTTAATTTAACAACTAATAATTTTACATTCTAATTTGTAATTGAGCTTTCCCTTGATGGATACAGAGAAGAGTATTTAAATAATGGTATAACTCATGATAAGATTCCCTCCTTCCTTATTCCCATCAGTTTTAAATTATCCCTTGAACACATGTGAGCTCTTTCCCAGGCTGGTGTGACAGACAGAGATTAAACAATCATCCTTAGACAATCCTTTGAATCCTTATTGTCTACAAAATTGAATTAGGAATTTCATTCTTACCAACTTCAGCACTCTTCAGAAGCTACTCCTAAGCAGAAGGATAAATGAAGTAACAACCCCAAACTACTATGATATGTTTGTAAAAAACATAATTAGTTGGTAAAGGTGTATTTTACTAATGTTTCCTGTAATGTGTTTTTTTAAGTGACCACACAGCTATGTTTCTAATAGTGTAGTAAGTAAAAATGAATACAAATGAATATATTCTGGAGGAAAGGGTTGTCAGTCTCCAGCTGAGAGAGTCCAGCTGCAGACTGCAGAGTACATTTGATAAAAGAACAGTTAATTACCTTGTGAGCTGGGAGCAGGGAGCTCTCTGGCTGTGCACAGATTAAATACATCATGCTCTGTCCATGACCTCTTGGCAGGCCATGACAGGTTTCCTGTGTCTGGTGATGAAATCATGTTGCTGGTGGTAGTACCAAAGCCCCTGCACTTGAAACATCTTATGGTGATGTCCTACCTCCCCTTTTCCAAAGAACAGCCAGTGTTCAAATGTGTACCTTTCTGTGCTTCTAACTCCTCTCAGGACAGAGTAACTTCGCAGACAAACAACTCTTTTCCTCTAAAGTCGCCAGTCTCAAAAGGAAGTTCAGAACTACCTTGGGATTTGACTCTGCCTTGGGCTCTCTGCCACTCATACTTGTGGCATAAATGAGAATGAACCTCCTGACACAAACCTCTCTCCTGAGTGAGGAGAACTGATTTCCATTTTCACACAGTTTGAGCTGATGTTCTCACAACAGCTACTACGGCTCCACGCTCGACAGGGCTGGCTAGTAGGGAAAAGGTGGCTGCTCAGGGAGCAGAGGTGATACAAAGCAGCATCTATGAAGAGTGCTGGATGCTCTCAGTTTGGATCTTGTTGTTCAAGACCTAATGCTAATTAGCATTAGCCCATGTTCTTCCCTGCAGGCAGCTGAAGTGTTTCTGTTTTGCAGCTCAGGCCTATCCCAAAAATAGTCCAGAGCTGCAGGAACTCCTGGGGTTTGAGGGCCTTCTCTGCTGTTGGCACCTGACCTTATTTCTGCCCATAGTGGTTGAAAAGTTGTTTGAATTTCAGGGAACTGTGAAAGGCTCCAAGATCACTGCACTATTGCTAGTTATTTACTCAGTATGTTTAGTGACTTGGGATATGGATCTAAATGACCTGCTAGGGGACAAGAAAAGGAGGGAAGTTCAGTAGCAACTAAACTGCAGATTGAATTCCTCTGGTCTTCAGAGGAGGCTTGGAGTAAGGGCTGTCACATCAGCTTTCCTCTCTTCTTCCTTTTATGTGGTCCATGTGGTACAGGGGCAGCAGGAGCAGTTGCTGGCCCCATTAGACATGTAACATTAACATCCTGGTAATGATGTTTATACCTTCCTGCTCAAAATTTCACACTTTTAACTTGTTTGTCTTTACTGAGGTGGGCTGGTGTGCTTGTAACACACTCAGCACTTGATCTGAGTCCAAGTGCCTTTCTCATGTCTGCAAGGTAGAGCTGCCTCTGATAACTCAAACACTCTGCCTTTTTGTGGCATCCTCCCTGGATGAGTAGGATTTTAGAGAACTAGTCAAAGCAAACTGTTTGGGGGAGGAGGAAAGTCTGTCTCAAGGAGTGCTAAAAGAGAGGTACTGCCAGGAAAGGAGGTTTTTTGGAGTCCCAGAAGGAACAGACTGATGTTGAAAAGATAGTGAAGATTATGCTGGACAAATAGCAAGGTACTGATTCTCCCTGCCAGGCTGGGCAGCACCTTCTGCTCCTTGCTCCAGCTGCTCTGCCCTGGCTTGCTGGCCAGTATTTCTGAAGACTCCTTTCTTAAATATTTTCTGTGAGATAATGAGGATTCAAAATAAGCATCTCTATGATTTCTCTTTTTTTCTCTCCACTTCTTCAGGCTGTTTGCTTTTCCTGACCCTTCTTGAAGGTCTTTGGTCCCACATTTCAACTTTGTCCCTCTGGTTTGTCCTGTGCTCATTTGGGGGTTTCAGAACAGGGACACAAGCAGCTCTTCCACAGATACTGTCACCTGCTCTGCATTCCCATCTTTTCCTAACTCTGGTGAGGGGGGGCAGTTCACACAACACAGCTGATCCTGCTGCAGAAACACAGACAGAAATCTCCAGATGGAATGAAAATGCTCCTGAATAGAGCTTCTGTGGAAATAGGTTTCCCACGCTGTTTTTGGCTATTAAATACATTTCAGTCAATGATTCATTACCAACACTATGAAATAAAAAGCTAAAATTCTGATTATTATGTACCACTAATGATTTGTGGCTGACATACTAATTCAAAAAGACAAGGTGGCTCTTAAAGTACTCATTTTAAAAGAAGAATTTTGCTTTACAATATTATAAAATTATTTTCCCACATATAAAAATCTTGTCAATTTTCTGCAGGTGGCTGTGAATTCATGAAATCAGTTAATTAACAACAGAATTCCCTCAGTTAAACTTTCTGTGCTTTTTGGGGCCAGTTTTCTGACTGCTGCCACAGATCAAATGAAAGCATAAAAATCTACATTTGTTTCTCTCATGACTGCTTGACTAATTCTTCTCCGGGGGTCAAGTTTCCTTCAGTACTTCTATAAAACTTAGTTACAGTAAATAATTAGATTTTTTAATCCCAAACACTGTACAGAGTGAAGGCCATCTCAGTAGAAGCCCATTCAATGTCCATTTCTCCCCAAATACAACTTGCTAAAGGAAAAGGTGAGCAATCCCTACAAGCAAATTTAATTTTAATATTATTGGAAAAATCTCTTTTAATTTTCCCCATAGGTGGAAGTTGATGCTCAGTCTGAAGGAGGAGGCTTTCTATAGAAATTCCACCAGAGTTATTAATTTCAAATGTTGCTCCTGTCCAGATTAAGCTGAAAATTCAAATATTCATTTTTCCCATGAAGTTTCTCTTCTCTAATCATTTTCAGGTCAGAGAGAATTTAAACTTTTGATTAAAAAAAAGATACATAAACTCTGTCCTACCATTCCACCCAGGACTGCCCATCTCCAGGCTCAGTTTTAAGTAGTGATGACAATATGTCAAAGTCTGCACATTATTTCATAGGTATCTCTGGTATAATCCTACACTAAATCATCTCAGGGAAACCAACTCAATCTGTTAAATGAGATTATTGTAAAATAATCATAAAAAGCAGAACTAGACACTCTTCTCCTGCAGCAAGCAGGTTGGGACAGGCAACAGATTGTGAGGGGATTTTGCTGGGGCAGCTGACTCCAACTGGCCAAAGAGCTTTTCCTTTCATACAATACAATGCCAAAAGGTCACAGTTACCAGTAAAAACTGGGACAGAGAAAGGGAGATTTCTGGCCTCCAACATGGCTTCTGCTTGGACAACAGCTAGTGTGCATGTGGGAGGTGGTGATTTCCTTTGCTTGATTTCTGTCTCTCTCCTTTACCTCATAAACTGTTTTTATCTCAATCCATGTGCATTCCCACTTGTATTTTTCTTCTTTTCTCCCCATCCTGCTGCTGATAGGACAGTGAGTGGTTGTGTGGCTGCTGGCCAGGGTCAACCCACTACATCCAACAGAAATGTTACAGTGTGGTCAGATATAGAGACTATAAAGATAAGATTTTTCAAGGCGAATCTTTATTTGGATTTCATGTGAATTAGAGGACACAAAGAATTGATTGTTATTGCTAGCAAATCCTGGGATTCTAGGATCTACCATGATACCCCTAGGCCCTGGTTATCTTACAGACAGTAAGATAAAACTGGAGAGGGGGAATTAAATTGTCCTGTAGACACGGCTGTTTTTGTCTTCATCCTGACTGAAACCTGGCATAAGAATTTTACTTTCCTCCTATCAAACCCTTGCCTGGTGATCATTTTCTTTCATCAACACCATTCTTTCTGTTTATCTTTTCTCCCTCTGCCTCTCCAAAATAGGATGGTTGTTATAATTTTCAAACTCAGCAGGAACATTTTCAAATGTGGATTTTCCTCTGTAATGGACATTGCATCAAAACATAAGGCAATTAGGGATACACTTTAACTGCTTTCCTTCCATTTTCATGCTGCTTAAATATTTGAAAGAAATTCAACAAGAGTTGTCTCAGTAGGGACCTGAAGACTGACATCATATTTTAGGATTTAATGTTATAACAAAGAGGATTTAATTAACCTTCTTGCTCTTTGGGAGACCTGACACATGGGATCCAGTTCCTCAGAAAACCACTGCTGCTTCTCTTGCAGTTACTGAGCTCATTAATCTCTGTGATATGGTTCTTAAGGGTACAGCTATGTTTTGATGAAGTTAAAGTGCTAAATATTTTACAATTAAATTCCTTGTTGCAGAGGACATAATTTAAACAAACCAGTAACAGAAGAGCAAAGGGAAAAAGAAGAAAATGGAAATTCAGGAGCAGAAAATGGTGTGGGATATGTTGACTTCCTCTGTTTGCCTGACACCTGTGCTACTGGGTTTGTGCATATGAAATATGATAGAACAGGACAATGAGAAATTTAACCCTTAGTTTACTTTAACCACCACACAGTATACACAAACAGCACCTCTGAAACCAGTTTCTTCCTCTGAAACAATTCCCACCTTTCAAGTTAGACCTCATTCCTCCTCTAGAAGGGAGAGTTCCCAGAAGCCACAGAAACTGCCCATGAAACTAGCCTAACCCAAACCCAGCCATGTAGTACTGATGGGACTGCCTGGTGGTTATTTGGTGTATAAATCTCTAACTCATCAATAAGAAGAAACATCACGGAAGAACAATTGTGTAAAATTTTGACAGGAGAAAATTTTAAGTTCTGTATGATATCTTATAAACCCTATTGCAGAGAGAAGCTGTGAACTGAGGGGGAAGTGACATGGCTGCATGATCAGAGCAAACAGACAAAGCAAAAGCTGGAAGAACAGACATCAGCTACTGCTAATGAAACAGTTAATGAAGTGCAGTTAAACAAAGTGAGTGTCATGTGCAGAGTCTGGGTGTTGAAATATAATGAGTTTATGTGCCTTGTTTTGGGAGAGAGAGAGAGTCTATTTTTCTGAGGTTGTTTTTCCTGCTAGTGTGTTGTCCTCCAGCAGAGCCCTGCTCCTGTAGGCACCCACCCCAGAGTGTGGATGGTGTGTGCTGGGGCCCTGCTCCAGCAGCACACCTCTGCTCTGTGCAGAAGCCAAGCTGTGGAGTAGGGATGAAAAGAAAGGCTGGTGTGTCCTTCTGTCCACACCAACCTGAAATCCAAGGGAAAATGAGATGCAAGGACTTGGAAACTAGGAAACACCTCCTGGTTTAGCAATATATATGCAGTCTTTCCATCCAGTCACACAGATGCCTCCTAGATTAATCTGCTCCTTTATACTGTGCCTCAAAGTCAAGATCCATCCCAGAGATGACCTACTTGGGCACTAAGTCTGTGGCTGGAACAGAAATGATAATGCTGGTACATAAAAGCCTGACTTTAATGGCACTGCCTGGCCATAAACTACCTCAAATTCAGCTCCTCCTCTCTTACTGACTACTCATTCAAAGTGCAGGTATAATTCTGCCCTGCTAATGTGGCAACAGAAAAGTGTCAGGCACCTGATACTGAGCAATCTGAAATGGTGGAAAGAATTTCCTTGGCTAAAGAGACTGACTGGTAGGCAAGAACTAAATTTTATCTTGCCAAGCATGTAAGGTTGAAAAACTGGAGCAAACTGTAGCCCTATGATGGTCTGGTGTCTGTAATGATTATGTTTTGTGAATACAAAATTGATATTCACGTAAGACATGTAATGATTTCTAGTAGATAGAGAGTATTTTAGTTGGTGTAAAAGCAGGAGGAAAAGCAAAATTCTAGTTGCCCTTCAAGTGGTCTCTTTTTCCCTTTCCCACATTTTTGCCAGAAGGAAAATTTCATCCATTCATTTCAAAATGCAAAGTAAAACCAGAAAATTTCCAAGTGCTTGGATTTTTTTTCTCTGTACCGTTTGCTATAAAAGATCTACTTTTTCCATCAGAGACCAGTCAATTTCACTTCCCTGTCAAACTGAATTACAAATATTTTTGGCAATTAAACACCTGAGACACAATGAAAAGTTGTTTACTTTAGTCTTCATGCCTATATTAATGAGTCTGTCTTGTTTTTGGCGGGGGGAGAAGATGGTTTAGGAATAAACCACAAATGGAGATGTTTTTGCTTCACTTGCTATCAAAAATAGCAAGCAGGACTAGGACAGGGCTTTTCTTTTGGTTGGTTGTTTTGGGGAGTTTTTTTTATATTTGTTTTAAACAGAAACAGCTACACTGCAACCATAAAAACTACAGAGGAAATTGAATATTTATCAAATTCTATAGCGATTAAAATGTTAATCCCAATGAACTACTGGCCTTAGCTCTAATCACTGAGAAAAGAGGATAAGGACATTTGACTTGGGTTTGCCTGTTTCCCTACCTGTGCTGTTTAGGACTGTGCAGGACCATTTGACAGATGCACAAAATGAATTACTTTTGAAGCTTACTGGGAGGAATTTCTAATTTTTTTCTAAGTGCATACAGAGTGTTTTTTTCTTTTCTGTTTCTGTAAATCCTTTTAGCCATACACTTATCACTTGTACTGTAAAACAGTGTTTAGGTGCTGATATTTTTAAAATAAAATTGTACCACGATATGTCTTGACTCTCACAGCATTAAAAAATGTTCATGTCCAGCTGCTCACCTAAACCTGAAAATCAGATAAAACATTTTATTGTGCTATATAAGACTCTTAGTTTGACTGGGCCAAGGAAACAAGTCTTGTTACAACCAAGGTGAAACCGAATTTCTGTGCAAATGTTGGTGAAAATATTCAAAGGATAGCAAACAACCAATAATCCCCACAGTAAAATGGTAGTGATAAAACTGGGAGTATTCAGCAATATTGAGGGATGAAACATGTTACAAGGATGCTGTCATTATTTTTGAATCAACATTTTAAGTCTAGAAAATAGGGTTAAGGTTTTATTGAGAGAAAATTCTAAACGAATTGACTTCTGTAAGTATTTGAACACTCAAACCACCTGAGCACAATGTCACTGTACAATAAAGAGTTATGATTAATTCACAGATTTCTTATAGTCCTACTTGAGGTTACATTTGGTTTTACACGTCTGCAGTGTTTTCCATTTTTTACCCCTTATGATACGCTACTTTCAGTATGCTCTTCTAGATATCATTCAATTTGAGATAGTAAGTGCAAACCCTCTAAGTTTAGGATTCTTGATTCTGAAGAAACTGCAGATGACCAAGGTAAACAGATTTATTAAAAAGAAAGGAATAGCATCTCAGTCTAAACTAAAACAAGGGTATAATACCACTAATTAGACCCAACAGAAGTGTAATAGGGTATTATTATCTCTATGCATTTAAAACCCTAGATTATAAACCATTAAAATTCAAGGACCATATTCATTTATATATTTGAGGTCAGTGGAAAATAGAATCCCTAACGCACTTACTCCTGCTGAACTAGCCAGGAACAGCCATGGGACTGACACATCAGGCCACTGCCCACAGAGTCCACCAAAGCCTCACAAAAGTCCTGCAACGAATTCAAATAAGATTCATTTTAATAAAGAGCATATCTCTTATGAGGAGAGACTGCGGGAGCAGGGCCTGTTTAGTCTAGAGAAGGCTGAGCGGGGACGTCATCCATACATACAAATATCTCCCAAGCGGGTGCCAAGAGGATGGTACCAGACTCTTCAGTGGTACCCAGCGACAGGACAAGGAGCAATGGCCACAAACTAAAACACAAGAAGTTTCACCTCTACAAAAGGAGTAACTTCTTTCCACTGAGGGTGGCAGAGCACTGGAACAGCTGCCCGGGAAGCTCATGGAGTCTCCCTCTCTGGAGACATTCCAGACCCACCTGGACGTGTCCCTGTGTCACCTGCTCCGGGTGACCTTGCCAGGGCAGGGGGATGGACTGGGCGATGTCCAGAGGTGACTCCAACCCCGACTATTCCGTGATTCACCCCCCTCACGCCGGCTGTCAGCGATCGGGCGGCCCGGGGGGCTGTAACCCTCAGGCGCCTCGGGCCCTCCCTCAGGGGCAGCCCCGCCCCGGGTCCCTGCGGCTGCCGAGGGGCGCGGCCCGGGAACCCCCACTTTGCCCGGGCCGCGCTTCCCTTTCATTCCCCGCCGCATTCCCCCTTTTCCGGGTTCCCCGGCGGCGGCGCTCCCCGGAAGCGGTAATGCCTGCCCGGTGATCCAGGAAGCGGATGAGCCTCTCCCGCCCGCCTTCCCCTCCGGAGCGGCGCTGCGGGGACGCGGGGAAGGGGGTGGGGGGAGGCGGGGGGGGGTGGGTGGCAGCGGCAGCACCATCCCCGGCCCGGCCTGTCCCGTCCCGTCCCAGCCCCCCGGCGTTGTTTCCATGGCGCCGGGCGGGCGGGGGAGCCGGGGCTGACGACCCCGCCCGCTCATGGACCCCGCCGAGGAGGAGGAGGGCAGGGAGAAGCCCCCCGTGATCTACACCATGGAGAACAAGCCCATCGTGACCTGTGAGTGCCACCGCCGCCGCTGTCGGGGCTGGGGGTCCGGCCGGTGCCCCCTGCGGGCCCGGCGGGAGGCAGGAGGGGGTGGCTGGTTTTGGGGGGGCTCCCGCAGCTCTGGGTGGGGACGCGGCGTCTGCAAAGGGGATCTCATGGCGGGGTTTGCCTCTTCAGTGCTTCCCTCCCATTTGTAATGGCAGTGGGCAAACTTGGGGTTGTTTCTGGAGTAAATAACAAGCCGAATGTCGTGCTCGGAGGTGTTTAGGGGAAGAGGGTAAAATACGATAATAAATCGTGAACCCCAAACTTCTTGCCAGCGAGCTTTGTGTGGCTTTGCTGGTGCTAAGAGAAGTTGCGAGGAGGCATCCTCTGCGGCGATCCCACTGATGCATTCCCAGTGACATTATAATTTAATCTTTAGGTGGTGTGCTTTGGTTCCATCTGTGAGGCAGTTTAGTTAACAAACAGCATCTCGTGGTTCCAGCGATGAATTAGTTTTTTCAGATATCAGAGACAGGCAACTGGTCCTGATGTAAAACGTGAGCCCCCCTGCTCTTACGGGTATTGAGGGGAGCACTCAAAGTTCATTTAAAACAAGCACGTGGACTAGGCTGGGCATTAGGGAGCATTTCTTTAACCAGAGGGGGATCAAACACTGGCAGAGGCTCCCTAGAGAGGTGTCTACGAGATATTTGGACAGTGCCCTTAACATGCTGTAACTTTTGCTCAGCCCTGAAGTAGTCAGGCAGTTGGACCAGACGATCCTGGTAAGTTCCTTCCAACTGGAATAGCCTTTGCTATTCTAACTACATCCATAATGCTTTTTTATTAAAAGGCGGATGAGATCAGCATAAAGAACTTTGCTTTTTCTTTTTTACCAAAAGGTAGCCAGTGACTGTGCTTAGTCAGAAGTATCTCTACTGATGATGTAACAAAATACATATTTGCACTTTATCTCTAGAACACTGGGAATGTTTTATGTGCCTGTGAAATAGAAACTTGTTTCACAGTTGTGTGTTGTCTTATTATAGAGTAAGCATTTACTGGTGCTTAAAGTCTTAGACCTTTCTTAGAAAAAGTATCCAACTGTAACTTGTAGCTGTATAATTGTGGAACTCTGTGTGTGTATATTTTATCCAGACTATTTTATAAATGTGCTTTTTTCTGTCTTCAGCTTTTTTCCTTTTCTTGATTCATAGACTGAACAGGATCTGTACTGAATCTTCTCTACTCACCTATTTCGAGAATTTTTAAATCCATTTCACTTCAGATTTAAAGTCAGACAAGTGTGCGTATCTGAAATATCTGGAGGATATAGTTTGCTGTTGTTATTCTACTATTCAGGCTTTGGGGGCTTGTTTTTTAGATTTTTTGCCTTTATGTGTATTCAGAGTTGGAGAGTCTCCATGTGTGTGGCAGGGTCAGTCTTCACTGTTCCTGTATGATTTGAATAAGTAACATTTTAGTCTGTTGAAGTGCACGCAGTTTTACCTCATGCTTGGGATTTTTGTTAATAGGTGCTGAAAAGAATTCTGGTCTCTTTGTACAAGGAAATTTTCAAAATTCCAAACATGAACTTTAACCAGATTTCAATCAAGCCCAGTTGTCTGATATTGAAAATAATGTTAATTTTCTGTGGTGAGTGAGCATACATTATGACTGTGAAATATTTTGGACTTACCCCCATCCAGTATGGCAGCAGCAGACTTACAAATGAGATAAGAGGTGAGCATTATTTGTATGCCTCACTCCTGGACTGAGGGAATCATTTCTAGTCCTCTGGACAAACACAACAGTAGTATCTTTACTGGTGTGGACTAAAGTGGTTTGGTCTGAGACAGCCTAATTCAGGAATTAAGGTTAATTCAGCAAAAGTGCTCAGACATTACTTCTGTAGTGAATGTGTTAATGGTGACTTGCTACATTTTAAACCCAAAACATTTGATTTCAATGTGGAGTGCATTTTACTGTAACTTCTTTAGTTTCCTTTTTTCTCTGTTCAGAGGAGTGGAGTACTTAGAGACTAGTATTTCAAATAAGTGCATTCAACAATGATGACTTTCTTGAAGGAAGATCCTCTAAGCATTGTATTGCCAGAGATTTATGGAGAGGTGAGGCTTGGCTTTCCAGGGAGAGGATTGACTTGGTATGGGTTTGTTGCAAGACATGTTAAAAGCCATGCTGTTAGAAACTGCCCAACAAACACATTTTATCTGTTGTCTGTGGTTCCAGTTTCAGGCAGTTGGAGTTTCCTGAGATAAGTGTCCCAGCCAGGAGGTGCACGTGGGGGAAAAACAGACCTTTGAGGGGATGGCTGGGTTCTGATTATATGAAGGAAGAGTGAAGGTTAACTGAGGGTGCTTTTCAGAACATAAGTATTCCCTTTTGCTACAAAATTTAGATTAATCTCTCTCAAGTAAACTTTTGCATCATGAAATACTCCTGTTAACTCTTAGGGTTTGCTCTTAAAAAGTGAGAACTGAAGAGGGAGTTTTGTTTGTAGTGAAACTTCTTTTGAACAGTTGTTTTGTAAACGAATGTTTTTATCTACTTGAAATAAATTTGACAGAACTCTGAAAGGAATGCTTCATTGGTAAAGAGAGTTATGCTTTCAAATCTATGAGTTAGTCTGTATTGTAGCAGTAGTTATTTGCTATATTGGCACAACCCTGAATTCAGCACTGTATGTACAGGCTTTGGCCTATGGAAAAAAAATGGCAGGTTCCACGTGTCTTGGACGTGTGATGCCAATTGCAAGTGCAGTTTATGTCAGTACTTTTTTCATGTTAGTGCTGTAACTTGATTATTTTGCCCTATACTGGTTATTTTTGCTGTGCATAGGTGAATTAGCCTTGTTTTTACTGTGTTTGTATTACTGGATACACCCCATAGTTTTAGTAAAAAGTTTTTAGATTCGTAGAATTCAGCAAGGCATGACAAACTTCTAGAGACTCTTTCTCTAGGCATACAGACAACTGTATTTTCTAAATGTGGAAAAAGCAGTTTATTCACAGAAAGTTGCTGTTCCTTTATGCTTTTTTCCCTTTTCTCGATATGGCAGTATCCCTGAGTATTAAATCATTCTTGTCAGGTGGGACTGAGTGCCATGATGACTCAATTCCAAATTAATTTGAGCCATATTTTTTACCCTATCAGTCTTACTAGATTGCAAAGCCACTGGGGAGTTTCACTGTCCAGCTGTGGTTCTGCTCGCTCTGGCACGTTACTTTGCAAACTCTCAACTCAAGTTTGTAGCAATTTATCTGCATTGCCAGACCTGGTAAGCTTACAAAGTGTTTTGAGTCATCTTCTAGTTTTCTCAGTGCTGTAGAAGTATTATTTTTAGCATCATTAATTTTTTTTTTGTTTTATTTGCAGAGGCAAGTTGAGTGTTTGCATCGAACATCTTGAACTTGGGTGGTTTCTGTATAATGTTGACTTTACAAAATCTCTAAACCAATGCAGATTGCTTTCCTAGGAAACCCAAACAATGTTGTTTCCTTCTCAGGAATCCTGTTTGAAACTTTGAGAGTCTTTGGAGCTTAAATATAATGTTGTTGCACATATATATCAGCCAAAGAACTCCTCCTTATGTAGTTGATTAGCACTTAAATTATTAGCTCTGTCTATCCATATGAAGAGAAGGCTGAAGACTAAAGGCAATTGTGCTAAATGAAGTCATTAATAGGTTTTTCAGAGCTTTCCTAACAAGCTGTTCTTTTGTTATTCATGCAGTTGTGGAATATTCCATTATCAGCTCGTAGTATCTTTTTATATTGTCTGCTGTTTGTTTGTATTGTGTGTTTGCATGTTTGCTCTCACTGTCAATAATCTGTTTTAGCACAATGGACTTTATATATAATCTTTGGAGAGAATGGGGTGCATCCCTTTTATCTGGTCCTTGTACAGAATGTGCTGTGATACAGCAGGTGGAAAACCATGAGCAAAAGCTTTGTAGGCCCAAGAATAGAAAATGTTTACAATTATTACAGCAGGAAGAGAAAGGGTAATAAAGTAAAGGGCATGGAGGGAAAGGGCAGAATTCTGCATTTTTTGTGGTGAAAATTAATACTTGCAGTTGAGAATATTGTTCTGGGACTAGAGGAGCTTGATTCAAAGTTCTTCTCTTGCTAGTAGACAGATGTAATAAAAAATGTGCCAGCAAGAAGCAGGATGTAGCACAAATGATTAGAATGATTTGCTGCTGGTGAGACCATTTAACAACTATAGCCTATAAATGCATTTTCCCTGTTCTAAACCAGAAACCTGAATTGTAAGTCATCACTGTTCTGTAGTTGATACATTATTCTGTGCTTTAATATTTGACTACATATGTCATGAGAAGAAGTGGCATATTCTTGTTAGTGTTAACCTGTTTTACAGATTTAGAAGTGCAGTAGTAAAGTTTGGCTAAAAAGATTTTCTTGTAGTGAATCAGCTAAGGTTTTTACATAGCAGTATAGCTGTGTTGTGTTTTGGTTTTTAGACCTCTTTTGAATATGAAATTGAGTTGGGACAGAGGAGGACCTTTAAAACATGTAAATATAAAAACCTCACCAGCCTTCCAAAACTTCAGATTGATCCACTTCTAACAGGCTAGTGATTTAAGAAAAAAGATTCATAGTAGAACTTTGTACTAGTGGAAAAATAAGTGGGGTCAGAAGGGTTAGCTGTAAGTGATACTTGGGGATAAAAACCAAACAAAACTACACTGAAGTGTAGTCTTGGCCCTGCATTCTATTAAAGGTATTCAAAGCCTTTTATCTCAGTTGACTAGGTTTGTCACTGGTATCAAAGGAAGATATTTGTCTTTAGTCATCTGACCTCAGGAGTTTTTGTTTTATACTGCCTGTGTAGTTAGTGGGTTAGGATAATTGCCTCTAAAGGAAAAAAAAAATCACTGTGGTGTATTTAGATACTATAGTGACAAAGCCTCTAAGCACCTAAGAAGTTTGGAAACTTAGGAAAAATATAGATTATTGGGGATTTTGGTGATTTTAAGCACGCATGAACCTGAAAAATGTCAATATTTTATGGTTCTCTGGTATTGGACAGCTGCTACAAAGAGTACATGTTCCCCTTGGAAGTCCTGGTTAGGTGGTCATTCTGGTTTTTGTTGTTCCTGTACAGATTTAGAGTAGAAGAAGTGTCCTGTATAGGGAAGGGAGGAAGGCTGATTTGACCTACCAGAATGTCAGGAAGAAAGACGAGGAGGAAAGAACCACAGAATTGTTTGGGTTGGAAAAGATTTTAAAGATCATCCTGTTCCAACCCCTGCCATGGGCAGGAACACCTTCCACTATCCCAGGTTGCTCCAAGCCCCATCCAGCCTGGCCTTGGACACTCCCAGGGATGGGGCAGCCACAGCTTCTCTGGGCACCCTGTGCCAGGGCCTCCCCACCCTCACAGGGAAAAATTTCTTCCTGATGTCTAAATCTACCCTCTTTCAGCTTAAAGCCATTGCCCTTTGTCCCACAGGCCCTTGTACAAAGTCCCTCTCCAGCTCTCTTGGAGCCCCTGGAAGGGGCTCTAAGGTCTCTCTTCTCCAGGCTGAACAACCCCCTCTCTCAGCCTCTCTCTGTAGCAGAGGTGCCCCAGCACCCTGACCATCTTTGCACCCCTCTTCTGGTCCCACTCCAGCTGGTTGATCTCATCCTCATGTTGGGGACCCCAGGGCTGGAGGGAGCTCTGCAGGTGGGGTCTCACCTGGGCAGGGCAGAGGGGCAGAATCCTCCCCTCCCTTGTTGCCCACGGTGCTTTGGATGCAGCCCAGGACACCTTTGGCTTTTGGGGCTGCCAGTGCACGTGGCTTGGCCATGTTGAGCTCCTCCTCACCCAGTACACCCAGTTCCTTCTCCTTGGGGCTGCTCTCGATCCATTCTCCACCCACAGCAGGTGAAGTGTTTAGATAAGTGGCAAAGGCCCTACCTTTTGAACTTTGTAATGTGGAAAGAAAGGAAACTGGTGCTTTGTTCCTTTCTTTCTCCTGGGGTGTTTGTTTTTAACATGTAACACTTGAACATTACTGCTTTCAGTTGTTGTATGCCACCACTTCATGTACAGAAGCACCCTGTACTTGGTGTGCTGTCACTGAAAGAATTGCTGTGTTCTTTCTGTATTTGACATCCAGATGGGGAGTAGATTAGTTCAGACATACACGATTTAAAAGCTGAGGTAGGTGCTCCAGAGGTTATTGGAGTCTAATATTACTCCCTAGTTATCATCTCCATGGGATATCTAGGTCTTATTTCCCTGCTGGTTCTGAAAGAGAAAAACCCTTCTCTAGAAGGCTTCTTGACTTTAGTTATGATAGGACTACAGAATTACTTTTTCTTCTCATATATGCACATCCTTCCTTGTCCTTTTCAGCTGTGTTTGATAATCCTTTACACTCTGACCCCACTACTGACAGCCACAGAATGATGCTGACAGCCATGGAATGGTTTGGGTTGGGTCTTAGTTGAGACCAATCCACTGACATGAATTTGCTGTAATACAGTTGAGTCATTATCTTTCTTTTTTTTTTTTCCAAAACACCTCAAACAAAACAACCTCCTCACCAACTCGCAAAAAATGACAAAACAATCCTACAACAAAATCTTCAAGCAATGTGTAGATTTTTGTGGTTTGCTCTAAGTTTCAGTTCCAGGGTTACTTGGGGTTTTGGAATGTTTCCTTCTAAATTCATAGAATTGAGTCAGATTCAAGCAAAAACTCCTGTAGTAGTGTGGTTTGTATTTTCTCCTTCATTTCTTCTTTATTTTCCATCTTCTTTTTTTCCCTTTTTTTAAATACTTTGAAAGTAGATCATGGATACACCAACTATTAAGGCATCACAGGTATATATAGAGAAGAGAATGAGACTTCTGCTATGCTTGAGGTCTCTTGACTCATAGGAATCTTGCTCAACACCACTCCAGAAATAGTGATCTTTTGGGACTTTCTGTTCTGTTCTTTGTGCAGGTTGTACTCTTGTCTCCTTGCTGTGAGGTGCTCCCCTCCCTCCCTGCAGCCCCCAGCTCACAGTTTGTTGTGCATCTTGCCAGTCTGACAGCCCTTACAATTCCTTGCTGCTTACTGGTCTCAGTGTTGGTCCTGTGTCAGTGCTGCTCTGGTGTTGCCTGCTGATAACTTCACTTTTCGTGTTCTTGGCTTGATCAGCTCAAACATGCTGATTACAGTGGAGTACAGTGGATGAGCAGAACATGAAATATTGGAGCCCGTTGGGTGTTGGAAATACGTGGTAGCAGCTTTGGTCTGTGTTCAAAGACAGCCAATGTATTTTACATTGAAGGTCTGTCCTCGCCTTTCTTCTAATCCTAGAGAGATGTGTTGCCTTGATCATAAAACACATTCTTATGTGTATTTGATATGCCCTCAAAACCAATGCAGGAGGAAAAGCTGACTGGTTTTAAAATGACTATACCTGTTTTAAGCTGATAATGTGATGTGGCTGTCTGGAATAGCAGGGTGCTTACACATTATCCTTTGGTTCCTCTGTATTCAGTAGTAGCCCTTTTTACTTAAGATGTTGAATTCTGGAATTTTTTTTGTGGCATACATTGAATTTTTATGTGCAGTACAGAAAAAGTACTTCATTATGCTCCAGAGATAAAATATGTGGCTTTTTCTTTCCAGCAGACTTCAAGCTCACAGACTCTCATTTTGATGTGGTCATCGTGCTGCTGCTAGGTCACAAGCCATGTTTCACTCTCTGTGAGCAGTAATGAGTTGCAAATCAATAGACTGGTCTCCGCTCTGCTCACAGAGGTGTAACTTGGTATAAAACAGCATTAACAATATGACTAACACTTGTTTCAGTATTCATTCTGGGCATTTGTTTGTAATCTTAAATAGCATTTAGTAAGGTACACTTAATTCAGACAGGATGAAGGTGAAGGATCAAGCATAAAGATGATAATTTCTCGAGAAATAGGGCTAAAGCACTAATTGGTTTTGTTTTGTTTTTTAGCTATTCTGTGATTGCATTGTTACATAATAGCTAATATGGTCAGACATCAGAAGAGCTGTTTTGGCTTGTTCTTGCACTTACTCAGACTTTTAAACTTTAATTTTTGAACATATATTTTATTGTATGGTGATAGAATTGTGCTAGTGCTGGTACTCAAAATACTATGTGTAGAAAATTGATGTATTATAATAATAATGTATATGAGAAAATTGGGGAGAGGTGAGTGGACTAGAAAAGGATTTCTAAGATAAACTAAAGAATGGTAAAGTAACGTGGAGGCAATGCCTGGCTGTGTGCCTGGAGATGAGATTGGGGGTTAGAAGGGAGAAGAAAGGATGTCAGGTACTTCTTCTTCTGGAAGCTGCAGCTTCCAGTTCCACAGGAAGGTGAGAAGATCATCTTCCTGTTCTGGTGTGCTGTGCAGAGGCAGATGATTGTGAAAAGGAAAACTACCAGGAAATAGCAGAATTGCCTGTATGGCTGTTAAAATCTTAATTAATGTCTGGTCTTCATCATATCCTCCTTGTACCTAAAGGATAACAACAGAATTTAAAAATTGTTGATGAAAGGCTACTAATAATACTTTTTTTTTCATGTGGTAGACACTACATTTTGTTTTGACTTGTATAGAGGTAGCTACTCCAGTAGTGGTGTATTTAATGTAGTTTTTTGGGACCTGCACTGTGTTAACAGACCTCATGTTTCTGAAGTCCTCAAGAACAGTGTGGTAGTCAGAGAGGTGTTTTGTATTAGCAGCAGCCCCAGCATAATGAGGAGGGAGGGATCATATCCAGAAAAGCACAAAACATGTGCTAAACCAGATTTTCTCAGCATAGGCCCAGCTACAGAAGGATGGGAACCACTCTCTACCCAGTGTTCTGGTTTGGGAAGTCTAAATTCTGGTGTATTTTTAAATATACATTTTTTTTTAACCAATGACTCCAGCTAAGGAGCTGCTCGTTTAGTTTTTGGAGCTGGACCAGCTTTACGATACTCTCTTTGTTATATGGATTATGTAGCTCTGTGGAAAATCATAATAGGAAGTTTGTAACAGTGTATGCATGATGTGCCTGCTTAAAAGTGTTGTGATAGATCTTAAGAGTGATTAAAAAAAATCTAGTTCAGTTCTGGACTCCAGTTTCCACATAGCACACAAAATTAAGTGTTCTTAATAACAGCAAACTATTAGTAGAATAGCATATTAATATATATTCTATAATTTACACATGCTAATATATTAATGCCTTTTACTTTTAGGTGCTGGAGATCAGAATTTATTTACTTCCTTGTATCCTACACTTTCTCAGCAGCTTCCTAGAGAACCCATGGAATGGAGGAGGTAAACTTACATTTTTTTCTGTGATGCTGTTTCAATGTCTGTTTTTTGACTTGGGTAGATATTTATTTGTTGTGTTCTGAGAAGCTCTTACCATAAATTGAGTTGAACAGAGCAACTGACTCGAAGAAATTGGGGAAATGAGGTAATTGAAGTGAATGTTGTGCACTTCAGGATGATCTTTTCAACCCTTCAACTTTGCCTAAAGAAAAAATGATAGTGATGCTGTGTTTCTCTTCTTGGTTTGTGGGTTTGTCCTGGTGTGCTCTGGTGTACTTTGGCAGCTGTATTCTGAAAGTGATGTGCTTTCTTCTCAATGAGAATATAGGTAGAACTCACATGGAATTAGTGGTACTTCCCTTCAGAAAGTTTGGTATTGCACTGTGTCGTGGTTGGAAAAAATATTTGGGGAATTCTCTTATTTGGTATTTTCTACTTGTCCTAGAGATACAGAGAATCTTTTACTGAAAGCTGAAGAGCTTCTAGCTTCTGTTCTTCAAAAAGGAGTCTGTATCTCATTTCAAACAATACCAGACTTTAGTTAACCTTACAATAACGGCAGTAAGTGTAGTTTGTGAGTTTCCAGTGCCAGAGTATTTCAGTTTATTCCTCTTCCCCACAAGACATGTTTATTTTTCTGTTCTATCCACTAATTTCAGTTTTTAAACTTTGTAGGTCTTACGGCCGTGCTCCGAAGATGATTCACTTGGAATCCAACTTTGTTCAGTTTAAAGAGGAGCTACTACCCAAAGAGGGGAATAAGGCCCTCTTGACTTTTCCCTTTCTTCATATTTATTGGACAGAATGTTGTGTAAGTACTAGGAAAAACTCAAAAATGAAATTGTTCACATAAGCATGAAAAACAAATGAAAATAACAGCACAAGCAGAAAGTCAAACCAATTAAATCTGGGTTGCATAAGCATGCATACCTGATATATTGCTGGAAACAAAACTTGGCTTGAGCACTTCTTGCCATAAGCAGTATCTATTTGTAATGTTACTTGACACTAAGAGGACAGGCATTTGAATAACCTGTTTTCAATGCTTTGACACAAAAAACCCCAGGATCTTACAGTGTTACTGCACTGGCACAGTGCACATTGTTTGTAACACAGAAATGTGGCCAGGGTAGTTCAGTTATGATCTGTTGGTGTGCTGAAATCTAAAGATGTGTATTTTTTCTTTAGTTCCATCTTCTTTGTGTGTCAGGTACCGGTGGATGTCAGCAATTTAACTGGGCAAGATTTGGAATGTCTTAATCCTGTTTATCTCCAGTTCACTGCTTTTTGGTTTGCATCTGTTGAGAATTAATTATCCCCTTGAAGGACACAGGCGACATCTGATCTGTGACCAGTCAAAAAGAGTCCAGAGCACCCTTAAGAATTATATGAATTTATCTGTATAACACCAACCCAGAAGCAAATAAAAAGGCAAACAATGCTTCTGCTTTTTTTGGAAATTATTTTTATGAAAAAGCTTTTAAAAAGGTTGAGATTTGAGCAGTGCAGAAGGTACAAATATCGCACTTCTGTTACTGTTTGAGAATAAAACAGTTCAGCTTTGTAATTTCAAACGTGTTTTTATAGTAAAGCTTCAGAATGTTTAAAATAAAGAGTTTGAATTATGTTTAATAATCTTAATTTCAGTCATTTAAGAAATGATAATGTACCAAATACTATATTTACTGTAAACCAAAATACTAGAAATTAATTAAATTCAAAGATCAGAACTTTACTATACTTTACCTCCTTTGATTTCTTTCACTGAGTAAACTTACTGTCACTAATTCTGTTTGATATGCTTTTCTGTTTGCCTTCTTTTGGAACAAAACTTGCCTTTTGAAATTGTTCAGAATGTCTGTTTGATTTGATGATTCACCCCTTCTCATCCCAGGACACAGAAGTGTACAAAACCACAGTCAAGGATGACATCACCAAGTGGCAGAATGTTCTCAAAGCTCACAGCTCAATGGACTGGCTGATTGTGGTGGTTGAGAGTGATGCCAAGAAAAAGAAC
Source organism: Lanius collurio (assembly GCA_020086605.1). Lineage (NCBI taxonomy): Eukaryota > Metazoa > Chordata > Aves > Passeriformes > Laniidae > Lanius > Lanius collurio. Next base: position 37,893,404 of record JACBWW010000007.1, on the reverse strand, counting down.
AAAACCAATATCCTTCCCCGAACCTCTATAGTAGATAAAATAAGGAATGACTTCTGTAACAAGCAAAGTGACAGGTGAGCATTCTTGGGCATGCAAACATTTTAATTTTTTTGACCAATATGCTGATTTATAAACTCAGCTTCATATGCAGGATATTCCTTGCTCATTTAAAGACTTCCCTTGATTTCCAGCATTCACACTGATGGCACTGTAAGATCTGTGCTTTGAAGGAGGCTGGCACAAAGAATAAAGGGAGAAGTTTATTTTCAGTTCTTCTTGGGTTCATGGTGTGTTTCAAATAGATTTCAGGTATCTCCTAGCCAAGAGAGGTTTAAGGGGAACAGTGTGATGATAATTAGTTTTTAGATCTTCATGATTTTTTATTTGCTTAGATGCTTGCAGAAATGTTACCAGAGTTACAGGTGGTAGGAGTGAGGTGAGTAGGGAATGTGAAGCCACTAGGGCTTATTTTTTGCCATTGTACTTTCTGCTGTTCACTTAATCACCTTTCCACTTTGAGGTCATTGACATAAGGCCAGTTTCTTCAGCTGTTTTTATTCTAAGCTAATAGTAATAAATATATGAAACTGGTTTTGCTTTCATTACAGCCAACAAATAAGGTTTTCTAACCAGAAATAGTGTTTTACTTGGATGAGAGATTTTCCTGTCTTTAGAGATATCATTTGTTTGTTGGATGTTAACAAATTGTGGTAGAAAAACTGAGGAAAGAAGATGCTCTGAAAAAGTTGATTTGTTTGTGAATTAATGGGATTTATTTTCTGAGAAAAGCAAAGGAAGTTTTAGCACATAGGGTGTATAAAAGCAAATTGAGATACTACAATAATCTATTATGGATGATTATTCCAAATGAGTTTGGAAAGGCTGACTCTATGTGATCTAATAGATCTTGATTTGTATTTTGTATAATCCTTACCAGGAAGAGCTATATTTGCTGTTCTGCTGATTTGTATTGCTAGGCAGACTTTTCTAGGATAGCTACAGCATTATTTATATTTAAGTAGTTAGAATAATGTATCCTTTATTTTGTTAAAAAATAAATAAAAGCCTTGGAATTCTCATTCTGGGTAAAACACTTAACTCTTCTTGTAAACTATATCACATGAAAAAGTTTTAAAAAAGGCTACCAAGCCCCAGTCAGGAAAAAACAAAACAACCCCAAACCCCCCAACATAGCTGCCTACAAACAAACAAACATAACCCTCAACCTTATTTTTTTTTCCTCTGATTAATGTGGAATAAAAAGTAAATGTTGTTCACTCTGAATTTGTCAGGTATGCACAGTATTCAGCTGGGCATTTATTTGTGAATTATTTGTTTTCCTCCTCAAATACGATTTTGTCCATCTCTTTACAGATGTGTGGTACTTTCTGACCCTTTGAAAGACTCTTCCCGTTCTCAGGAATCTTGGAATGCCTTCCTGACCAAACTCAGGACATTGCTTCTCATGTCCTTTACCAAAAACTTAGGCAAGTTTGAAGATGACATGAGAACTCTGAGAGAGAAAAGGACTGAGCCAGGGTGGAGCTTCTGCGAGTATTTCATGGTCCAGGTAAGACTCTCTTGATTTTGAAGACAATATTTGAGTCCTAGTTTTAAAAATGGTGCTTTTTTTTGTTGTGGTTGAATTTCTGATACTTTTAATGTTCTGATCATTCTTTGAGGGCTGGGGCAGGAATTATGGAGACTGGTTTAAAAGCAGCATTTTTGGATCCTGTTTGCAGCAGGTTTGGGTTACCTTGTAATACAGTTAATGCAATAATACAGTTTACTGATGTTAAAAAAGTAGAATCTATTCAGGCTTGTTTAAGTTTTATGAACCTCAATTGAAGCAGATGAATTGCATCTAAAAGGTTTTAGTAGTTGATCTTGAATTTGGGGTAAATGTCCCATTACTGTGTCTGTTCAAACACACTCAAACTCACAATTGTTACTTCATGTGAATGCTGCTGTTTTCTTTGTTCAGATTATTATCAGTATTTTTGGAGATAAAAAAATAAAAATGTCTGTTTTGAAGTAATCCATATAGAGAGTGCCTTGAATTCTATTTTTTAAATAGTTGTACTTTTGTTTTAGCTGGTTTAGAGAAAAGCAAGAGCCTCTTTGATAAAATTAAAGGTCTTCATTCCTTTGGAATTTTCTGGTCCCTCTACAATGCTGATTTCCACCACATCCTCATGTCTCCTTTGACTGCATGTGCTACCTTTTGCATAGGATAGTTCTAACTTTGCGACTATTTCTACTTAGCAGTTTGGCTTTGTGTACAAAACCCCCTTTTATGATACACAGCAATTGATGCCTTCATGGTGTAAACTGAGGGGAAAACATTAGTACTATTATGGGAGATGAGTCTTCAGCATTTATTTATTTAAATTCAAACTTTTAATAGATCTATGAGCAATATCTTGTAGTGAATCAGGATCTGGATACACATCAGAATTTAATGGCAGAGCTATATGACTTAATGTCCTCTTGTGAACCTCCCTGGGTTAGGAAGAAATCTGTTCCAATGGCAGATTTTCCAGTATGTGTGAAATGAACATTAGTAAAAGTACTTCCTGGAGCTCTGTGTGTGGATGGGGACAGGTTATAATACCAGTCAGTAACATATTCCCTGTATTGCTTGTGTGCCAAAAGGAAGAGCTGGCCTTTGTCTTTGAGATGCTGCAGCAGTTTGAGGATGCACTGGTGCAGTATGATGAACTGGATGCCTTGTTCTCTCAGTACGTTGTCAACTTTGGGGCTGGTGGTAAGTGTCTGAAAATGCAAAATAAATGTTGAATGTATGAATTCCTTCCCTGTGCTGAGCAGCCCTGGGCTTTGGGCAGTCACAGTGAGGCTGCCCTAGGCAGTTTGTGCTCTTGTTTTATGCTGTGTGCAACCTCAGGTTTTGTTTCTCCTCTCTGAGGCTTAGAAGCAATTTTTAATGAAAACCTGTGTTTTGTTTTAATGGGATGATTGTTACAACCAGAGCCCTGAACTATGAAATTACTCAAGTGTTGATCTGGCTGAGATGCAGCTGCTGTTTTTACAGCTCACTGCTAGGTTTTTCAGTAAAGAGCTTCCTGGAAAAGTGCATTCAGTATTGCCTCAAATTACACGAGATGTTTGGTAATCACTGTGAAACTTAATAGAAGTAGGTGCCTAATCTGCACTATAGAAGATTTAACTTCATTTTTGAGCAAAATGACTGTGCTAGAAGTATCAAATAGCTTTAAACTGTTTTAACGAGCTAAAGCACATGATGTTATAAAGCAGCTTTAATCAGATACGTTTTATGAATCTGGTGAAAATACAGTGCAGGAGTAATTGCAGTAAAATAGATTTGTGCTGACTGAACCCAATGCAATACCTGAAGTGGGGTCACATCCATCCGTGATGGCTGAGTAAGAAATACTTAAGCAGATAAAGTTTGGTTTTTTTGAACTTCAGGTAGGCTTAATAGCTAAGAAATAAATTACAAACTGATTGCCACTATACTGATAACAAACATACAGTTAAGACAAAATACCTATGGGAATGCAATGTTGTGGAATTCAGTTATCTTACCTCACTGTGGGAGTTCTGGTGGTGTTTTGTTTTGCTTTTTGAAGTTAAGACATGAAGTCATTTATCCACATGATAAACTTGGGAAGGACTAAGGCAGCTCACAGCTCCTGGAGGGAGCATGAAGATGCTTTCCTAGAAAGCAGTGGTTGATTCTTGGAAATTAACTTTGTTTACATAGATGGTGCAAACTGGCTGACGTTTTTCTGCCAGCCAGTGAGGAGCTGGAATGGTTTAATTCTGCGGAAACCAATAGACATGGAGAAGAGAGAGCTCATTCAGAACCAAGAGGCAACACTGCTGGACCTGCGCAGTTACCTGTTCTCTCGTCAGTGCACGTTGTTAATCTTCCTGCAGAGGCCGTGGGAGGTTTCCCAGAGAGCACTGGAGCTTCTTCACAACTGTGTGCAAGAACTCAAGCTACTGGAAGTGAGTCAGTGTCATCTATTCCATTATGTGAATGATTTTATCCAGTGATCATCTAACAGGATGATTCAAGTTTAGCTGTTGATGACCAGCATTCAATAAGCACTGGCTGGCAGTTACCAGAATGATGCTGTAGCAACAATTGGGCTGCAGCTGATTGTGTCATCATGAGGATGTCTTTGGCAAGAAATTTGGAGACCTCACGTCTGAGAGACAAATCTGTTTAGTTAAAGTGTTTTAGTCTTCACCTGAAAGGTTGACTTTTCTAAATTGGTAGTCATTTGTCTGCTACTTTCATGGATTTATTACCAATCTGTTGAACTGTAGTTCCCATAATTTAAATCTATAGCAGTGTTGTATTGAAGGAAATAGGGAGAGTGGCTATTATGCTGTTATGCAGCCTAGTCCTCTAACAAAAAGAGATTCTTTCTGAATATCATTCTGTGACTTACCCATGTCCTGATCCCATGGGTGCTCTGTTAGTTTTATCTATGCCATTGTAACAGCAGCTGCCACCTTTTGCCTGTCTGACATCGTGGTAGTAAGTTCCATATGTTTTATCTGCATTTAAAAACTGCAAATCTGCTTCAGATGCTTTGCTGACACTTCATGTATTCTAAAACTAATGTGTAATTCCCACAGATAGTATGATTTGTGTGTGCATTTTGTGGTGGGTGTTTTTTTTTCTAATTTCCAAAATGCAGACTTCTAGCTCTCTGGAGGTACTTCCTACAGTTCCCCTTTTGCTGCACTCCAGGTCTGCCCTGTGCCCCCAATGTTTGGAGTTTTCCTCTGCATTGTCTCTTACTTCTGCTGTTCCTGTCTTGCTGTGCTGCTCCAAATTGAATGCAGTGTTCTGTGAGGCAGTGACACTTCCTTGTGCATAGCATGTCCTTATCCCTGTTGTGATCCCTTTCCTAATGCAGGCAAACCTCTTAACATGGCTTGACACCATTGAACACACAGCAGAAATCTAAGCTTTGTATTCCTGAAAATTCTTTCAGAATTCAGATCTTTTATTATTTTCTTCAAGTGCATTGGGCTCATACTTTGAACTTTCATATCCCATTAGTCACCTAATTTAGTGTGGGGTTTAGGACTTTTATAGTCTTTCTAAAAAGAATATTTTTGCATTGGTATTTAACAGGATTTTGAGATGCCATTATTGTGTCTATATTCCATATCTTTAGTTACGTTCAACTTTATCTTAATTCTTGAAAATATTCTAGTATCAGACTCTCTTGTCTTTCTCTTTTTGTGTTTCTTTGTTAATTTGTTTTTCATCTCCATTTTTTAATTAGTCGTCCATGACAGATGTCTTATCCTTTGATGAATAAGCTTATTTTTGTGAAGGAATCTTTGAGACTAATTTGTTCTATCTTGGTTTTTAACACTTCTTAGTGTACTTTTAATTTCAGTCTCAGTTAGAACCAATGTCTCCTTTGGAAAGTAGTAGTCTACTTACAGAAATTTTTCCTAACTCTGTTTTCCTTAAGCTGTGTTTTCAGACTTGGAATTTTTCCAATTTTTTCCTATTAGTCTTCCTTTCCTTCTCTTGCATCTTGATGAATGTATCAAATCTAGTTAATATGTTTCATGGACTAACATATATGAATTATTCAAGAGGCAGTGAGAGTTGGGCTGTTCTTCATGTATTCTTAGAGTAAGCTCTTCCAAGAGGTTCTGCTGTGTTGTACCAAGAAAAGTACTTTTGCTGGAGTATTTTCTCATCTGACTATGGTTTATTTCCCAGTTAATTTTATTGCTTCATCTCCAGGTCTCAGTTCCTCCTGGAGCTTTGGATTGCTGGGTGTTTTTGAGTTGCTTGGAAGTCTTACAGAGAATAGAAGGCTGCTGTGATAGGGCTCAAATAGATGCAAATGTTTCCCACACAGTTGGCCTGTGGAGCTATGCCACTGAGAAGGTGAGTGAATGATGTGTTGGGGTGGTGTTATTACAGGGTTGAAGTAGAAAATTTGTTTCCCTGGAACAGATTTTGTCTTTTTTTTTTTGGTGGAATTTAATACTGGGTTCTGTACATTGTCTTGAGTCTAGTCTAGGTGAGACATCCATGTTTATATCCACTTTTTCCTCTGTCATTTGAGGTCTGGGAATAACAAGGGTTTGCCCTCCTCTTTTTCTGCCCCCCCCCCCCCGCTTCCTCACCGTTAATTTGATAATTAATCATTGGTTTGATTAAACTCCAGAATGAGCTCAGTCCATGTTGACTGAGAGGGAGAGCATGTGAATTTCAGATGCAGCAGAAAAATTGCCCAGATGTGGATGCAGTTACCATTAAAAATAAAGATTACAGAGGTGTTTACACAGTTTGCTATTTCTCCAGTACATTAGTACAGCAGTAATAGACCCTACCTTCATTGAAGGTGTTACCCTTGGTGGCTTGTGAAAGAAGCAAATAATTTGCATTTTTTCAGTCATCAGCATTTGCCATAAATACTCTGAAGTGACCTTTACAGTTTGGTTAAACTGCTTCCCTAACTTGTCAAGTTCCACTTGTTCCTATGAAAGAGATGATGTTTGAGGTTGCTACTGCTTTCCACTGTTGAAGAACATTCTAGAAAGAAGGTAAACTCCAGAAACTGCTGGAATAGCCTGCTGTGGTCTTTGTGGATGTTTTTGAAGACCAGCATACGTTCATCCTCTTGTGGGCATAGCCTGTAGTATATTTGCTATTTATTTTAATCATAGTTTGCTCATATTTCAGTAGACTTAAGAATCCTCTAATTGACCCTTGTTTTATTACAAAAGTAGAGAAATACAATTTCACCTTGAATAATTATTGTTGAAAAAAAAAAAGGAGGGGGGATGGAGATCATTATTAAGGAGGTAAAGAATTGTTTAAAATGGCAATTGGTACATCAGATTCTTCCCATGCTCCTTAGATGTTTCTATGGAAGATAATTTCCAACCTGAGTTGGAAATTTTTTCTCCCATCCATCATTTTTCTAACACAAAGAGTAAAGGGAAGAATTTTAGGATAATGAGTAGCAGTAAGGTGGAACTCATTGAATGAAGAAATTTAGCAACTAGCGACAAAATTAAGTGGAGTTTAAAATAAGTTACAAAAAAAAAGTTAACATCCATCCCCATTTTTTATGGTGTAGAGTAATGTGACAAGCTGAGACCTTTATTCTTTTGTGGGCTTACCTTTATAGTTGATTGAGTTTTCTAAGTAAGTTAACCAAATGGCCAATAAATAAGAGCTTCTTTAATTCTGGGTGTTGAGCCACCAGCTGCTGTCTAGAAGGGGTTTTATGGCAGTTAACTCTGTTAACACTGTTAGCTGTGCTAATCTCTTTTTCAGAAAGATTTTCACCTGAATACAATACTTAAGGTGAATTTGCAAACTGCCTAATCACTCTGCTGGAGACTGCCTGCTTTTCTTGATTATACATTTTTCAGAAATAGAGACACAGCTATTAGAAATAATCCTTGGTCATAACTGCTGAACATCTTGAGCTTTGTTTGTGTTTGTATTGAAAACCAGAAGGATTTGCTCAGATTAGGTGTTGTGCATGTAGGGATCTGTGTGTATAGGCACATGGTCCAGTATTTGAGTCAGTAACTTATAGGCAATTTAATTCTTTATTAAGTTAATTTATAGTCTGAGAATAACAGTTAATTTTGAGATCCTGTAAGCAGCATAATATGAAAGCAATGAAAATGGAACCATGTAATAGAATAAGAAGGGTTTTATATTGATTTTACAACCTATTGTAAGCAAGCATCTGGTTTCTCTCACAGTTAAAATCTCTGGGTTACCTGTGTGGACTTGTATCAGAGAAGGGACCCAATTCAGAAGACCTTAACAGGACTGTGGATCTGTTGGCAGGGCTGGGAGCAGAACGCCCTGAAACAGGTACTGCCAGCAATGAAGGAGAGCTGACATTGTCTTAAATACAGAGCACATAAATACATCAGTAATAAGAATTTTCAAGTATTCCTGTATAATTATATATACACGTGCTGATAGAACTTTATCTCTTAGAGATTTCTTTAGCATTTTAAATTACCAATGCATCTCCTTACTGTTGCAAGTATAAATTTTTCATTGATGCTGCACTTATCAGCATTTAGGTAAATGGTCTTGAGCAGCACTGGATTTGAATTTAATTCTTAATGCTTTCAGACAAGTATTTAAAATAAAATTATTTGAAAAACAAATAGAGCATGCTTGTTCAGATGCAAATAGATAACCTGCACCTGGAGCTACAAAGTGATATTACTTTTAAGTTTTCTCTCCACTTTCTACTGGAGAAGAAGCAGGGATGGGGTGGGATGGGGTGCATACAGACTCTTCTAAGAATGCCTTTGTAAGTGACACCTCTTGTTCTGCTTTTTTCTAAAGCCAATGCATCACAGAGCCCTTACAAGAAACTCAAAGAGGCCTTATCATCTGTAGAAGCTTTTGAAAAACACTACTTAGTAAGTATGAGTTTTGCTTGTTTATAGTGGTTTTGCATGTTTACATTGTGCATTGAATACTGCCAGAGTTTTCAAGCCTGAGAAGATAAATTGAGAACATAAATCTGTATTTCCATATTTTCGTATCAAAGGTTATTTCTTGCATACTGAACACAGCAAGGCTGATTTGTTTTACAGCTGGAACCCTGTAGGGGCCCCAAGTTTCAAATATTTGCATTAACTTTAATATTTACAGTTATGAGCTGGAGGTTATTATCTGTAGGTGTATATACTTAGATATTAAAAAAGCCAATGTCATGCCTATCATGTTCTGCTATCCCAAATTCAGAATTAACTGAATCTTTTCCAGAAGAATATTGATATGTGAATTCAGCTTCCTTTTAAATGGTTTGGGCTTGCATTTTGCAACAAGTATTACATGATTAAAGTTCTACTGTTGATTTTTTTTTAATATAAACTGTGGGACATCTGTGGATAATAGGGCTGTACCTGGAATAGATTGTTGCACAATGTGGATTCTAATGTTGTGCATCTTTATTTCCTGACAGCTCCCCTTCTGAGGAGCCATTGTAATGATTTCAGTTTCTTTTGTTCTGCTAGTTTTGTTTTTCAAATAGAAGATTGTTAAATGAAATAAAAAAAGTTGACTGTCACAAGAATATGTTTGATTTTGGGGGGGCTTGGTTTGTTAGATTTTGTTGGGTTGGGTTGTTTTGGTTTGGGGTTTTTTTTTCCTTAAATAATTTTCCATTAAAATTTCTCAGATCTGCAGTACTGCCAATAAGGTTTTCTGGGGAAAACTTGAAGGAAAATGGATTTTTTTTTTTTTAACTATGTGAAACTATGTGATAGTTAATTTTGCCAAGTTTTATCAAAAGAAAAAAATCTCAAAACATTTTGTCTGGGTTTCGCTTTTGTTCTTCATTTATTTATGGGACTAATTGTGTAGCTGGATCAAAATTAAGATCTTCAGAGTTGCTAGTTGCTCTTGCATATTCAGTTCTGATATACATTTGAAAGTCTCTGCTAAGCCCAGCAGTAACTTCCTAAATAAAAGAAACTGAGTGGGATCTGTAGTGTTTACTAGAGGAATTGCCATTTCTCTTTGTATTTATGACTGCACTTTTATGCAACGGAAATTCAGGTGTCAGATGCACTATGAAAAATTGTTTTCTGTGTAGTTGTCACATAAATATATGCATTTTATGCATACCTATATTTAATCCAATCTTGTCCTGTATTCAGTGGAGAAGAACATAGAATTAGTTGAAATTCCAGACACAGCTAAGATAATTTATTTGCATTTTTTTTAAAAAAAAAAATCATCTCAGTTTGAAGCCATTCCCCTTTGTCCTGTCACGATGTGATGTATTTTTTATATTTTTATATATCTGGCCAGAGATTAATGTGGACTTTGGAAAGAAGTTGGGTGGTTGAATACAGTCAGTGTGTGTTGTAATTGCTAATTTTGTGAGAAAGGTTTGCTGCTGTTATTAGAGCTTACGGCAAGGGGAGGAAGGTGAGCAAGGGGAAGAAGGTGACACTTGGACACTGTGGCTACATAGGAAATTACTCTTAAAGATGAGGGATAAACTTCAATTTGGGAATGCAAGCAAAATTCCTTTAAGGCACTCTTGTGAAAATAATTGTTCTGGTTATAACTTAGCATTTACAGATATGGGATAATGACCAAGTGCAGAAGGAGTGAAGGTGACCTGTTACAAACTGCTGTGTGTTGTGTGCTCTGGGCAAATGTGACTCATTCTGGGCATTTTGTTGCAGTAACTTAGTCACTGGCTATGAGTTTGTGTGAAATACCATACAGCTGCTAAAAATACATAAAGCTTATAATGGTTTCTTTTCTTTTAAACAGGATCTGTCCCATGCCACCATTGAAATGTACACAAATATTGGAAGAATTCGCTCAGCTAAGCTTGTGGGAAAGGATTTGGCGGAGTTTTATATGTAAATAACTCTTTAAAATGTCTTAAATGCACTGCCTTTGAAAAGTTTGATTATCCCTGAGGAAGACAGGCTGTACTTAAAAAGGAATTTTTAAAAGTATTTTTTAAAATGTAAACAAACCCAATTTATGTTGTATCTCAGGAAAAAAAACAAAACCAAAAACTAGCAATCTTTTATCAAACTTTAATTCTCACCTCATGATTTTGTACTCTTACCTTTAACTGTCCTATGTTCTTTAGTTGATCCTTTCTTACTCTAGGGAGAAAAGGGTGGGAAAGATAACTATAAACTTTGAAACAAGTCAGAAGCCTCCTTAGTGAGCAGGCTGTAGTAAATACAGAGTTATCTTAACTACGTATCTGGACTGCATCTATCTAAAAAAAGGCAGAAAACGTGTCTTTGGAGAGTAATCGGTTCCATATTTGAGGTTATCGTTGCAAAGTGGTTGTTTCCCCTCCTGTGAAGCAGTGATTTTATTCCTGATTTCCAAATATGTTTTTTTGTGTTTATCTCTGTTGTTAAAATCCATTGAGAAAACCTCCTGCATTTCCCAGTGTCTGTTTGTTTTTCTTATTTAGAAGAATTTGGGGTTTTTTTTGGAAAATATGTTGGGGCATGCTTCCCACTGATGTTTACTTAAGCAGTCTGATTTCCAAGTTGCAACAGATTCTCCTAAATGAACTTTAATTTTCACCTGAGGGTATAATGTTAGGTTTAAATACTGCCATGTAACTACTGTGTGGTGATAACATTTTCATTGAAGTATCTTTCTGCTTTAGAACTTTAGAGTAAGCAAGTTTTTAGTTAACTGTCAGAAGATGGCTTTTGTTTCATTCCTGGGAGGTATTTTCACCTCATCTGCTCTGACTTGGGATATATCTGCATATAAAGCCTTTCATTGACTTGGAATATTGACATTAATTGTAATTCTACTTGCTTAAGGGAATTGCAGTAAAGGAAGGCCCATATGTTTATCTGTTTCCAGAAAATTAGAGATCATAATGGTTCACTGCAGTTTGTCCTGCATTTACTTGCAGTGTTCCTCCCCTATCACTTTGAGAAAAGATGTAGGCAGTTTTCATGGCTGAAAAGTTTCTTACATTGCTCTGTGCTCATTCCTTTATTTTCCAAGGAGGAAGAAAGGTCCCCAGAAGGCTGAGGTGTATCTTCAAGGAGCACTGAAAACCTACCTTGCTGAGGGCTGGGCACTGCTGGTCACACACACGAGGAAGCAGCTGGCTGAATGTCAGAAACAGCTTGGACAGATAGAAAAGTATCCTCTCAAATGCAGAGCCAGAACCATCAAGACTGGAGAAAATGAGGCTTGGGATTATTTTTCTGACACATCTCTACCTTTTATTTAACTGTGGAGACTGCCAGACTTTCTGAGTCTGAGACAGCTGAGTTGTTTGATACTGAAGAGTGTATGTTGGGGGTTGTTCTATTGTGCTAATTTTTTGTTGGTTTGTGTGCTTTTAGAACAAAATACACATTATACAGTGTCAGCCTCCTTTGCAAATTCTCACATCACTTTTAAACATGCTTAAATTTTTCTGCTTCGGTGCAAATTCTCATAAAGAATCTGGGCCAGTTCTATTGCATTCTTAGCTAAATATTCAAGTGATCATTTATATTCCCAGCACTTAAAATTTTAAAAAATGTCTTATGACTTAGTTATGGAAGTGATGCTGTAACAACTGGCAGATTCTCAGCCAGGTAAATTGGAATAAAATAGAATGCTCAAGATTATTTAGTGCTGAATGTTGGGCAGTGTAATGCAAGACACTGTGTCTTAAACTTACATACTGCATTTATTATTGCCAAATAATGAATTTTCTATGCTCGTGAATCTTTTTAGATGAGGCAAGATTGCACTGGGTAATTGATAGTGGATCATATGTTAGTACATCTGCAAAAAGTATTGGGATTCTGCACTACTCTCAGAAAATGGTAAATCTTGCATTGCTTCTTGTCTAGTGGAAAAGTGTGATGATAACAGCAGGTCTTGTCTCTAAAGATCAGAAAAGCAGTACTTGAATGTCTTGTTTTCAGTCAAATTTCTAATTGTTTTGGGTTTCTACCTCGTGGTTCCTTAACTTCATTAGTTATCTCCAAACGAGCAGCCTTTTAGCTGGTGATAATCACCTAACAGAAGAGGAACGAAAAAGATTTTGCCAAGAAATATTAGATTTTGCCAATCAGCAAGCAGAGAACCAAGGTAAGTCTGGGTCTTATTAAGTATCTGGTTGTTCCCTAAAGGTAGACAGGGAGGCCTTTTTTTTATGGGTTCATTATTTTGTGTATAATTTCTGAACTTGTGATCTCCAAAACATTTATAAATCTACAGTAATTAAGAATAGTCAAAGATGAAAGGTTAATTAACATGTTCATCCTGAATACTGCAAAGTGTTTGTTTCCCTTCAGTTATATTTCTCTGCTTTAACAGCCCATAATTTATTGTGTGTTGGGTTTTTTCAGTTCCTAACCTATCTTTGTCTCTCATTGCTGGCATGCAAGTGGCAGCTCTGTGATGGTACTTCTGGATTTTGATGTTACATCCGTGCTCAACCACTTGCAGCTTATTATTTTGTCCATCCCATTTCCTGTCTTTACTCTTCATGCTGCTTCAGTAATACCTTCTTGAGAGATACTAATCATAATTCAAATTCTTATGGAGTACTTCCTGTAGATTTGAAGACTGCTTCTTTTTATGAAGATATTTTTTCTTAATGAATAGATGTACAATAAGTAATATGTTACTTTAGACTTGATTCTTAATTAATTTTTGGTACTGCCTCAGGGTTGTTTTTGGAATGTGGAAAAGAGAATGCAAACCCCTTTCATAGCAAAGCTGCTGGCTCAAGGCACCAGCCTGATTATTAGTTTCTTAAACTTGTAGAAGCTTTGGGAAGTTGGTCACTTAATGCTACTGCTGTGTTGTGTACTAGTGAAATGTTCAACTTCTGCTTGGACAGTCTCTCTTAATTCAGTTGTTTTTTTATAGCCCAGATATGGAAATTGTAGTCAAAGTAACTGCTGGAAAACAAATCTCAGCATCTTTAAGTCTCACGCAAAATAAAAAATTGGAAAGCATTGATTTGTTGTGAAATGATTCATTGTGAAAAGTTGTTGATCCATTTAATTCTAGGGTTTCAATTTTTAAGAGAAAAGATTTGTTCATCTGCGACAGCACTGAAGAATAATAAAACTGGAGAATAATAAAATCTCTATTTTTATCTTTCCAGGTCAAAAGGTTATATTGCCTATGCACTCCTTTGCCCAGCTGCAAACTCTGCATTTTGACCCTCCAAATGCTGTTGTCCACGTGGGTGGAAAGTTGTCCATTGAGTTGACTTTGCTGAGCCAAATGCCCATCCCTGTCCAGGTTGACCAGATTGCCATCCATGTTCACTTCAGCATTGAGAAGAACAGCTACAGGAAAACAGCCGAGTGGCTCACCAAGCACAAAACTTCCAACGGTGTCATCAGCTTCCCAAATGAAGTTGCAGGCCTGCCTTTGTCCAGGAACAGCCTGCCAGCACTGGAGCTGTGTGAGATGTACGAGCGCAGCCCCTCAGACAACTCCTTGAACACAGCAGGAATCATCTGCAAAAACACGCACATGCTGCTGCGCAGGCAGGAGAGCAGCACTTCCCTGGACGTGCCCTCGGGGGTCACTTTGGAGGATGGGGCTCATGTGTTGAAGTGCAACAACTTGACACTGGAACCAGGGGACAATAAAATAACCTTCAATATTCAGGTATGTTTTCGTAGCTGGGTGATTGTAGCACTTGTGAAAGAAAAATTAAAAATACCGGCTGAGGAGGAGCATTGTGCTGGTGAGTGGTGCCTGTACTGCTTCCTGTTACACTTGGATCATCCATTCCCTTACAGCTTTTTGTTGTTCTGCACCATCATTTCTCTTGCAAGGATGCTGTTGTGTTTATGCTAAAATGTATAGACCACTCTTCTACTTGAAATCATTTGAGTCAGCCTTCCTAAACACTTTTTAAACATCTTGGCTGTTGCTGCCAAAAATTAAACTGATACATTTATATGCAATGTAATGTACTGCTCGTGAAGTCTGCATGTGCTGTTGAGCTCATTCAGAATAATGTCTAAAAGCTTTGATGTGAATTTTTTTTTCTAGCCCTTGAGTAAGTGATCGTGTGGTTCAATTTGGTTGACAGCCTGTTCTTCTCTGCAGAGGGTGGTAGAATAATTTTTCACTTGGTGGATGTAGTAAATCTTCCTGCAAGAAGTTGAGATCAGCTACAAGTATTTGAATTTAGATGTTAGAATTAAAATTGTTCCCATTAGTCATCTTATCATCTAAGTTAACTAACTTATTAGTTATCTTATCATCTGTGGAATGGCAATAATGTTATTTGAACTACTTACTAACCTAATTTCTGAGGTTTCTCATCCTTTCAAAGGATTGGGACAAGTTAATGGGATTTCGACATGTCACAGGCCTTGGTGTCTGGAAATGCCATTTTCTGTAAAATGAATTAACTTGTATGTAAAACTGGATTTCAGATAGAGGAGCATTACTAGAGGAAAGCTGTTAGGGACTGCACTGAGCAGGCATTTGGGCTTAGTGGGATCAGGAAGCAATTGGAAACACCAGGAGAACAGATATGGATGAAAAGGTAGATAGAGCTCTGCTTTGAATTTCCCTAGTTCTTCCATGCATCTGATGGCCACTGGAGGATGGACAGCCTTGCCTTTTTAACTTTCCTATTTTCCCAACCTTGCCTTCCAGAAAAGAATTTTGCCTGGGAAGACTACTCGATGTGAATCCCACAATATAGTTGTTTAAGGCATGATTTACCTGTCCTTAAAGGGAAAATCTGAGCATGTTATAATTTTAACAGTGTAGTATTATATAAAACAATGAAAGCATCTCCAGATTTGAGATGCAGTATTTACAAAATATTTACTAAAAATCCATTATCATTGTAGTCATACACTGTGTCATTTCTACTGGATTACACAGTTGGCCAGAGCATAGAAACTGCTGACAACTTGTTTTCTGAATTTTCCTAAAGTAATGCTTAATTGCACCACTTCTGCAGGAGGAGGAATGACTGTGCTTCTGTGATCCAGAGGGAGTTTGATCCTTTCTGTAGACCTTACACTTAAGATTAGCATTATTTATGCTGACAGCAATCTTCAATATTTTTTTCCAAGCCTTAAAAAGATATCAGAAGGCATTGTCTAAATTCTTTAGACCAGTATGTATATATTATGAATTACTTTACTCATGCTTTTCTGTTTTTTTAGGGCTAAAATGTAGTGACTTTAATGTCAAAATGCATAATACTGAATTTCAGTCTGGATTTGCTATGTAAATAACTGCATGAGGTTTGAATGTTGAGTTGGTACAGCTTTTCTCCATAACTTGTAGACTTACTTAATTACACCCAGTATTGGTATTCATGTATTATACTTGGTAAAGTGGCACATAAAAAAAAGAAAACCCTTCCCATTCCCTAGCAGTCCCTAAGAGCAAAGAATAAATATACTAGCAGGTGTTACAGATTTCTTTTTGTTTTTAATCTTATCGAGAAACATCCAGAATCCCATTACTCAGGGTATGGGCAGAGCTGGAAATGAAATATGTATGTTTTACTTTCTTGTAAACATTGGCTCAGGGTGTGTGGTGGGGAATGTGTGAAATCAATAGCTGGAGCTGAAAGCTGTGCCTTATATAACTGCTGTAAGATTTTAGAATTGTTTTTATGAATTAGCCAAATAAACACAGGTATTGTTTAGGTACTTAATGTTTTTTCATGTATGTTGCACTTTGGGGGGGAACCAACGAACAAACAAGGCAAACCACATCCCAAAGTAACAAATTTACAGCATAGGTACTATATGAGTTGTTCTGATTATTAGTACTTGTTAATTATGGTGTTTTCTCTTTAATCAGACAGCACTCTAAGAGGTTCTATCTCAGTGGGGCAAAAGGTGCTCCTTTGTGCAAATCTTGTCATTTTCTCAGAGAACATATCTGCAGTTTTAGTTTGCAAATCCAAAGTACCTTATAAAAATGAGATGGAAACATGCTGGTCTTTAGTAGAGGGTTTGTTCTAGAAGTATTTTCCTAAAAATACCATTCAATTGTTTTCTTCCAAGGCCAAAGAACCTGGGACATACACGCTCAGGCAGCTGTGCACTTCAGTGGGAAAGGTTCAGTTTGTCCTTCTTCACATCTACCCGATCGTGCAGTACGATGTGTACTCCCAGGAGCCCCAGCTCAAAGTGGAGCCCATGACTGGTAGGTGCAGTAGAAGTGTCAAAGCTGCTTTGATGATTCCTCTTGTGCTCCTGTGGCACTGAAGAAGGTGTTTCATGTCTTCAGTATTACCCAGTTTGCCTTACTCTGCATTTTGAGTCTAAAATATAACCTTGCTTTTCAAATTATCCATCATAATGTCCTGTCTGTGATGGGTGGTTTTGAACAACTGATTCCAGTGCTTGGCTCTGGACACACATGTCACTTTTGAACATTGATTTGAACATGTAGTGTCACTGAAATACCAGGTGTGATCTGAGCTGCCTCACTGCTTAGAAGTGATTATTTGTAATTGACCGAGCTCCTTATTGGTTAGGTTTGTGATCACAGGATCAATTAGGTTGAAAAAGACCTCTGGGATCCAGTCCAACCTGTGGCCAAACACCATCTTGTCACCCAGACCACAGCACTGAGTGCCACATCCAGTCTTTCCTTAAACACCCCCAGGGACAATGACTCCACTGTCTCACTGGGCAGCCCGTTCCAATGCCTCTTCTCCCTTTCTGTGAAGAAATTCCTCCTACCTTAATGCTACAGTTCCTTTGATATTTATAAGAAAGAAGTAAGAAATGGGATTCTCTACTAGAGATAATAATGTAAACTTATTAAAAATGAGTACTGAATACATCCATTGGTTTCAGGGACAGCTGAACACTACATGTTGTAGTGTTTAAGTGTTTATTAAGTGTATAAATGAAAGTTAATAGTGGTTTATTTTCAGGCTATTGAGTGTTGCAGCTGAGGAATTACTACAAATTTTGTGCTGTCATTTCACAGGGGTTGCATTGTGTGGCTAAGGAAGGACAAGCATATTGGGAACTGATGAAATTAGGGACCCCTATGAAACTGATAGCCATGATTCTGTGTGCACACTGGCATTCCTGTTAGGCTGATCATGTAAATGCA
This sequence comes from Lanius collurio, assembly GCA_020086605.1. Classification (NCBI taxonomy): domain Eukaryota; kingdom Metazoa; phylum Chordata; class Aves; order Passeriformes; family Laniidae; genus Lanius; species Lanius collurio. Next base: position 37,875,796 of record JACBWW010000007.1, on the reverse strand, counting down.
GCATGCGGGTATGACTGGCATCACAGGTGTGAAAATACAGAGCTGTCTGCAACCTGGAGAACTTCAAAAGCTTAGTAAATTCTTTGGGGTTATTGTATTTCACTGAATTCTGTGCTGCAGAACCAGCTGATCTAAGCCATCCAAGATGCATTGGGTTTGGGCTCTGAGTTGAAACCGTTTTCCCCACAAGTTGTATCTGAGCTGTGTTTAATGTGTCACATAACACCAAAACCTCACACTTGTAAGTTACCCCAGTGTGTGACCAGCTGTTTGCTAACAAGCCTTAGTGCATTGTACCCATGTACTGGAATCTGTTACCAATTGCTGCTCTGTCCTTCAGAAAGCCTTTTGGCTGGCATTCCCCAGAAGGTGAAGTTCACAGTGACCACTGGTCACTACACCATGAAGAGCGGGGACACTCTGCAGCTCAGCAATGCGGATGCCATGCCCATCCTGTACCACCCTGAGAGCAAGGCAGTGATCTACTCCAACACCAGGGGTAAGCCAGGCAGTACAAACATAATCTTTAAAAGGCTGACAAGTTCAGTCATTCTGAAGTAGCCTGTACTTGCAGTATTAAGAACACTGATGCTGTTTGTCAGTAGTCATTATTAGGAACAATTTTAGGGATTTGCAACTGAGTACTTCAGTGCAAGAAAGGTCTTAAATTTTCACCCTCAAAACAGTAGTATGAATTTTTACAAACATAGCTGGACAATTTTAGTTTCATTGCTGAAATTCAGAAGGCATGTGAAACTGCTGTATGTGTCCAAGGTTGCTTCAAGTGAAATTATAAGACTTAATGAGGTGCTTTCACTTTGTAAAAACTTATTTAAGTGTCATATGATGAGCTGAAGTAGCTCTTTAGCTGGTTTGAGGTTTGTTGCTGAATTGCCCCCTTAGTTCCTTCCTGAAGGTTAGGAGAAGAATTATTATGTGGAATGTGGTGGTTACCTTCCTGTGGTTTCAGAAGGATAGAGCATTATTCCTGGGAAGTTAAATATTTAACATATGCAGATTATAGCTGGTTTGAAGAGGTTATTGTGGAGTTTTAGAACATGGTTTCTCATTGCTGTTTTTACAAACCTTGCTAGGAAGTGGTTATGGTACCGCATGTTTTTCTATGAATTTCTTTTTTTCCCTTTGTACACAACTGTAGAAAAGATTTCAGAGTCATCATTAAGGATTCAGTCTTCAGAAAAGATCACAAGCATCAGCTTGCCAGTGGCTCCTGCATATCATGTAATTGAATTTGAACTAGAAGTCATGTATTTGCCATCAGCCACAGAATCTGCAGTGCAGAAGGAGAATACTACAAATAAAGAAAATCACAGAAAAAACAAAGAGAAGCAGAAACAGGACAACTGCATGGCTACTGTTGACCAAAAAGTAAGATGTAGCTTGTAGTTTTATTATGAAATGTATTTGATCACAGGGGTAAACAGTTCACAAAATACAAGTGGTAGTGAGTGGGAACTTGCTTGTTTGGAACTTACTTTCCTTCAAAAGACATATATGCAAAAACCATAGCAAATGGTACAAATGTAAAGAAATTGTAAGTCTAACCAGAAATACACACTGGGGTTAATAAATTGTCAACTGCTCCCTTGGCTAGTAATCTAAGTTTTAGTGTTTTAACACAGTTTATAAAGCAGGGAGAGTACCTGTGTCTTTGTAAAAGGTGGCATGGTGGTCTTTCAATTCCAGCTTCTGACTCATGGGAAAGATAAAGTCTAGTATGCTGCTTCAAATTAAAACAAATATACATTAAATGCATTTTTAAAAAATACTTTGAGCTTGTATTTAATAAATTATTTTAAAGACATTTGACTAATAGATCTTAGAGCAGTTTATTTGATACTGACCCTTACCAGGTTTTTGTACTAAGATGCCATTGGTGTCTTTTGTCTTTTCTTTCTTCTATTACCCTTCCTTTATTTATAGTCTTCAGAACTGGGTATGTCAGTTCTTAGAGGAAACACTGCTTTGAGATTTCATATCCCACTCACAGGCAAACAAAAACCCTTATTTTTTCAGATTAGTTTTTACATACTGATTTTTTTTTAAATTTTTATTTCTTCCCCTCCTGGATGCATTAGATACAAACACTTGATGAGAAAAGCTTTGCTTAGAAAGGAGAAGAAAAGCAAAATCATTGTGCCAAAGACGATTGCAAATAAGAACTGTGTTCCCTTTTTCTTTAGGTGACCATTGATTGTCCTTGGTCGATTTACTCCACAATTATTGCATTAACATTCTGCATACCCTTTAATGCTAAGCATTCCTTGTTGTCAGCTGGCAAACGGTAATGTACTCATTATTTATTTATTGTTTCTTTTTTCTTACAAAGTATGGAGCTGGGCTTTCATAACTCATATTTATAGCAGCCTTTTTTTTTAAATATATAAATTGGGATTTTACTATCTTCCCCTTGGAAGCATGTGCATTTCCTCTTGTGTTCTTTCGTGACAATAAACCAAATTTGTGGTTTTGGAAATAAGACCACAGGATGAACCCAGTTAGCCTGTTTCTGTGTAGTTCTTTGGTTTTGTTTAATATGAAAGAGGATGTTTTACAGCCTTGTTTTATGGACATGGACTCTTCCAATGTAACTCTTCAGCTTTCATTGAACAAACTGTTGCATTTTCCAGGAAATATGTGCAAGTCTGTGTACAGAATTTGTCAGAACTCTGTTTCCAGCTTTCAGACTACAGCCTAAAAAATTCTGCTGAGTGTACAGATTTGCAGCTGGTACCTCTCAACCCTGCATCTCAACAGGTAAAAAATTCACTTGGTGGTTTATTTAATTTATTCATCTTATGGTTGCAGTTTGTCATTGAGTTTTAGGAAAAAAAATCAGGTAGAGACAGTTTTCCAATTAAATACAGCTGTAAACTAGTTCCGTTTCAGAACATTTTCTTACCATAGAATCATTGAATGGTTTGTGTTGGAAGGGGATTTGAAGATGATCCGGTTCCAATCCCCTGCCTTGGGCAGGGACAACTTCCACTTGACCAGGATGCTCAGAGCCCCATCCAGCCTGGCCTTGAACACTTCCAGGGATGGGGCATACACAAGTTCCCTGGGCAACCCTGAAGTTTCTTTCAGCCTTGCCTGAACATATTAAATTGTTCATTCTTGGTCCCCAGAAAAAGTATGTAAGAACATACTGTAATTTTACTAAATTTGACTTTAGATTAAAATATTTTCAGGCACATTTGAATGTGAAGTGTTTCCTTTTGAAACATTTGATTGTGACAGTGAAATGGGTCCTTCCTTTTTAAAAAGATGGGCATTGTGAGAAAGATTCACTGTTAGTCATTTTGGCTGCATCTTTCCCTAATGATTTATTGAGTTTGTTTCTATAAACTGTATGTTTCTACTAACTGTACCAATGTGTGCATTTCCCCTTCTTTGTGAGAGGAAGGAAGGAGCTAACACTCTAAACATTCTCTTCCAGGTCATGTACAGTAAGCAATCAATATTCTTTGTATGGGAATTGAAGTGGACAAAAGAGCTTCCTCTCTCCTTGCAGTGCCTGTTTTCAGTCAGCTTTTGTCCAGCTACCTCTGAAGAACAGTCTCTTATCCTGAAGCCGTTCACTTACGAATTCCAAGTGGAAAATTTTTTTGTAAGTACTCATAAGTATAGGGTAGCATATCTTAACTGAATATAGTTTCCTAATAAATGGAAAGGGAAAATCAAGAAATACATTAGAAGAATTCTGTTTATATCATGAGGTTGATACCTACTTAGAATCATTGGAAAGTCAGTTTGTGAGTGACAGAACTGCAGCCTGGTGTGATACAGTGGAAACATATCCTTGCCATGGGAATGTGGTGGGGGGCCATAACAATTGAGCTTAATCTTGTTGCAGTTTTTTACTGTTTTCACCTTCCTGGGTTGGTGCCATGGAGATTGTCTGCAAGTTACTGAGCTGCTTTTTGCCTGCTGGCTTAGGATTGTGCTCTCCAAAGCAAATGGCAATTTTCAAAATATCTTCCGATATTGAAAGCATCTGAGTTGCTTTTTTGTAGTGCTTGAGATGAGCTTCTCTGATGAAATATTTAGGGTTTTCTAGGCCATTATCAAAAATGTTTCTTCTTCCTCTTTATGGATAAACTTTTTATTCCTTTGATCAGCTAGGAAGCTGATAGGCTAGGTAGAATTAATTTAATAGGATGTTATATCACCATTATTTAATCTCATCTCTAAATTCAGTGTTACCCTTTGTGATGCTTGGGTAAACAGCAGCATCATGAGAAGACTCTTGTTTTGTTAAGTCCTTTTGTCTGTTTTCAGTGTTTTCTTCCTGCTTATTGCAAACTGGCCCTGAGCAATATTTCAGGTGTTTGCCTGAAACAAGCATTTTTGGCACCTCTATCAGCATCTTTCTGGAGTTTTTAAAGACAACTGCCTTTGTTAAACAGTGGGGATTTTCTGATAGAAGTTTAATTTTGTAGGAATTAAAAATCAGCTCGATAATGTGCGCACTGTTATTCCAGGGACTATGACAAGAAGAGGGATAAAGTAGTTCTGTAATGTAAAGAGAGGAGCTAAAAAACTGATAAAAATTGTGTACTATTACTACACTAATAGTAAGATTAGTGTCCATTTAGGAGCATTGAAAGGCTGTGTTAAAGCACAGAAGTGAAGGAAAAATTGGTGTTCTCACCGCTGGTAACAAAAATAGATTGAATCAAATTTGATTTGATCTAGTGGAAGGTGTTCCTGCCCATGGCAAGTGGGTTGGAACCAGATGATTTTTAAGGTCCCTTCTATTGCACAGCATTCCAGGGTTCCATGTTCTATGATTTTCCTAACCTGAGCAAGATAATGAAGTGAACATGACTTACAAGTGGTTCTTGTATTAAGAAGATTTAACAGGATGTGTCTGTTACATGTAGAGTTAAGTTGATACTGTACCCACTGTCCAGTTCAATTTAAACACAAGTAGAACGCCCCTTTTTTCCTGATAACAGCACTGTTTTCTTCCTGACAGACATTATACCATGTGAAAACTGAAATCTTCCCACCCTTGGATGCAGAGTACTGTAAAACAGGCTCGCTCTGCTCCTTAGAGGTGTCCATCACCAGGCTTGTTGAGCTCTCCGAGGTTGACAGAGATGAAGCATTAACAGAATCAGATGGATATTGCACAACAAAACTCATGTATGAAGGTAAGAGTATTTTTCTTCAGCATTTTGATAAATTTCCCCCTAATTTTTTCTTGACATCTGCCAGGCTTGCTGTATATTCCAGTATTGTGGGTACAGCTTCTCAATACAGCAGTTTGCATTTTGCTAGACTGGGAATATTACATTTTCTCCTCATTAATCTGCCTTTGAGTGGAATAGAAATGTTTTTCAGATTGGATGGATATATGCTTGAGGCCCAACTATGGTCCCTTCTGTGTAGGGCTGTTTTCTTACCTTGCATAGCTCTTCACACATAAAAGCTCCAGGCTTTTAGATGTTGATAAAATGCAGATTTTCAAAGAGCTCTAAAACTATCCTAAGGGTTCTCCATTTTTCACAGAAGAGCTTTATAGTGTTTTCTCTTTATTCTTGCAGTTGTTGACAACAGTAGTAACTGGGCAGTCTGTGGAAAGAGCTCTGGAGTGATTTCTATGCCTGTAGCACCTCGAGCAACTCACAAAGTCCACATGGAAGTGATGCCACTGTTTGCTGGGTATCTGCCTTTCCCTGATGTCAGATTGTTTAAATACCTCCCTCACCATTCTGCTCACTCCATGCAGCTTGATGCTGGTAAGGCCATTTTGACCACGTGGCTGCTTAACAGAAATTACTCTGCTTTCTCTGTGTTCCTGTGTAAAGAGAACATCAAGGCAAGAAATATATTGACAATATATGGACTTGGTCATATATGGACTAGGTGCTCATAGGTGTCTTTGTGACCTTCACTCACAGTCCTGATTTGAAACTTGCTCTAATGGGAACTTTGAATTTGGGTTTTCACCTAAATCTCTGAGGAGGGATAATAATGCATTGTTCTCTTATATTTCCTTTAAAGCATAGTGTGCAAATCAGTTGTTACTGGATTTATAATCAAGTGAAAGCTATTTGATAACCCCCTAATCCTGCAGTTTCCCTTTCTGTAAATTGTATGCCTTCACTAGCTTTGAAATTTTGTCCCAGTTTTCAAGGGATTAAGTACAAAATAGAAGAACTGCTGAAAATTTGTGGCATATAAACCAGATCAGAAGAAGAGTTTAAATTACCTCAGCCATGTAGAGTATTTATCTGAATTGTTGAGGAGTCCCAGAGCTGTGGTGAGAATTCACTTACAGAAGCAACATAACTTTTGTCAGTGGAGCTGCCAGTGTCCATCCCTGTAGCTTGTGACAGATGTGGGGTCATGCTACTGAAATTCTCCTTTGAAAGCAATGTCATTCACTCTGTTACACCTGATGCTGGCCAAAAGCATGCAGACTGTTGCCTCAGCAGAGATGACCACTAACTGTGAACATGTGTTAAGCTGACTGTCTGGGCTCTGAAATGATCTTTTAAAGTTAATTGGTAGATTAAAAGTTTGGGGTTTTTTTTTTTTTTGTTTCAAACAGATAGCTGGATTGAAAATGACAACCTGTCTGTGGACAAGAATGTGGATGAGCAGGCTGACAGCAGCAGCATCAGGAGCAGGGGGAGCCTGCATTCCACAGCCAGCGGGGAGCACAAGGGGCTGCCCATGCCCCGCCTCCAGCCCTTCTCCCCGGGCCAGGTCTTCAACAGCAGCACAGGGATGCAAATCCTTGTCATTCCCAGCAAGGACGACCACGTTCTGGAGGTCAATGTCACGTGACAGCTCGCAGTGGAGACCAGGAACCTGTTAGGAACTGGATATGAAAGCACTTTATGGGATAATGACCTGCTCAGTCTTTGTTGCAACATTAACTCCAAGGAGACCTGTGGCACTGGCGTGTACTGGCCATGGAAGCACCAGACAATTGTATCAATTTCAGTGTACAGTGAGGCTTGTGTCAGCTAGTTTATATTGCCACTTTAGTATGTTTTGTGTCAGCTATTGGGTTTTCTCCCTGCAGTCACATCCCTGCATCACAACAACACAGGGCAACAAAAAGCAAAAAATCCAAATCTTTGGACCACTTCTTTAGTTTTGTCGGGCAGCTGAGAGATTTGTTTCATGCTTCCTACATATTTTAGAATGTAGAGTTGGATGATGTAATTATCCAAATCTTGAATTTTTATGTAATAATTTACAGGCTTTTCCACACATGTGCCAGAAACATAACAGAGCATACAACAGCACATTCACTGGTGTAACAGTTGCTTTTCTGGTTTGGTTTTATTTTGTTTGTTTGTTTGATCATTGTTAATTCCTGCCATTGCAATTTTATATTAAACTTCCATCATTTGCATACTTAGATGCATGGAAGAGCTACTGCTATAAACAATCTTAACAAAATTCCTTAATTTTCTGAGGCTTTCTCCTTCACAGAGTAGACACTGTGATGTCACATATTATATGATTTTTTTTTTTGGGGGGGGGTGGGCTTTGGGTCATCCTCTTGCATATTTCTTACCAAAGAAAGATATTGATAGAATTTAATAATAAATTATTTGGCTTATTGAGTTCCCAGATTAATTTCTTTTATTACCATTTCCAAGTGGCTTGGTTTGCTGCCCCAGTTTTTAAGTTGGGGCAAAAATTTCAGTATGATGTGATACTTGAACAGTCAACCTTTCATCATAAAGGCTTAGTGTAATTATTACTGATTAGAGGCCAGACTTGTGCATTCATGATGAAAGAAGGAGGTTGGTTTGATATAGGAAAGCTTGCAGATGTAGAATAATCGTGAAGAAAAGTTAAAACATGTAACTTAAAGAATTTCATTATTTATATCTGAAATGTAAATACAAAAAATGTAAAAAAAAAAAGTGTAATTTTTGTGAATGTTGCAAATCCACCTGTGACTGGAAAAATTACAACTTCTGATGTCCTGCTTCTGATATTGAAACTTGTGCATTTAATGTGAGAATGACCTTTTCTACTTGCAGATCTATAATGGTGCGTTGTCAACAGACTCCACAGAGGAAACAGTCCCATGCCAAATACTTGTCAGCAAAATGAAAGTGAGGAGCTGCTCATTAGACAAATTCATTGTTATTTTTTTTTTTCTTCTGCTAAATTACAAAGGGGAAATAAAAAACAAACCCTCTTTCCAAAAAGAACCACAAGTAAGTTGAAAAATGAATAGGCACCTGCACTGGTCTATACTTTTTTTTTTAAATTTATTTTTTATTTAAAAATTCTAAATAGGTGTATAAAGTAGACCTGCTAGCTGCAAATGTTCTTATTATGCATCTTCTTTCTGTGAAGGAATGCCCTTTCTCTGTGGAAATCATACCATTTTATTCTGGATAAAACCCAAGGCATCATTTAGTGTGAATGACTGCTGGGATTCTTTGACTGGAAAAGGTAACAAGTTAGTGACTTTGACACTGCAGGTATTATTAATTCCATTTTCATGGTTTGCTATTAAATCATTTTTCACATTGTTCTGTAATATACTGTTAGATTAAACACACTGTACTAAGATTGTTTAATGAAATTGTAAGCGTTACAGTTCTAAATATACATGTTTTAAAAAGAAATCAACTTCTCCACTGCTGTGAGTTCTGTTTGGTCTGGAGGAGTGATTGTTTCATATGTTTTAACCAAAGCTGCTGTTGTCTGCAAAAACCAGATTTGTTACCTGGTATGCAATTACACACACATTATTTATTTATTTATGTCAGAATTGCACAATCCTGGAGGCTCCATGGTATTCCACAAATCCAGCACACCCCTCCAGACTTTTCCTGATGTTATTTATAAACAGCACTTCAGTTTTAGCAACCTCCCAAGTACAGCCCCTTCATTATGAAGGGTTAGTAATTTCCACACAAATTGTGTAATCCCAGCTGCTTTCTGTGCATGCTCCAGGGGAGGATTTTCACCTGGGCAGGGTCTTTTTGCCCTGTAGGTCTGACTTTTAGTATTACAATGGAGATAGTTCAATCATAGGATACCTGTTGCCAAGTTGGCAACATATACATAGACATCCATCCCCATCTTGATCTACTGCATCCTTCAAGCTCGTTAGTTCCAGGATATCCATAACTAAGGGATGCTGCTCCCTGTTCCACCGATTAATTCTCCTTCCTTGCTGACTGTGCTTGAAAGTATACAAAGATCAACCATTAAAGAACATCCTGACTTAATTTTGACATATCCCACATTTTGCAACACTGCTTTAAAACCTGTGAGTGATTATCCGGGCACCCAGCTGAAGGAGCGTGGACAGTAAGGAGTTAATGGATTGCTATGCCTCAAACATCAGTAACCATTCAAGTGGGAAATAGGAAGGTAGGGCAGCACCCTTCTGGTGCCAGTTTTGGTGTTCAGGTCCATGGAGGTGGCCACACCCAGTGCAGGTGTGGGCAAAACCAAGAGGGGTGTGAGACCACCATGGACCCCAAAGCACCCATGACACCTTTGGAACTCTCCCTCAGAAGGTGATGCATGCCCCATGTCTTGCCTCAGACATGAAGAATTCCCTCCCTGGGGAGGGATCTGGGTGTTTCAATGCTAACCTGAATGTACGTAACCCGAGGAACTTTTTGTTTTGTGGGACCTCATCCCCAAAGGATCAAGACTCTGACTATCACTCTGCAGAGACTACAACAATCAAGTCTCATTACTAGATCCATGGGGTGGTGATGCCTTTCCTCTCCACTATCTACTCTTATCCCTCCCTTTCTTTCTTTTCCTTATGTATTTTCTTTGTGATATTTTTTCACTTTTAGTGAAAAGAACCAAACCGGCCACCAACATCCTTTCCACTGCAATTAAACTGCTTTAAAATAAACCTCCCACCTCTATACACTGGGCATTCAATGTAGTTTCACTCTAATTACAGGATCACAGAATAGTCAGGGTTGGGGTGACCTCTGGAGATCGCCCAGTCCATCCCCCTGCCCAGGCAGGGTCACCCGCAGCAGGTGACACAGGGACACGTCCAGGTGGGTCTGGAATGTCTCCAGAGAGGGAGACTCCACACCCTCCCTGGGCAGCTGTTCCAGAGCTCTGCCACCCTCAATGTAAAGAAATTCTTCCTTTTGTTGAGGTAAAACTCCTTGTGCTTTATTTTACGGCCATTGCTCCTCATCCTGATACTGAACAGAGTCTTGCACCACCCTCTGACACCTCCCTGGGAGATACTTATAAGAACTGATGAGATTTTCTCTCAGCCCTCTCTTCTCCAGACTAAAGAGGCCCAGCTCCCGCAGTCAGCCCAAGGCACTTACTAAAAAGCATAAATACCGTAACATATTTACTAAAAAGAACCACAGCTCCCCTGGCTCGTGGCGGGTGCTGGGGAAGGCCGGGAGCGGCTGGCGGCGGGCCCCTGGACGGGCAAAGGCACTCACAGCAGCGGGCCCGCCCGGGGCCGACGTTCCGCGGCAGCACCTCGGCTCCCTTCCCTGCCCGGCGGCCCTGCCCTCACCCCCGGCGCATGTGCGGATCCCGGCCCAGCGCCCGCCCCTCAGCGCCTCCGTTCCGCGGCCCCGCTCCCCTCGTGTGGCCGCCATGCGCTTCGCGTACCGGGTGAGCGCGGGGCCGGGGGCCGCCCCCGACCCCATCGTTATCTCCCCATCACCTTCCCCGCGGGTTACCCCTCTCCGCACACCCTCTAACCCTGCCCTTTCCTGCCTCCGCAGTTCTCCGGCCTGCTGGGCACCGTGTACCGCCGCGGCAACCTCAGCTTCACCCGCGATGGCAACTCCCTGCTCAGCCCCGTCGGCAACAGGATCTCCCTCTTCGACCTCAAGAAGTGAGAGAGCGGCGAGGGGCGGGGAAGGGCCTGGCGCTGCCAGCGAGGGTGTTCTGGGGGGAGCAAAGCTCTGAGGAGCTTGTGGAGCCCGACCCGTGGGGCTTTGTGGGATGCTCGGCCTTCCAAAAAGTCCTGGAAAGCGTCTGCCTTAGCATTTAAAGGTAGAAGCCTGCCCCGTGGAATTCCTGTCACGGTGTTGTGCGGGTACATCCATACGGAGAACAGCAGAATGTAAAGGTGTATTTCAGAGAAAAAAAAAAGGGGAGAAAATCGGTTTGTGTTTGATTTAGTTGTGTGGACTGCCTGTGTGCTTCTGTCTTGTATATAAAAAAGCTCAGAGCATCATCAGCCTTTCCTGCGTGCTGGAGTTGAGACTGATGCTCCCTGTGCCTGTGTTCCTGCCTGTCTCGTACTTGTAATCACAGACCATCCTGAGCTGGAAGGGACCCCTGATGGCCATCGAGTCCCGCTCCTGGCCCTGCACAGAACATCCCACGTAGCTGATGTTCCTGGGATTGTGACAGCTAAAGAAAGTTATGGGAGTTTTACATCCAAATCGTGTCTGTAGTTTTAACAAAGACACCAAACCATATTTCATTGATACGGAGGATGTTCTTCCTACATCCCTGACCCATTTTACTGTTCTGTGTTTTTGTTGCAGTAACAAGTGTGAGACGTTGCCATTGGCCACACGGCTCAATATTGTGTGTGTGGGGCTCTCTCCGGATGGAAGCCTTGCCATTCTAATTGATGAAGGTACTAGCACAACAGAGACATTTCTTTTGTGAAAGAATTCAGTAAAAATGCAGCCTTGAGTGGGGGAAATCTGAATTGTTAGGTGTTCAATCCTAATGCAATATTAGAAGTGGTCTGCTTTAAAAATTACTTACGTTAGAATTTTTGGGGAAGATATCTTTATTTACAGAACTTAAAAATAACTTGTTTACAGAATTTAGTATCTCATAATTTGGATTGTATTTTTTTATTTTAATAATATTAAGCACACTGTCTTAAAAAGTTTATGAGGAGGTTCTTCCCCCACACCCCTTTAAGAAAAGAAACTAAGCATGCTAGGATTATGATTTCTTTGGGAACTCAGTTATTCTCATGATCCTTTTTTTTTCTGCCCTTACAGAGGGAGCTGCCTTGCTTGTGAGTTTGATTGGGAAATGTGTGATACATCAGTTTTATTTTCACAAGCCAGTTCACAGTGTCAGCTTTTCCCCTGATGGCAAGTAAGTGAAGAGTGCATGCTTTATGACAAAACAGCAGGAATTGCCCCATAAACTACTTGTGATTATGAAGACACCCTATAACCAAATCTGTAAATGCTTCCTATTCATGAGTGAGAGGAGATTTCAAGCTTATCTGAGTAGCTTTGTAAAATCGATAGGGGAAGAAAAGAAGGAAAGCAAGCCTTGGAAATAGAATATCCTGGTTTGAGTATTTGAAGTTTTCCTTCTGTTTTGAGACTTGGAGAATAAGAATTTCATTATTCAACTTCAGTGATTTTTACTGAAGGTTTTCTCTTTTGTAATGCTTAGATTGGGGGATAATATCAGTCTGCAAATGCTTCGGTTTTCATTCAAAAGCAATCCATTTTTATTGTTTCAGTAGCACAGGAACCTTTTCATTATTATTTTGTTTCATTGTATTGTAGTCTGTACTGAACAGTTGTTTGCTTTAGCATCTTTGTGTGCAATGATGTTTTTTCCTTCCCTTATGCCAGGAAATTTGTGGTTACAAAAGACAATCTTGCTTACCTGTACCATGCTCCTGGGAAGAAACGAGAATTCAATGCATTTGTTCTGGACAAAACCTACTATGGCCCATATGATGAAACCACTTGTATTGACTGGACTGATGATTCCAAGTGAGTTGTTAAATTGAAGCATTGTCTACCTGCCCATGTTAATATTTGCCTGTACATTGCAGTCCCATTTTCTTTCCTCTGAAGTATTGTACTAGCTTTAAAAATTCTGTCTCTAATTAAAAAACATAATCAGGCAGACCAGAAAGTATAAAATGTGCATGTGTAGGGGATCAACACTGTATTCTTGCTTGAAAATGTATAGTAATTCATAAAAGGCACATACCTTAGGAATGTGAGCATGGCTGCCATTTTGAATGTGCTTAACCCTCTTCTACCTCAGCTACAGTCACCACTCTCAGCTTACAACTGATATTTACAAAATGAAAGTGGTGACTGGTGAATTTGAGCTCAGAACATTCTCCCCCCAGTGAAGAGTTTTGCAGTCCAGTGTTCTAACTGGAATTGCCTTTTCTTTGGCAGGTGCTTTGCAGTGGGGAGCAAGGACATGTCTACGTGGGTGTTTGGAGCAGAACGATGGGCAAACTTGATCTACTACTCTCTTGGAGGCCATAAGGATGTCATAGTAGCCTGCTTTTTTGAAGAGAACAGCCTAGATGTATGTATAATCACACAACATGCTTGAATTTGAATATTAAGATAGTTGAAGCAGAATCTTATCTGTAGGTGACTATTTTGACAATATCTCAGAATTAGAAAATACAGAAGTATCTCTTGAGTGCTCTGCTGTAATTGTGTGTTTAAATTTGCTCCCCCAAAACATTATAGCTTTAAGTATGAAAAAATTATTTCTCTTAGCTGTAATGCTGACTGGTAATCAAGTTGTCTTTGGTCCTTGCAAAATTTTTCTGAGGGCAGATAAAATAATTCACCAGTTCTCAGGACAAGTTAAATTTCCAGTTCAAAGCACCTCAGATTCCAGAGGACTAAATAGTATATTATCCTGTTGATAAAATGCACACTTGCTAACCCTTCTGCATGTCCATATTCATATTTTTGCAGAGCACAGGGCATAGGTATTGGACAATAATAATTTGTGTGTTTGTATTCTAGCTGTACACAATCAGCCAGGATGCAGCTCTGTGTGTGTGGCAGTGTGACACTGAGCTGGATGGTTTGAAGCCAATGCCCCCTAAAGATGCAGCAAAGGAAAAGAAGGCAGCAGAAGATGATGAAGAGCTGCTTGAAGAGCCAAAGGGTGAAGAAATTCATGGGAAAGCTGATCCAAGTGAACAAGAGACTAGAAATAAGGTTAAATATTCACGTGTTGCGAAGTAAGTGGTTTTCAGTTATCAAGTCAAAGTAGTAATGGGGATTTATTGTACTGGGCTTTTTTTTTTCATCTGTTATAACTTATTCAAAGCAGTATAAAACTGCCCAGGATTTAGATATTTACTGCAGATCCCATTTTAAGTAATTCTGGTAGAACTCCTGCCTGTCTTACCTTGATTATATGAAGGGCAATACATTTCACCTTCAGAATAACAAGTGTAATTTTAATGATGTAAGAAATACTGGCTCATGGTATGTTAGTGTTTGCAACTCAAAAAGTGTAAATGGCATCTTTATTGCAGTACCCTTTCTAAGACTGGAGGCTTTGATTTCTTGCCAGAAGGGGTCAGTTGACTTCAGGAGATGGCACAAAGGTGGCTCATCAGCCTCTTTAGTGAGCTGCTTGGAGATGCAGCTCTAACTACATAATTTTCTTTAACATCCACCTTGCTTTTTTCTTATTTCTTGGGTGCCAGGTATTTTTTCAATAAAGAGGGAGATTTTAATAACCTGACAGCTGCAGCCTATCACAAGAAAACACATCTTTTGGTCACTGGTTTTGCTTCTGGAATCTTTCACCTCCACGAGCTTCCAGATTTCAATCTGATCCACTCCTTGAGGTGGGGTATGGGGTTGTCACTGGGTTTGGTTTGGTTTGGGGGGGGAAGGGAATAAGTTTTTTTGGGGAAGGTTCTTGTTTGTTTGACTGAGAACACATCATGCTGAGCAGTGAAGGATGAATAAAGAGAGCACAAAAATCTTAAAATATCAAAATTAAACATCTGTTTAATACTGTAATTTCCGGAGAGGTAGAATCATAAATTGATGTAATAGATACCATATAATTCCACTCCATAGGTTGTTTTGGAAAACTGAGGTCTGAATAAGGAAACTGCTCAGGAGTTCCTGGTTGTTGGCTATAGATTTCTTTATTTTTTTGGACTTTAATTTTTTCAGCTTCTTTGTAGAAAATATTATTACCTTCCATATAATTATGGAAAGGTCTGCATATGTAAAATTATCTGTAAATAGTGTCTTAAGTTGAGAAATCAAATCAGAATTCTTTTCCATAGCTGTAGGATGCCAGCTAAACAATTTCCATATACAAAAGTATTTTATTTTCTTAAACTGGGGAGTTTTACTCTCTGTTGTCAAGTGCATCTTTAGGATGCAGATACTCTGCCTTCATTCTGAGTAAGGAATGTTTGATGGTTTGGAGTGGAACAAAGGAACAAACTTTGTGGGTTTTGATTTTACAGTGGTACAGAAGTTCAGTAAAACAATCAAACAATTTGCTTGAACAGAGTTAATAAGTATTAGACTTCAAGTGTTATCCCACAAGATATAAAAACACAAATTTGTTTATTGGTTAATTCTCTAGCATTTCAGACCAAAGGATAGCTTCTATTTCAATCAACTGCACTGGTGACTGGATTGCATTTGGATGCTCAGGTTAGTCAGTTTTTTTAGTCTGTATTCATGGAAAAAAAGGGAATTTGGTGGGTATGAGGCCCAAACCCCTCTTGCTTATCTTGACTTTGAATGTTAAATAATTTATAATCTCATATCTGTGGTATCTATGTACAGTAAAGAAAGTATCACTAATCAGTTTCTCCTCATAGAATTCTGATGATTCAGGAAAGTATTTTGTTGGTACAGTAAAAAATACATATTTCATATAGGAAAGCTTTAACAGAGTTAGGGAAAAGCCCAGATCCCTTGTAGTTAATTTCTGCCTTCATTCTGGGCTGTTCCCTCCTCCTTTGCCACTTGTTGCACGTGGCTTTTTACAAACCTGCCTGGATGTTCCTGCATTCCCACCCTGTCTATAATGGTTTGCACGAAACCCAAAATTTTACCCTTATAGCAAGCCCTGTTTTTCTTTCCAGCTCATTTATCAGCTGGTTGGTAGTACTAAAAACTTTATTCCAAGTAACAGCTCCTGGAGGAAATTGTTGAGGAAATTGCCTTGACATTATAAAGGGAAAAGCTCTAATTGAGAGGGAAAGATGCAGAATTCAACCTGTCTGCATCAACCTTTGGGTTTTTTTAGCATTGCTTGCCATTGTGTGTTTTGTGGCTTGCATTTGCAGGGTCATTGTGTTCATGACTGTGGTAAATCCTGCTGTGGTTACAGGTTTGGGGCAGCTCCTGGTGTGGGAATGGCAGAGCGAGTCCTACGTGCTGAAGCAGCAGGGCCATTTCAACAGCATGGTTTCCTTGGCATATTCTCCAGATGGACAGTACATAGTAACTGGAGGGGAGGATGGAAAAGTAAGTGAGGGAATATTGCTGGAAAATGAACCTATAATTATGTACTAATCAGCTTGACTTTCCATTCTATGTAACTCTGTTACTGTAATTGATACATATTTCTCTTACTATAAAGTCACAAATTTTTTTTTCTCTTCCCTTAAATATTTTGATTTTTCTCTCTAGATCATTTTGCTTTGTTATTACATCTGTCTACAAATAGCATCACTTACACTTTCTAGCAGATAGTTTTTTAATTACTATAGGTCCAGTCACCATTAAACCAAAAATATCTAATTCATTAAGTGTTAATTTATTTATGGTTCCATGATATTTTGGGATGAATGAACTTCAGCCACCCTACTTCTTGCCGTTTTAATAATTGTTTTTGATATGAAATTAACTTCAAATTATTTATAAAAGTGCAATTTTTTTGTTTAATGTACCATTCCAAAGCTTGTTATTTAAAAGAAAAATTAACTTCTCGTGGATGACTTGCATTGAAATGATAGGCTGTGTGTACAGGTACTTTTATTTTAAAAGATGTTTTGCCACAATGTCTTGGCACATAAGTGTACTTACAACAGTAGTAGCTGATTTCCAATCAAAACGTTTGAATGTCAGAAAAAGATCTGCCAGTTTATGGCTTTTGGCATTCAGGTTGAAAATTGGCCAAACCCCAGAAGCCTTAAACTGCAGAAAGCTAAATGCATAAGATATTTGTTCAGGAAAGAAAACCCCACCTAAAGTACCATCTCAGTTGTAACTTCCGTAGAGGCTTCAGAGTTGGTTTTGAATTTGACACTTGCCTTAGCCCTGGCCATACTGGCCTGGAAGCTCAAGATGCTCACCAAGTGTTACTTTCCTTGAAAATTAACTTTATTTCAACTTTGCTTGTGTCTATCTCCACTTAGATTTTTATGCTGCAAATGTGTCTTCAGAGGCTTAACGATAAGCGGTGGCCTCTTGACTGATATTATTGAATGTCTTTTATGCTGTTGTAGAGTTCTAGAACTAGTTTTTCTTTACTCTGCTGCTGCCTTACCCTTGTTTTCTCTCTTTGCTGATGATGGAGACTCTAAGAAGTCTTTTCTTGTCTGTCTTGCAGGTGAAAGTGTGGAACACTTCAAGCAGCTTTTGTTTTGTCACCTTTACAGAACACAACAGCGGTGTAACTGCTGTAACTTTCACTTCCTCTGGTTATGTTGTTCTGAGTGCTTCCCTCGATGGAACAGTGCGTGCCTTTGATCTGCACAGGTAACTCTTCACATGAAAGCTTTTGTGTCTCATTTAGTCCTCAGCTTTCACACTGCCCTCAAAATACAGCAAACTGCTGATTGCTTGTGTGAAGTCACATAAAGGTGAACACTGCCTTACTGGGTTTTGATTCAGACTTTGATTTAAATTTAGGTATTATATTAGATATAATTAGGAATGCTGTTAACTCCATCCAGTGTCTGTGAAGGAAATCCTGGAAAAACTTTCCTCAGAGAAGCTGGAAATCCAGGAAAATTGTTGTCTGGCTCTGCTCACATGGGGAGAAGGCACTTGCCTAACAACACCTTCTGCAGTATAATACAGCTGTGCACAGAATTGGGTGTATAAACAAGCCCATGTTTCTAAATCACTGACATGTGCTATTTAGTAGAAGAAAGCTCCTCTGATTATTTCTGTCCTCTGTTTCTGCAGAGTTTTTCATACTTCTTTTGAATCTTGTAATTATGCTGGGTCATCACATCTAATTTTATACAAAGAATATTTTGTAAAGATTTAGAAGTCTTTACAAAACAAATGAACTCCTTTTTAAAATGCACTTGTTAAACACACATTTAATTCTACCTAAAATGATCTCATGATTTTTTTCACCTCTTCAACAGGTACCGCAATTTCCGTACCTTTACATCCCCACGACCAAGTCAGTTCTCCTGTTTAGCTGTGGACTCCAGTGGTGAGATTGTGGCAGCTGGTTCCCAGGATTCCTTTGAAATATTCATCTGGTCAATGCAGAGTGGGAGGCTGCTGGATGTAAGGACCCACAGTGTTGGGAGAGCTTGAATTTACCACAGTGTGGAGTGTGGTGATACTCAGCAAGTTTGAGATTAGTCAGGGGGGTTTCAGTACAACATGAAGTGTTTTGTTATATTCAAAAACTGGAGCTACACTATGTTGCTCTCAGTATATTTTAATAATTTATTGCATGGAGATCACTGTGACATTGTGTGAGAAATAGTTTTTAAAACTCTTGAGTAATAAGCTTTTTCTAGTGATGAAGTAACACCAGTATTGCTGAGCTAACACTTGGGCATGAGAGTCTTTCCTCCTTGTTCAGAGATGTTCTTTTCTACCTATTTTCTGCAGGTAATCAAGAAATTGTAGTTGCTGTATTAAGACTGGTACAGATTTCATGGAGGGTTTTGCTGCAGCAGAGCAGGGCCATGATATTTCAATTATTTTTTCAATTCTTAAGCATTCCTGTACTTCTTGTACGAGTAGAAGAGCTCAGTGATTCACTTAATTTGGCACAGCCATGGAATACATGTCACTTCAGTAACTCAGGATATACTTGACTGGATCTTCAGAGTTTTGAGTTTAGTTTCTTTCCTTGACGTTTTTTTTTTTTTTTTTGAGGAGTAGGAGCTCCATGAAATTAAAATCTCTGTTACTCTTATTCTCAGTCTTTTTTTTTTTTTTTTCTGAAGTGTTATCAGGTGCAGGAGATACTGAATTCTCACAGTAATGACTTGGTTTTTCACAGTTGGTCTGATTGTTTTGAAAGGAGGGAGGAAAATGGCTCATTGCATTCCTAAAGTGTGTGCAGAGCAGTGAGTGGTTGTAGATGCTTATACAGTGGTAGCACTTTAGGGAATTTTTTTAAAACTTCTGAAAATAAAAAGTTGAGAATCACTGGTGTGTATCATGCCCTGTGTCCAAAAGTGATCTCAAGCATGTGTGGACAAGTCAGGCCTGGTTTAATGGCTTTATCTGGAGTTTACTGAATGCAGACTACACAGATACCAGTTTCTTTCACCTAATTCCAGGTTATTTTTGCTTCTCTTCTTAGGTCTTAGCAGGTCATGAGGGTCCCATCAGCAGCTTGTCCTTTAACCCAATGAAGTGTGTTCTAGCCAGTGCCTCTTGGGATAAGACTGTCAAGTTATGGGATATGTTGGACAGCTGGAGAACTAAGGAGACACTAATAATGAACTCAGATGGTAATCTTTGTTTCATTTCTCATCTTTTATCAAATATAAAAACACTATGTAAAATATGTTAATAACAACAGAACATGTCAAACATGAACGGACTCCTTCTTGGAAATTAAAAACTTCACTCTAGCACTTGCTCAACAGTGCAGTAAATATTTTTATTTCATTGTAGCTCAGCTTTATAATTAGCTAAACATTTGTATGTTGTCCAGGACAAAAACTACAGTCATACTTATTACTCTTTATTTTTTTCTAATGGTTGAGATAAGATCCTAGAAAAATTAAGGGTATTTTCTTAGAGAAGTATCTGACTGCATTTTTAACTGTTATTAATTCTTGGCAGTTCTTGTTGTTGCCTTCCGTCCTGACGGCAGCGAGCTCGCAGTTGCTGCTTTGAATGGCCAGATAACATTTTGGGATCATGAGAATGCAGTGCAGACTGGCTCCATTGAGGGCAGGCACGATCTCCAGATGGGGAGGAAGGAGCTGGATAAAATAACTGCCAAGCAGGCAGCCAAGGGCAAGTACGTACAAGGGGCTGCAGTGACAAGGGGGTGCCACACTGGGTTGCTTTTGAATTGTTTTTTTTCATTTGTTTTCAACATGAAGATTTCAGAGTGCACCTGCTGTTCAGATATTTTGATTCTGATGCTGGGTTTGAAAAGACTGCCTGACATCTAGGTGCCTCCCTTTTGTAGTTTGCTGTGTTCTCTCACTGATCAGCATCATTCTGAGCATGTGTTCTTTCTCCTCATTTATGAACTTGGGTTGCCAACATAATATTAAGCTTCTCAGGCCAAGTTGTCAGTTTGCTAGGGGGTAGGTTTTTAAGTAGGTATCTTCCTACAGAAATACTAGTATGTAACCATTAGTGTGCAGAAAATATGTTTTTTTAAAAAAGTAATTAAGGTATGGGGTTTATTACCTGTTGCTATGCATGTGAATCAATGTTTAAAAGCAAGTTGAATTTGTGTGCTGTCAAAAAGTATATTAGAGAAATGTTTTATTTTTCTCTTTTTCCTTTTTTTTTTCCTGTATTGCTTCCACTCAAAAAACAAAATAATGATAAAAAAAAAGATACAGTGATTTTTTGGAAAAAATAAGGGTTTTTTTGGTGATGAGCTCTCAACCATTTCTTTCAAACATGCCATGGCACTGTTTTTTCTGCAGCTCTTCTGGCTGTCCAGAGAGCTGTGTAGGGTGTACTTTGAGAATTCCCTCATTGAGCAGGGACTTCGAAGTATGGAGGTATTCAAAAAGCTGTTGAAGTTCTAAATTGATTGTGATTCATAGTAAAGCACCAAATGCTTTGTAGTAAATTTGTATGTGAAGCACATACCTTGTGAATGAAGATCTCCACTTCTTCCATGGAGTGGTTCTGAGTCTTCACCCTGTACTCATGTCTTCTAGCCTGATTGTGACAGTGAAATTAACTGCTTTCTCTTTCTCTTTACCAGATCTTTTACAACTCTGTGCTACTCAGCAGATGGTCAGTCTATTCTGGCAGGTGGATTGTCAAAATTTGTCTGTATATATAATGTCAAGGAACAGATTCTTATGAAAAAATTTGAAATTTCATGCAACTATTCTTTAGATGCAATGGAGGTATGTGAGCACAGGAGTCTTTTTTTTCATTTCCCCACCCCCACAAGACTTTGGTTTTGGTATAACATCTCATTAAATGTGATTCATTAATGTTTTTTTAAGAATGGGTTTATTTTTGTGCAGGA
>JACBWW010000007.1:37674012-37854378 GCA_020086605.1 Lanius collurio | reverse complement strand
CCTCTGATTGTTGTGCATAACTAGTTCCACTGAATACAGCAATTTGGCTGAAGTCAGGAGCAGCAACAATAAAATCTTTTACACTAAAAGAGGAAGAAAGAGTGGAAGTAAAAGCTTTGAAGCAGAGCTGCTGGGGGGGAGTGCTCTGCTTGGAGGAAGAACTTGGAGAGGGAGGAGTCAATTTCTTGCATTTAAATACAGTAGTGGTTGGAAGGTTCAGAGAAGGAAGATTTGTCCCCTTAGAGGCTGTGGTACTGTACCATGAAGTGCAGCACTAAATATCTACTACTTGCCTAGATACAGCTTTTTTCTCCTTCCCCTTATGCTTTCCTGTGGTTTCTTTCATGTTATTCCAAATAATAACTCAATTCTATTGAATGTTTATGGGCTTTTTTTCCTTTTTGCATAGTTGATGTTGTCTGCTCATCACTGCCAGACCTGTATGTGGAGAAGTTACTGGAGTTCCTGGCCTCTGCATTTGAGACCTCTTGTCACTTGGAGTTTTATCTTATTTGGGCTCATAAGTTGCTCATGCTGCATGGACAGAAGCTGAAAACAAGGTGAGATCCCATGAAAGTCCAAATGCTGACAAGGATTTTGAAATTAAAATAAAAACCTTTTAGTTTAAGGCTTTTACTTAACGTTTACTGACATTCTAGATAATGCATACACAACAATTAGAACTACTTCAGTTTTACAGCTTCTGTACTAATGGCAAAAGTTACAGTTTGCACTTATCTTAAAGGTCTAAAAAGATTCTAGAAAGTGTGTGTGACAGAATTGGAATACATTATTGGATTTGTGTAGATACATTGCAGAAATATTTTTCAAATGTAACAGATAAAACTTTGCCTAAGCTGCTTATCCAATAAATGTATAAAGATTACAAGAGTTGATAGTAGGATTTTGGCAATTGTTTTAAACAATTGTTCATCTTAAACATAACTGAAAGGTAACATGCATTTTTACAGACTTAGCTTGTGATTACACACTCTTAGCTGGTAGTACTCTGCCTTCCTACAGAGTACTTTAGAACTGCATGGGCCTGCTCTGTGAATTATATTCAGCCCGCCCATAATATGGAATTTTTAGACTTTCAGGAGCAAAACCAGGCAAATTTACAAATTTAAAATGGGGTAAGTGAGAGACAATCTGAGAAGGAGTCCTGCAATTTACAAAACAGTGCATTGTAACTCTTCCCTTGCTTCAGTGTGGGTATAATGTTTTAGTTACTGAAATCACTATAACAGATTCTCTCCTTTAGTTGCTGCTAAAGTAGAGGAAGACCATTTAAAACAAACTCCCCCTTGTTCAGAAAGTATTGTAGTATCTGGAAGGAACTGTCATTGCTGCAGGAAGTAGAATTAGCTCTTCAAGATGGAGTTTGTCATTAGAAAAAATATTTCTCACAGTATATTACTTGTTTTGAGTATAGTCACTGAGGATAGAGTCAAAAGGAAAGAACTTCTGTTTATTTAGTATTAAAAAGTTTGCATTGAATGTGTGTATGTTAATATCGTGAAAGTATTGAAAAGTTCTAGATCTCCATATGTAAATAAGAATTGCTTTTCAAATTGCATGTTTTCTCCATCCAAGGTCAGTGAAGCTGCTCCCTGTGATACAGTTCCTTCAGAAGAGCATCCAGCGCCACTTTGAAGATGTTTCAAAACTGTATGTATTGTTCTGTTTGAAAGTTCAAATCAAAAACCTGGTGGGATCTGGGGGATGGTAGTGTGCTGTTAAAACTTTCCAGACAGACTTCTTTTAGAGGTGTTTTTTTATTTCAGGAGGTAAACAACATGTTCCTAATTATTTTTACAGCTGTGAATGGAATATCTACAACATCAAATATGCGTTGGCCATTTCTCAACAGCGGGGCATGAAACGTCTGGCAGAGGAAACACCAGGAGATGAAGAAGAATTGGATTCTGACAGTGATTATCTTATGCAAGAGGCTCATAAGGATGATTGAGTTCCTAATTACTCTTTGTGAGAGGGTGAAACCTCAGTATTTTATGCAGTGGTATTCACTGAGAATGAGTGGCCCTCATAGTGGCATCAATTCCTGGCAGTGGGATGGAGTTTCATGGGAGGTTGTGATGGAAATGTAGGATATGCCATGGATGGCACTTTGTGCCTATTTCGTGTACCCTTTGGCTTTAAACTTGACAGCATTGATTTCTTGACTGTTTTTTTTTAATAATTCCTGATTTCAAATAAGAAAACAAAAAAGTGTTCTTAGTGAAGTTGGAAGTATGACTGGAAGAAGTTTATTCTTTATTAAAAATGCCTTGTACATTAAGTACTGTGAATTTTGTAGTACAGGCTTGTCCTGTATTGTATTCTGAATTTTAAAAAGGATAAAAAATATTTTCTGAATTGGAAATGTACTGCTCTCGACTTGTTTTAAATGTTGTTTTACTTGGATTTAATGGGTACATATTTCTGGATCACTCTTTTCTAAATGTTAGACCCATAGCAATGACTATGGGACAGAATTTACTGGGCTTTACAACTTTGGTAGAGGTTTGATTGATAACCCTGAGATACCTTAGTGAAAATTTGTTTGGACATTACCAACTCAATAATGTAACTTAAACTGTAAGAGAGTATGTTACAAATGTGATTTATTTGGTTTGGGGTCTTTTGGTTTTTTTTGTTGATTTGGGTTTTTTTTTTAAAGCCTTTATTGTCTTTTTTAAAATGTTGTTTATTAACATATTAAAACCTAAAACTTTTGATTCCCTTTGTTTTTGTGAATTGATGGGAGAACTGGCTAATAAGAGCAGGCTTCTGAATACAAAGAATTGTGTCTGTCCTTGTAATACTTTCAAGCCACATGTTGAAAGGGATTTGTTAATGAAGATACTGCAAATATTACCAGTGATCCAAAATATATTTTGTCAGCATATTCTGTTCTTCTGGATTTGTTTTCTGATCACTTTTCACTGTTGGAATAGAAGAGAGGTATAAATATTAAAGGTAACTGCAGTGAGGTCTCCCCTAAGCCTCCTCCAGGCTGAACAGACCCAGTGCCCTCAGCTGCTCCTCACACGGCTTCTCCCTTCACCTTCCCCACTGTCCTCCTTTGGATACTCTCTGATAATTTAATATCTTTCTTTTCAGCCTTTCATTCCCCATCCTCTCTGTACACCCAGGATTGCCCCATCCCAGCAGCAGAATTCAGCACTTTTCCAGTGTTGAACTTCATACACTTGGTCCTTGCCCACCTCTCTAATTTATCAAGATCTCTGCAGGCACTCCCTGCCCTCGAAGGACCCAGCAGCTCCTCCCAGTTTTGTACCGTCTGCCACCTTGCTTATTTTCCCCCATCATTCCCGCACCGTTACCTTTTCACCCCCGGTCGCTTTCCCGCCGCTGCCCTTCCCGACAGCTGAGGGGCGGGAACAGCGGCCCGCGGGCCCCGGCGCTGACGGGGCCCCTCCCCGCCTCCAGGGGGCGCCGCCGCCGCCGCCGCCAAGGGCGCAGCGGCCTCCGGGCGCGGCCATCGCGCTTCCCGTCAGTGTCACCTGCTGTCACTGCCCGGCTCCTGCGTTCCCTCTGCCCGCTCCTGCGTTCCCTCTGCCCCGCTCCTCCGTTCCCTCTGCCCGCTCCTCCGTTCCCGCTGCCCGGCCCCTCCGCCATGCTGACCTCCCGAGGCCCGGCCCTGTGCACCGCGCTGCGGCGGGCAGCGCCCGGCGGCCTCGCTTCCTTCCACTCCTCCGCTCGACGCTGCCGCGCCGCCCGCGTCGCTGTGGTGAGTAATGGAGGAGCGGGGGCCGGGGCAGCGCTGAGGAGAAGCGTGCGTTTGGTTTTTTACTGCCTGGCTCTCCACAGCCGCCCTCGGCCCTGCAGCCGGGGCCGCTCCGGCGCTGAAGGGGAGGGTTCGGCGGGGCGGCGGCCTGGGAAAGCCTCGCCTGGTGCCTGCGGCAGCTGGAAACCCTGCAGAGACGCTGAATTGAAGAAGAGAAAGCTGCTTATAGTTCAGAAACTTGGAGGAAGCCAGACCAGAAGTGGGAAACATGTTAAAGCTGGCGTCTGTATAGTTGTTGTTGGCCTGGAGTGATTTGGGAAGAGCCACAGAACAGAATAACATGATGGGTTGGAAGGGACCACAGTGGGTCACCAGGTCCAACGTCCCTGCTCAAGCAAGGCCATCCCAGAGCACATGGTACAGGATTGTATCTAGATTCTAGAATATCTCCAGGGAGGGGTACTCCATACCTTCCTTGGACAGTCTGTCCCAGTGCTCAGTCACTGCACAGTAAAAAAAACTCTTCCTCATGTTGAGGTGGAACTTCCTAGGTATCAGTTCCTGCCTGTTCCTCTTGTCCCATTGCTGGGCTCCATGGAGCAGAGCCCAGTCTGTCCTCTGACAGACCCCATTTAGATATTTATACACATTAATGAGGTCCTCTCTCAGTCATCTCTTCTTAAAGGTGAACAGCTCCCTCAGCCTTTCCTTGTAAGAGAGATGCCCCAGTCCCCCACTCATCCTCATTGCCCTCCACTGCACCCACTCCAGGAGCTCCATGTCTCCCTTGTACTGAGGAACCCAGGAGAGCTGACCATGAAGTAGTTTATGGTGAAACTATGGGAGATACTGGCAAGGTACAGGAAAATATTTAAACTGGGTTATGCTCTTCTGTAGAAAGGAGGGAAAGCCTGTTACAAACACAAAAGAAAGTGTGGAGATGGAGGAACCAGAAGTTGCAAAGGAAAATACAGGCTCTTGATGGTGCCCAAAATGGATGCACAGTTTTGGAACTCAGTGGACAGTCTTTGAAGCTCGAACTTCGCATAGTCTAGACAGCACTAAACATAAAGGAATAAGAGGGCATTACCTGCATGAAGAAATCTGTTTGAGGCAGAATTGGCTTGGGAAAGGGCAGAATGCAGGTCCAAACCCAGCAATAATGCTGTCCATTTTAGCAAGTCACAGCTTTTTAAATGGAGATGGGAAAGCAAATGTTAGTTTTGACATTAGTGATGTAAATTTCTGACTATGGTAAAAGACAGATTTGTAATCAAGCAGGTACTGAAATAACAGAAGAGTCTATATATGGAAGAGTTTTTAATAACAGTGTTACAGTATTTTGGTTTCAGCAAGTTTCAAAAACATTTAAAGTGTTGCTCACAGAGCATAACCTTAGCACAGTTGCTTATCTGTCTATTCAGTCTAAATTAAATGAAAGATAAAACAAAGTTCTTAATTATCAGAACAGGATTAACATGGACAGAAGAGCACTCATGGACTTTGCTCATTTGGTGAAGTGATGGGGATATTTGGTAAAGTGATTCCCATGATGGCAGACACCTGGGTATTGGGACCTGAAAGTCCCTTCACGTCTAACATTTCTAGCTAACACTGTCTCAGTTGTGAATTTCGTTTAAGTTGTGAGTTTCTGTTCATGTGTCTGTGTTTTAAAAACTCTCAAGCTTCAAAACACTGAGGTAAAACCAGGAAGGAAGAGATTAAAGTTAAAAAAGTAAAAAGAGATAAAAGGAAATTGACTTCCTAACTGGATTTTTTTTCTTTCAAAACAAAGAGCCAAACAAAAAACCTCAAAAGAGTTCACTTATATACTTTCAGGAACTGGATAAACCTTTGGATTTTTTTGGTTTTGTTTAATTCTTATAATGGTTTTTAAAAAAAAAAAAATTTTTTTCTCCTTCTACCTTGTCAGATTCTCCACACACACAAGGGTAGCTGACTGCTCTGTGATTTTTATTCTCTGGTATGTGTAAACAAGAGTATTACTTCCACACTGTTAGAGAAAAGTTTTGCTAATACAGCATAATTGTATTGTTGCATTAAAAGTGATTTAGCTGTTAATCTCTGATGCAGATGCTCAGGTAAAATACAGCAGCAGGTAAAGTAGTTTAAGTGCCCCCTCAAAGTGCATTTCTGTCTCTCTTCTGGTTGATGTGCACCTGGATGAGAAAGTGTTTCACGTGGATGTGGACACTTCATAAAAAAGATGAATGACACTCAGAACAACCCACTGTGTGCACAATAAAAACGTACCTATGGGTACATTGCCAGTTTATTAACTGGTGAATGAATGTATAAGCCAAGAAATAAATAGTGGTTATTTCTGAGCCCTGTGATGGGTTGCTGTAAATAGGAAGTGCCAGTTCTGCAGTGTGTCTGGGGGGGACACCAGTGCTACTGGCATGGTGTTCACTGGCATAGTAAGAGCTTGCTGTTAAGTCTGGGTTTTTTTTGTTGTTTGTTAACAAGTTTTTAACATCTGACCTTGTGAAAAATCCTGTAGAGAGTTTTGTGTCATCTGCAATACTCTGTTGATTTTCTCACTGCAGGTCCTCTCTGGCTGTGGCGTCTACGATGGCACAGAAATCCATGAGGCATCAGCGTAAGTTGCCTTATGGGACTGTAGACTCCAAAAACAGTCTCCATTACATTGCAGCAGTCTGTTGAATTTAGTTTTGCTGTCTCTGGCCATCAGAATTACCCTGAGAGATGTATGATGAAGCTTTCTCAGAGTTTTCTCACAGCAGAGTTGTGAGCTCTGGCAGCATTCTTGTAGAACTCAGTGGCTGACCAAAGATGCAGCACCATGCATGTGATGCTGGACACTGAGTTTGAGAGAGACTCTTCAGAAATAGAAATTCAGAGTTCCAGATTCAATCTCAAGAGTGTTAAAAACAGACTTCATTTTAGAATTGCTTTGAGTTTTCATTCCTGGGACTAAATCTGACAGTAGAACTTTTAATGTTTAATTGCAATTAACTCTTACTGCGAATTAATAAGAAATGTGTCAGTTAGACCTAGATAAAATATTAATGGCTATGTGGGATACTTCTATAACACCTGGGGACTTGGAAGAAGGAAGCTTTTGTTGTTCCTGATTGCCTGCTTTGATAGGATATGTGTTTTTCCTCATCTTTCAAAATCAGGTGGTGGAATATTTGTAGCAAGACTTGGGGGCCAGATGAAGCCTCTCCCATAAAAGTTTTCTGCATGTTTTATGTCCATTTTTGTAGCATCCTGGTACACCTGAGCCGTGGGGGAGCTGAGGTTCATATGTATGCTCCAGATGTCCCTCAGATGCATGTCATTGACCACAGTAAAGGGCAACCAGCTGAAGCTGAGTCAAGGTAAGTGATAGGCATTCTTTAGAGATAGCAGCCTGTAATACTTCTTGTAGCACTTAGCTGAATGCCTTTAGTAGCTTTATGCCAGCTGTGGTGGTTTTCTTGGAGAGAAGACATTACATGACTTTTCTGGACTTGATTATATACAGTCTGTCAGTGCCTGTGTTTCCCAGCAGTAGCATTTCAGAGCCATCTACAGCTTCAGTTACTTAATACCAGGTTCTTGCTTCCTCCCTTCCTCACTCTTCTTTTCCTCTGCCAAAACTTTATTTACACTGTTCTGTGTGCAAATGCTTAATTAATCACATTTTTTTATTTCTGTTTCTTCAAGGAATGTTTTAGTGGAATCTGCAAGAATTGCTCGTGGTAAAATTACAAGCTTGGCTAAGCTCACTACAGCAGACCATGATGCTGTGATATTCCCTGGTGGATTTGGAGCTGCCAAAAACTTGTGAGTGCCAACTAAGCATAGATTCCTCAAGTAAATATTCATAATTAACTATGGATGGAGCTTGGAGCAACCTGGTCTAGAGGGAGTTGTCTCTGCTTATGGCAGAAGGGTAGGAAGGAGATGATCTTTAAGGTCCCTTCCAGCCCAAATCAATTCTATCATTCTATGAACCATGATTCACACAATAAAATCAATAAATGGCCTTATTTACTACACATGTAACTCCTACTTAGTATGGATAATGCCTTTCAAAGCCTTGTCATTGTCTTGTATTAAATTCTCTGAACAATACTGATGAGAATTTGAGTTTAGATAATGCACAAGAGGTCCTCTTTCCTTCCCCTGGTGGTGTTTCTTTTTAGGTCTGAGGGAAGTGAAGGTAAAACTTCCATGAGTTCAGGTGCTTGTAATGTTATTACTCTATTTCTTCCTCTCTGCCTACACAAAAAAATTCCCTCTTGTTTTATAATGTAAAACAACAGCTGGCTCAAAAAAAAAAAAGGAAACAAGAAGTGTTATCCATGTTGAATACTGATTATCTTGCTATTGATATGCTTTTTTGTTGGCTTTGAGAAACATGAATGTTACTTCCCTTTTCTTCTTAAGTATTTTTCTTCTTTGAAAAGGTTGCTGTTCAGCTTCTCAGTAATCCTAGAAAGCTGAGGTGTTAATTCTCATTTCTGGATGTTTTTATTAAGTAAGGGACTTTCTGGCAGACCAGAACCTTAGAAGAGAAACATTTTGGTTAAAGCAGTGATGGTCATCCACAGAGTGTTTTTAACCAACTTTTTAGTAACTTGTTAAGTTTGGGGTGATCCTTTGGAGCCAGTCTCAGGGCAGATAGGCAAATACCTCTGTTTGTAGGTTCATACTGAGCTTTGTGTAAGTTTCTTCTTGTGACAGATCTACCTTTGCTGTTGATGGGAAGGATTGCAAGGTGAACAGAGAAGTTGAACGAGTCCTGAAAGATTTCCACAAAGCAGGCAAACCTATTGGGTGGGTATGTTAGTTGGATGGCATTTGTTTGAAAGTGTGAGCATGGAGACAGCCTGTGTTTTGTTGAAATGTGCAGCTGTTGTCAGAACTGGAAAAAGTATTTTCTGTGTTGTATCATTTGGACCCTATTCTGTAAATGTGTTTTTCAAGATGTGTGTGTGTGTGTAGGTGTTTGTCAGAGGAGAAGCTGAGGAAATGCTGAGAGGAAGTTGCCTTGTGATGTCTTTGAGATTTTCAAGGCTGTGTCCATTTGAATCTTTTCAGTTGTGAGCAAGTTCTGGCATAGTGCTGTTGTAGAATTGCTCTTACAATTCCTTCTGTTGCAGCCTGTGCTGCATTTCCCCAGTGCTGGCAGCCAAGGTGCTCTCTGGTGCTGAAGTAACTGTGGGCCACGAAGAAGAGGAAGGGGGCAAATGGCCTTATGCTGGGACTGCAGGAGCCATCAAAGAGCTGGGAGCAAAACACTGTGTGAAAGAAGTAACCATATCCTTTCCTGGTCATTTCCATGTTGGGAGACAGTTTAGAAATGTGTCATTAAAGGAAAGAACTCTAGGATCTGTGCTTTTTCACTTTGATTTTCATGGGAATGTGCAGTGTATAGCAGGTAGAAGTGGTACAGTACAGGATTAGAAACTCTTCTCTACACAGCTGTGTAACTGCTACTGTGCAACAACACACTGGGAGTTAGAAGTGGTTCTCTGTCAGCTCCCTTGGACACCCAGTAATGCTCTAAGTGGTGAATGAATTTGCACATAAAACTGGCATGAGTTACAGCTGATCAGTTCTCTTCGAGATTTTTATTCTTCTCCTGAAGTCTAATGCTGCAGTCAGACTGTTCTCAGAGACATTTTATTACAATCAGTGAATTTTGTAGGTTTTCTTGTGGTTTTGGATGTTTCCACAGGTTTCTTGTGCAGCTTTTGTATTTCTGGCAAAAATACCTTGTCATAGCGTGGATTTGAGGTTGCAGCTCTCTTTACAGCTGGATGGTATAACATATTTGGAGGTAGTTTTTACAGGATAGTGGAGTTGTGAGATAGTACTGGTTCATTTTGCAGGCAGCATCTGCAAGTGCTGTGTTTTCCTTAAGTCCTTTTTACGAAGCTCACGTGGATACAAAAAATAAGGTGGTGACCACCCCAGCATTTATGTGTGAAACAGCATTACACCACATCTTCGATGGCATTGGGGCAATGGTAAAGAATGTGCTAAAATTAACTGGCAAATAAAATCAGATATGTTTAAATTTAGGGCGTAGTATCAAACATATCATGGACCAATGGAGACATTTGCACCTGCTTGTCCTGTTCACACTCTAGTGAATGCTGATACGAAGCTGATTGATTCCCAACTGCAGGATTTTCCATGCCTTTTTGAGAGAGGGGCATTACAGAGGGCAAGAAGCCTGGCCTGAGACACAGAGCATTTTCTTGAGCTTTTTCATCTGGAGAGAGCAGTCTGGATGTGCTCTGAAACAAGTCTTCCAACTTGATTCCAGCAATGTCAAATCAGTTCTAAGGGAGAAGAGAGACTCAAGGCCCTTTCAGGAGCTGAGGGCAGATGTGTTGTAGGGATTTGGCACGTGGCAGTGTATCTAGTGGATGGAGAATGGGAGTAGAAAGGAATGAATGCACAGTTCCAGGTGTATGTGCTCAGGCCTGTGTCCAGGAACTAAAAGCCAGGATCAGCTGTTGAGGGTCAAGACATCTTCCACACCTTCATTAACTCGGTATTAATGAAAAGACTTTTTTTTTTTTGTTTCCATTTGAAAGAACCCCATTTCCACAAAGTTATTCTGAACACCAGTCAGCAGCAGGACACAACTGCCACAACAGTAGCACTTTGAAAAACTCATCCATTGGCCCATTATAGTTTTAAAAGGTCTTGAAAGGAAGAAGAAAATACCGCTGATGTGACGCACAACTCTAAAGGAGAGCATCCCTGTTAAAGCACTTGTATGACAAGTAGTGAATGGAAAAAACAACCTCAAATTATCCTAACTTCCCCTGCTTTAGGGTAATAAAGCTTTCTCCAAAGAAGTATTATTGAATGTCTGGAAGAATAATGTATAAATAAATTAATTTCTGCCTTTATCTCATCCTTGTCCTTTACTTTTGTTTAGGAGCTGCCTTTGGTTACTTATATTGGTTGGTACATTTTAGCAGTTTTTCTGCTTTTCAGTTCACCCATTTTGTACATTTTTTCCATATGGAATCCAGCAGAATCTTCTTCCCCTCTTACAAGTTTTTTGTTACTTTTCTGTTGAGCAGGACGCAACATTTCTCAAATTCAAATAAACAAAAACCAGGCAAAATGACACCCCTTGTCTTGGATTAAAGTTTACAGACTTGCTGCAGTGAACCCATGTTTTTAAGGGAGAATTGTGTGCTTCATAAATGAGTCTACAAGCCTTAGATTGAGTTGGTGTATGGCAATGCCATCTATGGCTGAACACTTGCCAGTTGTGTGGAGTGTCATTTTTTCACTGAGGGGAGCAAAGAGAAGAGAAGAGAAGTTTGAGTGTGAGTGTTAGGCATGCTGAGCTTGTTCTGCCAGTGTTCAGGGAAAAAGCATTTTTGCTTCTGGAGCCTCTTCATGATTCATTATTTGTCACTAAAAATAAAAATCCTATTTGGATTTAGAAGATTTGAATTTGTACCTCAATGCTGACTCTCTTTTCTTGGAGGATTTCAGAGATTCCCTGTGCAGATCACCAGCTCCAGTGAGGTTACAGAGTAATCATACACAGACACCAAGTCCTTTTGAAAGTAGGTTATAGTTCATAAAGTGGATTTTGGACATTCTCTGAAACCTTTTTTGTTATGCCTCAAATTCTTCATGAAATTTTCATTATCAAGTTGGTAAGAAACAGAATTTAAAACATAGTCACTATATAATTGAGTGCAAAAACTATCATTGTGATCTTTGCTTGTACAAAGTGGATATTTTTAGTATCAATCTTACACACAGAGGCTTAGCAGAGGATAGGAGGTCATTGTTCATATAAAATGTAATAACATTTTAAAGTGCACGTGTTTCCCACATCTGCAGGAAATTGAAAAGAAATTTGGTAACAGAGTATCACACAACAGAAATGGTACTGAAATCCCCAGGGCAGAAGAAGAGCTGTGTTAGCTGTGCCTGTGTTAACAGCACCTTCCTCTGCTGCAAGAACTCACCTCTGGGTTAAACCTTCCCATGAACTCCCCCACCACAGCAGCGTTGGAATTTAAGGTTTCTCATATCTACAGATCCTAGTAAGTGCAGCAGTGGTGGCACAAAGCTTTCTTAAATTCTGATTCTTGCATTCAAGTGTCCTGAGGAAATAGATGATCGAAGAAATTGCTGTTACCATTCAGTGACCAGCTGTGGGAAGTTGGTGGCTGCATTGTCCAGGTGGTGCCTCTTTACAGTCCTCACCTCTTTTTCCCCTTCTTTTTTGATTTCTCTGAATTTAGAGAGAATTGGATTTTTTAAGGGGCAAAGAATCATGCACCAGAGTTGCCTTTAATTTATAAAATTTTCTCTCATTTTCCAGTAATGTGCTGACCACAAACCTTTGATATACGCATTTTTCAAGGGTTTGGTGCTGTGGGTTTTTTTGGTTGTGTTTATTAAGTGTTTTTTGTTTTTGTTTTGCTTTTTTGTTATCAGTAGAAAGTTGTTTAACTTTGGTGAAAGATGTAGGATTGTCATCTTGGCTTTCAGCCAGTGTAAATTTGGAGGGAAATTCCATGTGCACTTTGAGATTATTATTAGAAATTTGTCTGCAAAGCTGGGATTTTTCTTTCCTTTCTCAGGGCGGATTGGAGCTGGTGAGGGGTTTGCTGCTTTCAGCCAAGTGGACAGGAGTTGATGATTAATATGTTTTGTTAAATGCTACCAGAAATAAGAAGTGAAAGAGGCTTCTTGAAGCCTCTGCCAGGAGTCATGCAATACCTGGCTATGGATTCCTGACATTTCTCATCTTTGGGAAGCATTTAAGAGCTTTGTGCTGCTGAAAGGGAGTTGTAATACTTGTGTTCCTGCTCGAGTTGCTTTTCTGGTGCTTGCAGGGTTAACTTGCCAGGGGTGGGAGGAGTTGCTGCCTCTCAGCTGTGATTCTGCCTGTCCCCTTTTGCCTCATTGATGGTTACACACAACCCCCGATTTATGAAAGGTTTCTCCGCGGGTTGTTGCAGTGTTTACAAATCTGGCAGCGGTGCTTTTCTAAAAGCAGAAATGAGAGTCGGGGTTTGAAAAGCCAGTTTTGTTTTTTACCCTTTGGTTTGTGGCTACAAGAGACACTTTTTGAGGGAGAATAAAAAGCCAGCAGAGGGCACTTGGTGAACAACATTCTGTACAGGGCTCCACTCACTCAGGGACAGTATTCCAGCTGTATGACAGCTAGAAAGTGGGACAGTTCTGCAGGGCACCTTTTTTTGGTATTTTGGATGCATGTGGAAAATAAAACAAATATTGCTTCCTCCTGGCTTTATAGAAATAAATAAAACATCCAATTCCATTGCAATGAATGCATTTGTCCTGCTGTCTTGTTAAGATTCGTTTCTTCAGCACAGTTATTTATGCCCCTGAAAATATAGTAGCAAATACAAATAAATTAAGCTCTAACCCCTTCCTGTGATATAGGGATCACAGAAAAAAATGAGAAAAAGTATAGTATAAAGTCATAAAGATACACAGTGAAGTTTGGGGGTTTTTGATGGGGATGGTTTTTTTGTTTTCTGGTTGGGTTGTATTTAAACACTAGTGGTGCTACAGCCAACGTGACTGAAAATAAAGGTTTGTTGGGAAGGACTCTTATCAGGCCTAGAAATATCCCTGGAAGGAAACACACCATTTCTTGGAGTGTCTGTGTTTTTGCAAGCTAGCAGTATTTTATAAGTGTGTATATACACTGATTTATCATTGTTTTCAGAGTGGGAACTTAGATAATCCTCAACCTACAAATGATTAAGAGTTGCCTGCATTCCAGGGCTTGAGCCTTTTGTTAGACTTGGTTTTCTTCTTCCTGAGACTTCAAGTGCCCAAGGGAAATTTGCTTATTGTGTGGGTGAGCCCTAGCCCTCAGAGAATTAAGGAGCTGATTTTAGGTTGTTTTTTCCAGGGTGATTTCAGGGGTGGCCAACATCTCTGCAGAAAGACAGAGAGAGGGGAAGAGAAGGGTCTGAACTGGGACTATCTCAGAAGCTGAAACAGAAGTGGCAGCAAGGATTGCAGCACCCATAGCAACATGATTTCCTGCTGCATATTTAAAAATAATCACCTTCCTTGCCTGTTTTCTGTATTTTTCAGTGATCTTTGTTCAACTTCTGAGTCTCGGGCTATGCAATGACTGCCCTCAGGCTTAGCTGAATTAATGATGAAAATTCCAGTCTAGGGAAGGTGTCCCTTCCCATGGCAGGGGGTTGGAACCGGATGATCTTTAATGACCCTTCCAACCCAAACTATTGTAGGATTTTATGACTGTGCATCAAATGTGTCCACATTAATTTCTTGCTGATGTTCTCTATGGGCCACCTCTCCCACATCACATGAATCTAAAGGGAGCTGACAGAAGAAATCATTACCAGTTAATCTGGCCTCACTGTAAACTTAGAAAAAGATGATCAAACTAACTCCTTGTTGTCTTTTACCAGTGTCACTGCCAAACATTGAAAAAAAAATTAACTCACTTTTATGGCGTTCTTTGGCAAGAATAATGTCCAAGGACCTATTAAAAATTTCTTTAGTGTAGCATTTTATCAGCCATATGCTCCTGCCATATGGAATATGTAGGTGTGGGCCACCAAGGTACTGCAAGTGAGGAAATTGGAGATTACTCCTTAAATGTGTGAATTGTTTTTGTGCTCCTTAGTTTTCAAAGTGATCCCTCTCATTCCCAGTGAAACTCTGGAAGACACAAGAAAACTCCTCACATTCTGCACAGAGTGAACTCACAAGACAGACATTTCCTGTGTCATCACCCAGGCAAGGAAGGACAAATCAAGGTCTGCTGGTCACTCAAACCTTCACCTGAAGGAATTTAGAATAGTGGTTGTAGAAAACCACTGGGAATGGCATTAACTGCAGCTCTGGGAAAATACATTTAAACATCCCAACTACTGCTGGAAATGAGTCATAAAAAGGGGAGTTGTAAACAACATTTAGAGGTCACCCAGGCCCTTCTGTAGTCACACAGCTCACACTTGTCAGTGGAGGTGCTCACAGAGCACAGAACAGCACACAGAAATCACAGCAATAATTGAATTTAAAAACAGATGGATGATACAACAAGGAAATAAATGTTATTTTCCCAACAACAGCACATTATGTGGACTCAAGTATAAAAAGTTTATGCCAAGCATCAGAGTCTTATTCATATCATGGCTTTACAAACCAACTTTAATGAGCTTGATTTACAGGTGATAATCTAAAAACACCAATTCTTTCAGTAACTTTTCACAGCAGCCATAAAAGCCAAGTTCTACAATTTTTTTTGTAAAGTTGGTAGAAGTTAAATAGTATATAATCTAGCTCATATGTTTATATTGAGGCTATTACTAAAACTTTTTATTTTCACTCTCTGAGAATGAATACATTAGTCCATTTACATGATTGGACTTCTAATATTTTTCAGCTTATGACCAAGAAATTATGATGCTGGTAGAATAAATGCCCAATACTATCTAAAGCAATAGCTAGGAAATTTCTCCTGCTGTTGGCACAAAACAAACCCAAAACAAAGTGGGGAATCTTGAAGTTGTTGATTTTTGATCTGTCAACAACATCAGCTGGAACAAATTGCACTGCTTCAGCTTTCTCCCCCTAAAGCAGGAATTACTCTTTTCCAGCAGTGTGCAGGGATGTTGTTGGGGAATTTATAAAATTCACCAATTCACTCCCTGAATTTGTAAAAATGCCTTGAGCTGCCTGCATCAAAAAGGCTTTGTATGGTTTGTTGATGGGAAGATGCTACCACTGAGACTTCTGCATTAGTGTGTTCTGGGTTTGAAGCATTTGCCTCTCTTCTGTGCCATAAAGGGATTCCTGTAAAAGATTCTGGATTGGCCCTGAAATTTCAAGGTTACTTTAGACATGCAGGTGTTACTGAAATGGGTTTCCTTGTACTTTAATTTTCTTCGACTTGGTTGGAGGGTACTGTGAAAAAAAAGCAGCAGAAGTCCTCTCTTTATTCCAGCAATAAAGGTGCATCTGGGCTGGGAGCACAAGAAGGACCCTGTGCTAAAACTCTGGATTCCTTAAACACAACCTTAAGACTATTTGTGTTTTTGGTTTTGCAATTAACATAACCTATTTACATAACAGTTTACATTACATACCTATTTACATTACATTTCCAGTTACCTATGGGTTCCTCAGGGGCAGGGTTGCCCATGAAGCAGGGCAGGTGAAAAACAGCATCTTCCAGTGTCCTGGTGGAATTACCTGAAAAGAGGAGGACTGGAGGCTGGATGAGGCTGCTGCAGGTGGCCCCCAGCATTGCTTCTATCCTTTAGCACTGAGCACAGCCCTGCCAGGGCTCCTCTGGGGCCTTGCTGTTCAGTTCTTGCTGTTCAGTTCTTGCTGCTGCCCTTGCACCACTCGTGCCCTGGCTCAGTCTCTCTTTCCCATCACTGGCCAAGAAGCCCAGAACAGCAATTTTTTGGCAGACAAAAAAAGCTGGCATAAGTAACTAACATATTTAAGAAGAAAATCAAAACAAAGTGGGGCATGCACAGTTTTTCCCCTAGCCAGAGAAGAGGAGGAGGTGAGAACATGTGAGGGAACAACACAGAGACACACCAGGGTCAGTGGAGAAGGAGGGGCAGGAGGTGCTCCAGGTGCTGGAGCCGAGGTTCCTCTGCAAGCCCTGGGGAAGGCCATGATGAAGCAGCTGTGCCCCTGCAGCCCATGGATCCACTGGGGGATGCAGAGGTTAGCGTAATAATTTGGAAAATATCATGAACTTCCTTCTCTTCCTCCCCTTCCTCTTCATTTGTTTGCTCCAGATCCTCATTCTTAAAATTCTTGCTCTTCAGGAAAAAGCAACTGCTTGGCATGTGTTTTTATGCTATTCCCTGAGTGTATAGTGATACATTCATGATAATCCTTTCTTGTCCAAAGGTTAAATTGAGAAAAAAATAAGAGAAAAAATAATTATAAACTAGATGTGGGAATGTTTTGGCTTTCCCAACCTTGGTTGGGGTTTTTTGTTGGTTTGTTTTTTGCCATTTCAACTTTCTTTTGTGACTCTTTTCAAATGTCTTTCCTTACTCAAAAAAGTATGGAAACACCTTTTCAATTCCATGTAAAAGTGGAAAGAAATGCTGTTCTTAGTATGTAATTAGTTTAGGCTAAATCAGCACTCAGTGCCTGTTGATCTAAAAGGAATGATAGGCAGAGCTGTGACTGATGTGGGGAGGGGAAAGGGAGGAATCGGGAGAGATTTCAGATGTCTTATGTACAGTGTAACTAACTGGAAGGCACCTGGGATGAGATATAAACCCAAAATCTGGCCATAGTTTGGAAAAGAAATGTTGAGAGACAAGGTTTAAGGACAAGGAAAAGGGTAAAGGGAAAGGAGAAGGGAAAGGAGGGGAGGATATCGTTAAAGGAAGCAGACAGCCAAGTTATACCTGTACCTCCAGAAAAAATCCATCTGCATTGGCTAAAAAATGTGACCTTGTCTTTTTTGATGTGGCAGTCAGTGCTATGACTAAGGAATGTAATTCCAGTCTGGATTGTTGCTACATACAGCACTATGTGGGAATGCAATTAGCACAGCTAGAGCAAATTATTTCAGGATGTGCTATTTCGACATCCCTTTGCCTTGTGGGACACTTTGCAAAGAGGAAAGCTTACTCCTAAAATGCACTGGCTTCTGATTTGTTTTCAAGTGTGACACAAAACACAGACCTTAGCTTATAAATTAGATATGGTTTGAAGTCCTTGCTCCTGACAGAATGTTTTTTCCTAGGAGTCCCCTGGACAGGGGCACTGCTGGCAAGGGAATTTGTTTCTAGTCTCTCTCTGCCTGGTGATCCATCAGAGCCATGCCTGGACACATGCGAGGGGCTGTCTCCTCACACACAGCTGGCTCCAAAATGTTGAGTTTCTTTAACTGAACTGCCACCCCTGGGGGAATTTAAAAGATGTATAGATGTGGCTCTGAGGGACATGGTTTAATGGTGGCCTTAGCAGTGCTGAGCTAAGGGTTGGACTCAATTATCTTTTCCAGCCTCAACTCTTCTGGGATTCTACACCTGAGAAATGCTGGGCTGCTTAAGTGGCTATGAGATTTTTAGAAGTCGTAGAGTCATTGAGATGAGGGCAAGCAGTCCAGACTTTTAGGGCCAACAAAACCACACAGGTGTTACCCTTTAAACTTTCTGATTTTAGAGGAGCCTCTCTAACTGTAGGAAAAACCAGAATACAAATAAAGATCCCTTACAGACCAAGCGATTGTTCTCATCAGGGCTTTTGGTTTTATTTCAGGTTTTTATTTGTAATCAAATTGCGTCTCAAAAAATACATGAAATCTGAGACAAACATTTGGAGGGTGGGACACAAAAAGACAGTCACAGTATGTACAATCCTTACAGTCAAATCTCTCTGTGCAGTTGGACCCCAGCTGTTCCAGTGAGCTGCTCTGTACCCAGGGTAGCCAAGTACCAGCTGAGCTTCACTGCAGCACCAGCACAGGATGTGTGTGGGATTTTGTTTCTGTTCCCCACCATGGGGAAAGGGCCTTTAGTTAAGAAATTCAAAGGTAACTGTCTCCTTTACATCCATTTTAAGCTCTGATTTATCCTGGTTCTTGCTTGCAAAAACTATCTTGTTTCTCCATTGGAAAAGAATGGTGTAACTGTTCCAAATCAAAGTGGCTTCTTGTGCATCCTTGTGAGTCATTTCCCCTGCCCAGGGGCTCAGCAGGAGGGATGTGTTCAGTCTCTGCTGATCACCAGACTGGGGGGAGTTCTGTTCTCTGGATGCTTTTTGGTTGTGAAACAGGAGAGTTGCAGTTCTGGCCCCAAACAAAACTTCTGCATTTTCTCAACATTGTTTGTCTGCAGGATCCTTTTGACCCAAGTTTTACACAGGACACCTATGCTACCTGAATTGAACATTTCCAGAAGAAAACCCGTTTAGTTTGCATAGGTATCAGTTACAATGATTCAGATGAGTTTTTAAATGTTTTTTCCCCTCCAAAGGTAGCAGTTTTAAACAAGTAACATGTCACAGTACCAATTTCTCATTGCACAGTTCCAGCTTAAGAATCCAGTTTATGAATCCAGCTTTGTTATGTTTCATGATAAAAAGAGATAATGCTGAATTCATGTTTCTGAAGTTTTTGGCTTATTCAGCA
This sequence comes from Lanius collurio, assembly GCA_020086605.1. Taxonomy (NCBI): domain Eukaryota; kingdom Metazoa; phylum Chordata; class Aves; order Passeriformes; family Laniidae; genus Lanius; species Lanius collurio. The sequence goes on along the minus strand of JACBWW010000007.1, from coordinate 37,835,464 downwards.
GTGGATTTTTAAGAAATACATCACTTCCTTCCTCTATGTGGATATTTTATGAACTTCTACCATCTTTCTCAGTCAACTTTCCCCTTCTGCTTAAGAAATGCTACATTTCTTGTGGAAAAAAAGGGTTCTTACTGATAACCCATGACGCTTAAGAGTGAAAACAGAAGCTGAAGTTCCACAGAATCAAGTTTCCCTAGGTTTCCATCCTTACATTTCACAAAATGTGTCTTCCTACTTCCAGATTTTGTCTGACACGGAGGGTAATTACCCCCACTCCTCCTTTCCATTGTCTTGAAGAACAGCAGATGAGAGGCAAAAGATCTCACTAGGATCAGTTATGATGTGATCCCAGAGTTTTGTGAGCCTGTCATCCTGTCATTAAAGCAACCCTCCACAATCCAAAATAAAATACATATCCTGGCAGCACGAAAACTGGACTCCAAGAAACAAATGCAAAAGCAGACTTGCCACCTCAGAGTTTTGCTGCCCTTGGTTTTGTGGAACACCAGAATGTGGGACGTAAACACTTAATGGTTGGTCTGTTGTCAGTTCTTGGTGTTTCTTTCTTGTAGCTCTGGAACAGGTGTCACACTGACCCCATAGACCTGTTCTGCCCAGAAAGGTCCTCTGGTGAGGAGAACTTCCCAAAGACAAGGCTGACTTCCCCAGTTACAAGTGCCAAACCCCCAGGGGGACCAGGAAGAGGAAAGAGAGGGGAAGTATAGGCAGACATGGCACATCTGTGGGGCTTCCGGAGCAAATCTGACTCTGCCCTGAAAAATTAAAAAAGAGAAAGTCAGCATGTGAGTGGTGGCTTGACATAAAAGTGTATTTGAAGTTTGCATGACACATTTTACATTAATGCATTGATGGAGGATTGTTTTTAAAACAATGGATTTTGGCTCATTTTCAAAATTCTCCTTTTATGTGCCTGTGCAAAACAGGTAAAAAGTACTGGGACAAATAAGTTTTTCTTCTTCACAGAAAAGGCACAGAAACTCAGCAATAATGAATGCAACTTTTCTGGATGACTGAGAATCCTTGCTTAAAATCCTGATAGAAAAGCAACAACCAGCCAGCTGGTTAGTGGGAGCTGTCCCTGCCCGTGGCAAGGGGGTGGGAACTGGATAATCTTTAAGAAGGCATCCAACCCAAGCCATTCTATGATTTCAGGATGAAAATACATTTCCATTCTCCCTACTCAGGGCCTGAGGCAGATGTTTTGATTAAGAGTCCATAAATAATGGTAATAAACATTACAAAGCCTAAGTCACACCCACTTTAGGTGGTAGAAGCCCTGTGCCACTTTTGGTACAAAACCCACAATGTGGACACAGGGCACAAGTTACCCTTGGCCCAGGTGGAACCTTCAACCTGTGCTGGGTGTAGTACACAAGTAAAAAGAGATTTTCAACCCCTGACTTAAAAAGAAGAGAAACTTTTCCTGTAACTGTTCAAGTCCTAATCCTTCTCTGAGAAGATCAAGCTCTATATTGGTTTTTACATCACCAGCCCAAGGGCAGTTCCTATTGCTGGGGTACCAGCTGTCAGTATTTCACTGTAGTTACTTATCTCTAGCCAGGGTGCTTCCCCCCTGTTCCTGGAAGGAGTCTGTGATATTAATGTGGAGACAACAAGTAAACATCAGGAATGCTTTGAAATAAATGTAAGGTTATAACAACAAGCCTCCTGGCCTTTTGCGTCTTCTTCCAGGCCCAGACCCTTTCATTTTTTCACAGAAAAAAGTGTTAAACTAGTTTTATTGACCCTGAAGGACTCTTGCAAGACCCTCAGAGTGAAAATAAAATTTGGCACTTTAAAGTAGTTGGGAAAAATAATCCATGCAGCAAACAAACAGAAATGCAGCCATAGTGAAACAGATGAAAACTGTTTCTGTTTTATGTAAAAAATAGTATTTGTTGATCTGGTTGACTGTGAAATGTGAGAACTGTTTCTGCATATAATGCCTTTGTTCTCATCAGGTCATATTTTAATTCTCCTAAGTCCCTTCTCAAATAACTAATATAAAACAGACTCCCTTTCTCCTTTTCTCAAGAAATTGCTGAAAATAAATAAATAAATAAAAGTAATATAAAAAAGAAAGGTAGCTATGGTTGATGATTTTCTTCAAAATAAGTTGACAACAGGAAATATTTTTTCCTTTTTGCAAAAAAATTACATTTAAAAAGTTAGACTTCTCTTTCTGCATCCCCAAGTCCCTCAAAATCCTGCAGTACAAGAACCATCAGGTGTCAAAGGTGTGTGATGCAGTTTGTACTCCTGTAACAAAGTGAAACATTCCCCCTTTCTCCCAATATTTTTTTTCCTCAATAAAAATACATTTGCATTATAAGAAATAGTTTATATTGAGGGAAAGCTGTCAGAAGGTTTTGGCTGAGCCAAACATACATACAGCTATCTCACTGAAATACAACCTGCTTACATTTGGTTTTGAGAATCTTCCACTGCTTCTGCATTAAAAAATTTGACCCTTGATAAGTTCTGATTTCTTGTGGAAGGTAACAGCTGGAGATAATCTAATTCCTGTTCTGTTTGCTTCTATAAAGTAATGTGAAGGCACATAATACCATCTTGAATTTAACTTCATGTTTTTTAAAGACCTTTGAGCCAGCTAGACTACCTATCTTCGATCCAAAAAGGGATATTTCCTGTATTTTTTCAAGTTGTTTTTTGCTCATGAGGCAAAAGAACTGTTGGTTTGTTTTGGTTTTTTTTCTATGTGATCATGAGATAAAACACTGGAACATTTCTCTTTCTTAGTTTCTGTTTGAGTTTATTGCAGCCTAATCTTTCCACCACAGAGTGGCTGAACTTACCATGTTAACTGTAATATAATAATTACTATGTAAAGTTTCATATCTTCCAGCTCTACTGAGTAAAATACAAATTGCAGCTCTTGATTTTATATGACAAAGTGTAACAAGTTTGATGCCAATTTAAGATTTTGTAGCACTAATAAGAATAATTTGGCTTGCAAGGAGGATTTTTAGGGGAGAACTTACTGATGATGGCATGTACAAGGTGGACACCCGTTCTGCATTGAATTCACTCCAGGAGTGTTTACACATTATCTTAGTGTACTTTCCTGCAATCAATAAACCTACAAACATCTGTACTATACTGCAAAATTGCCTTTGGATGAAATCTACCTTAATTTCTCAGAACTTATGTGGAGTCATTAATCATGTATTTTTTGAATTTTTATTAGCAAAAGGACCCCTCAAATTTCTCACTCTGGTAGTTTAACTCTACAACTACCTGGGAGGAAGTTGTATTGTGGTCTCTTCTGCCATGTCTCACATAAAAGGATGAGAGGAAATGGCCTTAAATCGTGCCAGGGGAGGCTGAAGTTAGTTATTAAAAAAAAAAAAAATCACTGAAAGAGTGGTTCTAGGCACTGGAATAAGTTGCTCAGGGAGTCATTGGAGTCACTGACTCCAGGAGTGTTCAAAAGGCACCTGGATATGGCACCAGGGGACATGTTTTAGGGGTGATGATGATGGTGCTGGGCTGATGGTGGGACTGGATGATCTTACAGGTGTCTCCCAGCCTTGATGATCCTATGATTTATTCATACCAAGGTAATTCACAAAGGCCTTAACTCCCAGAACCGAGTGGCTTCTGTGTTGTTTTTTACTGGTTTTTATGATGCCCAGACTAGTGAGTGTCTTTATGGACTCGTGGCTCCTGGCACTTTAGCATCCTTCTCTCTGCAGTCGAGGTCTGTCTCAGTGGTGGAGATCCCTTTCCCTGTCTGGGACAGCTGGACTGTGCCAGGCTTAGAAAGAGAGAACAAGCACCCCAAGTTTATTGGACTATGTCTGTTCAGCACATTTTGCCAACCTTGCAAATGCAAAATAAAGCACAAGATAAGCACTCAGACATGTAGCAAGTTAAGGAGTATTGCCTTACCAGCAAGGGAAGGTGGCTCCTCAATCCTAGATGGAGCTGGAAAAAAACCCCACAATAATCAAAGTTAATTGTTTGAGCCTAGAACTTTTCTGTTTTTCTGATAATTGATCTAAGGGTTAATGTTCTTTTTTTTTATAATTTTACTGAGGAAGAATATATTTGTCAAACAAACTGAAAATGTAAGTATGATCACAAATATATATTAAAGACATCTTACTGCTCCCAAAATTTAGATGATGGAAACATTTTGATTCTGCATTTTCAAAACAATTTTTTTTCACTTTGAAAACTGTAAAACATAGCACTTTGAAATTTTTTGAACAAATGTACTTCCCTTTACATTTTGAAAATATTTTTCTCTCGAGAATTATGTGCATTAAAAGAAAGATATTCAAATTTTTCTATTATTTGAAAACATTTTTTTTATATTTTAAGCAGAAGTAAATCTATGTGATTGAACATAATGAAAGTTTCCAGCTGATTTATTCAAGCAAGACACCCTAAAAAGGTATTATTTGTTTTGGTATGTATCCCTTTTTTTTTTTGATTTTCTTTTTCAGTTGGTCAGCTGGTCAAACTCAATGCTTCATCCTTCTGGTGACTTGTAGGTAGTTCAAAGATGTGATCTCAGTTGTTTAGCATTATTCAAATATGTATTATGGTCCCACTCATTTTCCTTAGGAGGAAAAATAATAATTCTTGTTGCATCTGTCCAGCCTTGCCACCAGACCCACATATTCCAGCTGCAAGGGAAAAGGAAAGTCGCCACTGGCTTCTGAAAGGGCCTGTGACCTGGACTTTGGATCCAATTGCCAGAGATTAAACTTCTGCTTAACAGACCCTTGGGCAAACAGTGAAATAAACTCTCCTGTTCCTCTGGGGCAAAGTGGATCAAGGATAGTACAGACCCATAAATAACCAAATGCTTAAATTTGGGGACATTACTCATTAATGTTCCCTGTGAAGGGAGGACGAAGAGGCAGGTGCCTTGCCTTTAGGAGTCCTGAAGGGCTGAAGCTTAACAAAGAGATTTTTCTTTTCTTTCTTACATATTTTTCCAACAAAAGCAAGGAACAGAATGAAAGTGAGTGAAAAATTGCTTTAAAAATTGAAGTAATCCCTGCCAGTGGCCATATATGGCTTATCAACAAGAAATAGTGCCCTCGACTCACTCCCTCTGAACTAAACACAACCTTACCTGATACATTGAGTTTAATTTTAGATTTCTTTGTTTCATGACTCCTAGTCTGTCTGTAGATGCAGGTATATTCTGCATTGTCCTCTAACTGGACATTGGAGATCTTTAAGGAAAGGTTGCCGTGCTTCATCTGGTCCAGAAAAAGACTGGTTCTGCCATGGAAATTACTGTCCTGGCCCTCCAGTGAATCCTGCCCTTTCTGGAAGAAGTGCACTATCTTCCTGCCAATCTGCCAGTAGAGCATTGACTGTGCAAGGGTCGGGTCTCCAGGAGGGGTGGTGGTGCAAGGCAAAACCACAGTTTCTCCAACAAATGCATGGCACGTGGTGTCCAGCTGACCTGGAATAAAACCCAGACAATTCCATCAGTGTGCAGCAGACACAGGGCCACCAGGCTTCCTGTAATTTGGCTTCACCACATCCTTTTTGCTACTCTCCCTCCCAAGTCCTCCTGTTTCCAGCCAGGAGGGTCATGTGTGCTCAGAGCCCAGCCAGCTGTGCAGCAGGACAGATGTCCATATGTGCAAGGTGCCTTCACTTTGTAAGTGTGGCTTTTGCTTGAACTTGTTCCCACTTGTCTCCTTGGCTGGTGGTTTTTCTTCCAGCTCCCGGGGATCTCGGTCTTTGGGATTAGGTGCCTGATTTGACTTTAATTAATAGGTCAGTTCACAAGAGGAAAAGGGGATGCAGGGAAGTGGAGAAGGGCAGATATGATTAAACAAGTTCTGGTTTTGTAGGAAGTCTGGCTGAAAAAAAAGAAGAAGTGTGAAAACAGTGCTAGACCAGGAGAAAACTACTGGATGAGTTTGGTCTAGCACAGCTCCCATTATTTGACCACCAGATTCTTGACTTGTAAATAATGTGCTAGGGGCTCCCATCTCCTTTCCCCTGCAAAATCTTGCAGAGGGTCAGAGGGAACAGGGCTTTTTCTGCAGGTCTGGCTTGGTGCTGTCTTGCTAACCCGTGTCTGGTGGTCCCTCGTGCTCTTTGGTGGTAATCTCCAGCAGCCAGAAAGAAGAGTCTGTCATTCCCACTTTAGATAAATGATTTTTCCAAGACCTTGGGGAAACTTGGTGGGTCTCCTAGACATCAGGCAGAGGTGTTACCAACCTTCCCAGCCAACTCCAGCACATGAAAGAGCCAGGGTGAAGGTATCCTGCAGCTGAACAAACAGGGGCTGCCAGCCAGCTGCACTCCATTTAAACACACTGTTCATTTAATAACTTTGATGCCAATTGTTTCTCTAAATCCTTCCACATTAGCTGAAAGCATACTAAAACTTGCACAAATGGGTGAGTCTGCCACTATCAAGTAGGACAATTCCTACCAGATTGCAGTGCTTCATTTTCTAGGGGAAAAGTGGGTTATTGAAGAAGGATTTTTTGTATTTATAAAGCATGAACAACTAGGTATTTCCAACACAGAATGGGGGCTTAAATTAGCACTCTGACCAAACCTGTTGCACAAAATAATTTTATAAATTAAAATGCAGATTAATTAATTTGGAAGGAAAAGTTATTCCCAGCACGGAGGAGAACAAAAGCACCATGAAATCTGTGACTGCACCAAGAAGAAATGATAAAATTCACTGTGAAACAACTCAATTTGCTTCCAGGGCCAAAGTTCTGTGAAGCATATGGGGCAAGTAATTAGACACAATATTGAAATAAGTATTCTTGGGGTCATTCCTGTGTTCCTGGCTTGCATCAGCTCTCTGCATATGTCAGGCTAAAGACCAAAGAGAGTCCCACTTCCCCCTTGAAGTCAGTGACATCAGCCAGGGCTCAGCGTGTCACATGCTCAGGCCTCTGTTTCCATATCAATCAGCCTTCTTTGGTGTCACATTGTGTTTATCCAGACATGAAAGCAGAAGGAAAAGCGTGATACAGACAGCTAAACCTCAGAGCCAAGTAAATGTCTTCGGTTATAACTCTATCACCACACATCTGCTTTCCTTTGGTTTTCAGAGTTTTCAGCTGAAAATCCCAGTCCAATTTGCCCAACAACGTCAACTTTTAGCTGAAAAAAACACATATCCCAAGTGTTTTTTCTGATTAGTGGTGGAAGGAGAATCTCCTTGTGTGGAGAACTCAGCCTTTTGGTCATTACACTTTGGCCATGACAAAAAATTCTTCACAGGGTGATTAGACCTGGAAAGAGGCTGCCCAGGGAGGTGGTAGAATCACCATCCCTGGAGGTGTTTAAGGAAAGACCAGACATGGCACTCAGTGCCATGCTCTGGTTGACACAGTGGTGATTGATCATGGGTTGGACTTGATGATCTCTGATCAATCGATTCTGCGATTCTCTAATTTTCAGAATGTATCAGTTGCTGACCAAGTTTTGCTTCTCAAAGGGAACTTGAATTATAACAAAGCTCAGCCTCCACTGTTCTGTGCCCTTACTGCTGAGCACATATCACCCTACAATCTTCATGCCCTGCAATTAGTGACATGTCCAAGCAGGGCCATCAGCTGTCCCCAGCCCACCTCAAGGGCCACCGCCATATGAGGGAGGGGAGGGAGGGCAGGGAGTAGCCCCATCCCTGAGCTGTTTGGGCCTGGGGAAGAGCTGTGCTCAGCAGTGTCCCTGAGGCAAGGCCATATCTGAAAGCAAATTGTGGTTATGGCTGACCATGGTCAGGAAACCACAGTGGGAGAGGAGTATGCCTGAGGCTGCTGCAGGTGCTTGGTAGGCAGTGGAAGAAATGAGCCTTCAGAAGAGGAGGGAACAAGACTTTTTTGGTGGGAAAAGTCCTGTCTGCAGGGTGCTATCAGGAGAGAGAATGCTTGCAATGCATGATATTGCACAGGGATGAAAAAAAGATGATAAACAGAACTTGTAGCTCTATTCAGAGAAATGGACAGTAAGGATTATTTTAATGAGCAAAAGAGGGAGAAAAAGTTTGGCTCCTATCTCCTGACTGTGGACACCTGTACATTTGATACTGGTTTTGGGTGTGCACCTATTCTTGATTCTTCTCTGAAGACGGAGGACAGCAGTATTTGGCACATCTGAGCTGAGCCACACCCATTCCCTTTCCTCCATGGCACGGTGTACAAACCTTGTAACACTTGTGAGGAACTCTGTAAACACCCACAGGGCTCAGCCCACCCTGACCTTACTGCTTACAGCTGGTAAAAGCAGGGCAGAAAGAGGCAAAAAAAGAGGCACTGCTGAAATTGGCTGGAGCAGGAGCAGGTGACTGAAATCTGCTGTAATGAGTTTTTTTAATGAGCAGAGTTGCATGAGGCCTTTTGTTGATGGGGAGAAGAGGCTTCTGGGGGCAAGTAAGTGTCCTCATAGAAGCCAGTCTTGAGAAAAGTCATGCTGAAGGCTGGTGATGCTGGTAAGCCTCCTACTGAGGTGTTGATGTACCAGGAGATGTGGAAGCAGGGATGTTCCTGGCCAGAAAACTGAAGCACCCTTGTGGTGGCAGCTGCTGCTGAGGCATGTAAATCAGGATTATTAGTGCTTATCTCACCTACCAAGTAAGCTTTGCACATGGAAGGGGCAGTTATCTATCTTGGAGAGGATGAATGTTGGCACACAGATTTCATTTGCAGTTGTGAGGCTTGAATGGAAAGTGGGATGAGTGTGTTTTGTGGGTTTTTCTTTTTTAATTATGTATTTTAAATATTGCTGAAATGTTTAAGTTGGTTAAGATGAAGTTGAATGTGACAATTTAACCAGTCTGTAAGATTCCTGTAATGGGAAAACTCTCCTGCTTCAACAACCAAAGTGTGGTGCAGGGAAGCTCATTAAGATTGGGCTTTTTTGTTCCCCCTGCCCTCCCCCCCCCCCCCTTATTTTCTAGGTAAAGTGTAACCTCCACAACCACCACAGTATGGGGTTGATGTGAGGTATTTCAGGGCAAACAGAGGAATCTTGACCACACACAGAGGTCTTAACTACTGCTGACTTTAAACCTCAATAAATAAAATGTACCTTGTATAAAGTTCTCTTAACAGCATATACTAGTTTATCCTTCTCATAGGGAAGGTGGTATCTAGTTCCTGTATCAGAAACTCAACTGTGCTAAAACTAAGCAGAGCATAAGTAAAGATTCAGGGAGAGAGTGTGCTGCTGAGCTCTAGTCTTTTCACTTACCTGGTTATGCCTGCAGAGAGACAAAGTCTTAATGAGTTTATATGCAAAAGCAGATGCAAGATGGTTGGGGACTGTAAAGGATGAGATTCCAAGTCATCTTTAATGTTATGAAACTGGTAAAAGACATTTAACGATGTGGTGTGGTAAACTTTATAGGTAAAGGTTTATGGGTATGAAACACCTTAACTTTGAAAACCACTTCTTTTGGATACCAAGGTTTATCTGAAGGTTATGACCTGTACTTGCAAACCTTGGACTGGGATGAAATACATGCAAAACAATGCATTCTTTGTTCTGTTTTGCTCCAAGACTCTGCTTGCAGCTTGTGTGTTCGTATGTAAATGCCTCTGCAAATTTCTAGGTGTGCATTATGTTATATTTACCTTTGGGCAGAGATGCAAGCAGTAAGTAGGCAACCATCCAGAGAGCAGTCTCCCTAATGAGAAGAGAAAAAGGTCAAATGCTTTGTTAGAATGCTAGAGCAGAGATCAAAGACCTTTTCTCTGGTGTAACTTAGGTCATTTTTCCTTGCTTGCTTATCTGTAAGCTACTCTGAGTATGAAACATGGATGGGTTAGAAACCCTGGCTTGTTCTGCCATCTAGTCTTGGTGTGGATTTTACCTCCTGCCTGTAGAACTGAGGTTTCTCAGTGTTCTTGATGGGCCAAGGCCTCATTTGACAATGCCAGACCTGTACTTCCCTCTTGCTTTCTCATACAGACAAAGTTAATTGCATCTATATAGTCATAGTTTGATCTTGAGATTATTCCCCGTTGGTAATTAAAAGAAATTCCTTCTGCTCCCAAACTTCAGCTGCTTCACAGCTCAAGGAAAAGCATAGCTTACCATTTCATTTTTGTGCCTCCCAACCTTTGGGAATCCGTGCCTGTCAGGAGCGTCACCAGACACTTCAGCTGCTACTTGTGTGACTGCAAAAGAGTGAAAGGCTCTTAATTTTTGTTGTTAGAAGTGTTCCTTATAAGACAAAATAGGTTATTTGCTGGTGCTTCATTTGCTGTTTTCTTTCACTTTGTGTGTGTAAACCATTGTGTGTTATTATATGATTTCTGTGTATATATAATTTACACTCTGTGTATGTAGATTCACTGTGTGTTTGCATTCTGGATACACTCTTGCAATACAAAGAATGTATTTTTTTGTGTAGGATGGATGTGAGTCACAGGTCCTGCACTGACTAGCCCTCAGCTTTCAGCCCAGTGAAGGGATTCTTGTTCTGCAGCCAGCTGAGATCAAATAAAGTGGAGAAATCTGGTGGGTGTTGTATTTATCAGGAGGTGTAGGCACCATCCTACAAACTGCCAAAAACCACCAAAGCTGCACATCTACCAAAACAATAAGAACCCTATAAGCAAAATGCTGCCTAAAAGAGCTTTTTCTTTGAGGAGGCTTTTAAATCAGTTACTTTCTCAAGAAAAAAATCTGAAATGGAGCAGGAGTGGAAATGGGGATGAATGTGCAGTTTGGGCTTCCTTTTTCTATCCTCATAAGATGTCATAAGTTAAGGAGTACGAGTATATGAGTGGTTGTTCCAGAGAGAATGCTGGCAGTGGAAGAAGTGGTTTAGCCAAGGTACTTTTCCCACTGAGGAAGTTTTTTGTGGGGAAGGTGCTGGTAATATTCTCCTGCCTGTTGCTCCTGGTGCAATGTGGCTTGCTGGGGTGAGCAAGTCCTGGATTTCTGTGTTCCTCCCTCTCTCCTTGTGGCCAAGCCCTGGTTATGGATTGTTCAGCAGCCCCTTCCTGATACTCAGTGCAAGCCATCTGCCATCATTGGCTCGTTTGAGGTTAGCAGTGTGTCCTGCCTGTCTCTGATGAGCTCCTGTGGTTGCCTGCCTCCCCACTGGAGGGAGGTTATTGTTTCAGGCAATGTTCCATACATTTATGGAAGCTGTTTACTTCCTGCTTATCTTTTGTCAATGAAACTGAGGCACTGATGGCCATTCTTATCACAGAATCATTTAGATTGGAAAAACCTCTGAGGTAGAATCTAACCTTTGTCTGATCCCTACTTTGTCAACCAGACCAGAGTGCCATGTCCAGTTTTTTCTTGAACACCTCCAGGGGTGTTGATTCCACCACCTCCTTGTGCAACCCACTCTAATACTTAACTGCCCTTCCTGTGGAGAAATTCTTCCTGATATCCAGCCTGTACCTCCCCTGGGGTAGCCTGAGGCTATGTCCTCTCATCCTATTCCTGGTTTCCTGGGAGAAGAGCAGAGTTCCTCTGCCCTTTCAGCTTTTTGCAGATGTTCCACTCCACATAAGGCTGCAAAAATACCAGGAAAACTTGTTCTGCTGGTCCAGGGCTCCACACCAACCTCTCCAGTTAGGCAGCAGCAAGGTCTGTCTGTGCTCAAGGTGTCTGGCCCAGCAGCCTTTTTTAAAGGTGCAGTAGCAGCAGTGGGAATGACCCACACATCAGATCTCCTGAAAGCTGTGTCGTTCTTCTGGAGAGTCAGTCATTTTCTAAGAGTTTTCATTCTGATTCAAGAAAAACACGAGAGTGGTTGTTCCAGCACAGCTGGTTTGTTTGTGTCCCTGCCTTTGGCTGGCTTACTCCCACAGAGTCCCTGTGGTGTTTCTGGTTCTCACAAATGCCTCTCTGGAAGTTTTGGAATGGGAGTGACTGACATCAGAGTTGAAATACCAAGTTACATCTGAATTGTGTGTCAATGTTGAGCTCTCTTGCCATCCACATGCTGGGGTTACTTCCCTACTACAGTAAAGCTTGTGCATAGAGAGCAATGTGGGCCTTTTTTAAGGCAGCAGAATCTAACCACAGGAATGCTTCAGATGGGTCTAGCTGGAGCACTTGACCCTTAATTTGTCTTAATTCACTGCTGTTTAGTTGAAATAACACTTCTTTCTGATTTGAGCTGACTTAGCTTGATGCTCCTCGTACCCTAAAGGAGAGTTTTTTTCCTGTCTGTTCAGCTGAGCTGTGTTAGGTGTTTCATGTGCCATGTGGATAAGCACTTAAACCAGTTTCTATTTGATATTTTTCTTATTTTCCAGTTCTGGTTTAAATGAAATGAAATTCTGGAAACTAACAATTTTTTTCTTTGTAATTTTTTTTTCAGATTTAAAATTTGACCCATTTATTGCTCATTTTAATCAGATGAAGGAATTATTTAGGACTGTTTTCTTTTTTCCCCAGAGGTTAAAATAATTAACTGAGTGAGGTTTTGCAGTGAATAGTCACTTCCTGAAGAATTTGAATGCTAATTAATAACTTTTTAACACAGTAACCTACCTGAAATAACTAAGGCATTGGGGGTAATTAAAGCATATGATTAAACTGTAAAATGGATGATTAAATTGTGAAGCATATGATTAAATTGTAAAATCATGATCTTCTTGACAATCTGTTATCCAACTCTTGCGTCATATATGCAAGGCCATTTATTGAGCATGCTAGCTCAGCCTGTAATAAAATTAAATCAGGTATGGAAGTAACCAGATGTTCCCAGTAGAATAGCAGGGCTCTGTGTCCCAAAGAAAATGGATTCCAACTGTCCCTTTCCAGTGAGAAGGGGTCTAAATGCTAATGTCAAAGGCTTTATGCTTTTGGAGCACTCTCCCTTTGTGGTGACCACAGAGTGATGCTGATATCAGAGTTGCTGTGAACTAAGTGGGCCCAACAAATAGAAGGAACTGATTTGGTTGCCAGATCTTCCCCTTCATTTGCCCCCATCCAGCACTGGCTGATGCAGCTGGGCTCTGAGTGAATGGTGATACAAGGTGGAGCAGACACCAGCTGGAGAAGGCACCAGTAATTCTGAAAGGATTAGCCAAAATCACCTAGCAGATGAATGAAGGCCACAGCCAAGGTGAAAACTTCTCATTGTGCACCTGGCAAAGCTTGGTAGCTGAGTCATTGGTGAATTTTTCAAGTATGTTTTTTATTCCCCTCCCTCCCTCACATGCCTTTGGCTTCCTTATGCAAAAAAGCATAAAAAAAGGCATTTTTTTTATGTTGTTACTGATGCTTGTAGGAGAGCCAGGGAGGCACCTCTCTCCATGACTTTGTGAAATCCTGAGTGTACCCTGAGCAAAAAAATGCCACCTTGCTATTCCTTACCCACATCAAGGCAACTTTCTGTCATTTTTTTAAATGCTGCTCTCTCCTGTAGCCACAGTAACAGTCCTTTTACTTTAGGTAAAAGCCATTAGTTAATAGAAAGCTAATGAGTGAGTTTGCAAGTGGAAATTACAGTCTGGTTTCTTAGAGAAAGTTTTATGATGTAACAGCCTGTACCGAAACTGGATGATTACTTCTGGTCTTACCTGAAAGCAGCCTATAAACAACATGAGGCATCATTTGCAGGCCTGTCCTATAATTAGTTCAAGTAGAGAGATTTAAGTCATCTTGGAGAGGGATACATGCTGACAGGTAGTAAAAAATGACAGTGGCTTCCTCTTCAAGGGTTTTAGGTTTTGAAATTACCCTAATTTTAAAGCCATCTTCTGGAAGTTTGTGAGCTGTGGTAGCAAGTGTTTCTGTAACCACCCTCATGGCTCAAGGCAGTGGGAAGAAATGTCCTCTGCTTCCCTGAGGGATTGCCTGGGACTTCAAGCTGCAAAATGTGCTGTGGTGACAGCTGAGTCTTGGATCCTTATTTTCAGGTGGCCTGGTGTGGGTGGCTAGCCTGGTTTTCATGTTTGTTTGTTCTGGCAAACTTGGTATGGTTGTAATTCTCTGAACTTGCCCTTCTCTGCTGTGCACTGGAGTTCTGTACACTCTGTCCATGCTCCCTCCAGTCACACCAGCCCAGATGAGGAGGTGGTGGGTGGGGTGCTGCTGCCTTTGGCCTTTCCTGGATTTCCCCATGCTGCTGGAATTTCCCATCGGCTGTTGAGGGCTTATTGTGGGCCACAGACAGGCTCTGGGGACTTAGAGTGTCAAATGCATTTCTGATCTGAAAAGATTTTCCCTCTTGGGGATAATGACTGAATGAGTGATGGTGTGTGATTTGCTCCTGGTGGAAAGCTGAAGAATCATAGAATTGTTAAGGTTAGAATAGATCTTTAAGATCATCAAGTCCAACTGTTGTCTCAGCACCACCACTGTGTTCGCCACCAAACCATGTCCTCAAGTGCCACCTCTACACATTTTTGAACACTTCCACAGACAGTGACTCCACCATTGCCCTGGGCAGCCTGTTCTGGTGCTTTATGACCCTTATATTTTTTTCCTAATATTTCATTTGAACCTCCCCTGGTGCAACTTGAGGCCACATCTGGTCTTGTCATTTATTGTCTGGGAGAACAGGTTGACCTGCACCTGGCTCCAGCCTCCTTCAAACAGTTATAGAATGAGAAGGTCCCCCTTGAGCCTCTTTTTCTCCAGGCTGGACGCCCCCAGCTCCCTCAGCTGTTCCTCAGCACGCTTGTGCTCCAGACCCTTCCCCAACCCCATTGCCTTTTGTTTGCCCCACTGTACCCCATACAGGTACTGCAGCAGGAACTTAGAGCCTGCCTGGTTTCTAATAAATACCTTTGGGAAGAAAGAATTTGTGTATGGAAATAAAATGTGTAGGGAAAACAGGAATTCCAGTTTATAATGAACAGTTTCCAGAATTCAAACATAAACACCTTCCCAAAGGTTTGAAGGGAAGTAGCAAAACTCTAGAGGTGTCTGGCCAAAAATGGTCTGTGTACGACCTCACATTTGGCAGACTGGCAGCCTCAGGGAACTGGACTGTGTTCTTGATTTCAGAAGAGCCATTCTAAATAACTCTCAGACTAAACTGAAGTAGTCTGTGGCTTTGTAAAATGGGAAGGGTTTGGTGGCTCAGGGGGCAGATGCTAAAAGTGGCGTGTTTCATTTCAAGTTTCGGGGGGAAGGAAGTACACTCCTGGTATGCAAGCGAACAGAATTCAACCCTGAGCAAGTAATGCTGAAATCTTGTGGGCATTTAGTGGTTTCACTTTAAGTCTGGTCTGATTGAATTATCAGACAATCAAGATCCATGGGATCCATATTTCCAGCTCTTATTTCTGAGAAATTTTGTGTTTGCCATCTGCTTGATTCCCTTGAGTGAAGGCAAATCCAAGAATGAGAAGGATGTTTGTACACAGAGGGACGTTGTGTCACTGTTGCCTGGGGGGGTCAGTGTTAGGCAAGTTTGGCATGACATCTGTCTGTAATTTTCAGTAGTGGGCCCTCATCCCATTCTCTTAAAACATGCTTTATTCCCTCTGTGAGATAACCTTTGTGCCAGATTGAGCATTTAGCTTTTCAAGAGAGCGCTGCTGCTGTCTGGCAGGGCAGTGCCTTTCATTTGCTTTCTGCCTGTTGGAAAGACTTTTGGTATAGGGAGGAATCTCTTCTCTCTAAACCCCTAGCAAGTGTTCCCAGCCCCACCTATCCCTGTCTTGCATGTCCTAAACCCTCCTGGGACTGAGTTCTGCAGATCTAACACTCTGTGACATCTTAGGAAGCACAGCCTAAGCAGCATGACGTGTGTCCCCTCCTTTGCCTCATGCTCATTGGTGAGACTTACTCTTTGTGACTCGTGCCCTTTGATGAAGCTTCTGGAATGAGACCAAAAAACCTTTGTTCCTTTTTGTAGAGTCCTTCTGACAGCTCCCTCAAAAGTTCTTCTTTTTCTCAATTCCTTTTTGCTTCTCTGAGAGTTTCCACTACTCTTTATCTTCCAGTTGCAACAAAATGTTATGGTTTTTTTTCCTCTCTTTGTGAATAAATTATTCTTCTCAAGAATAAAGATATCTTCTTTCAAGAGATGAGTTATATGAAAAAGGCATAGGTGTGTGAAGCTTTACCTTTTAGGAAACTGGAACCTTAAAGAAGTAGCTCCCAAGTGACAATGCAGAAAGAGACAAGGATTCATTCAGCTGAATCTGTCATGTGTTTCTTATTTTGGAGGCAGTTCCTGCCTGAACATCTGCTTCTAGTACTCTCTGTACAATGGTTTATTTTACTGTTGTTTAACCTATAGAGGTATTGTAGGCTAGAATGTTAACATGGAAATAAGGCATTAACTTTTTCTCTTCACTGAGGGCTTTTTTTCCTCTGGCATCTGCTCAAGCTACCCCTTAAATCAGTGGTATTACCTGACTTGGGAGCACTCAACAACTGAGCAGCTAAACTGATCCTTAGATTAAATTATGTGAAGAGTCTTGGAGGCTTTATTAAGTTAACTGATATCAGTAAAAATGTTTGGATTAATACAACACTGACCAACACTAATACTTCTAAAGTGGATGATCTGGAGATGTGAAAATGAGACCTAGTTTGGAAGAGTGATGATCCAGTTTGGGTTACTAGCACCACTTTGGAGCACAGAGCTCAGCTTCTGTGCAAGTGAGTGCCTACTTATTGCAGTAATATCTGAAAGTATTACTTTGCCTTCTTACTGACTGGGATGTGTGTGAGGTTCTTGCTAGACACAAACTGGGGAGAAACTTATTGGTGTGGGAGAAAAGAGGAGTGAAATAAAAATACCTCACTACCCTTCCTCTGGCCCTCTCAGGTACCTACACATTATGTATATAAGATGGCAAGAATCCCTGAATATGGCTTGTGAAAAGCCACATACAGGCAAGAAGGACCAAAATGGATGGAAATATATGGGAAGTTCTTGCACAGTATGGATGTGGTTGGCAGGTGTTTCTCCTTGCTCTTTGTCTCATGGCCTTTTCCTCCCACTACAGTTATCACTTGCTTTAAAGGGTTTTGTGCCACCTGGATTAGTGATTCCCTATGTGAAATAATTCTGTCTCATTAAAGATGAGAATGGCACCCTAATCCTGTTGTTAGTCTGTTACTTGTGGAAACTGCCCTACACCTAAATGTCTCCACCTAGTTTAAATTTCTGCAAATAGTTTGCAGCTCCATTATGCCGTGGGCTGAGCACATCTACTTGTATTGGAAATCTCATGATTGATTGAGCTCTTCTGTAGTATCTAACAGGCCCCTGTCCTGGCAGGAAGCCCCCCAGCATTACTTTAGTCTTCCTTTGTTACTAAGCTCCCACAGAGGGATAAGGTACCTGCACAGCTACACATGTACAAGGCTGGTTCAGGCTTCTTGGAAAAACAGGGTAGAGAGGGTATTGCTGCCTGAAATGATGGAAAGAGCAGAGCAGGGCTGGTGGCTGCCAGAGAGGTGACATAGGATGCTGCCTCTTGCTAAGGAGGGATGAGCAGCAGCTGCCTCTTACTTCCCAAGTCCAGCCAGACTCCAGCCCTCTGGTTCTGCCAGGCTCTGTGATTTAAGTGGGAGTATGTTTTGGCTGCATTTCCAGCTGGGACCTGGAAATGCTGAAAGCACACGTTGTCTGACCTCTGCTCTCTGCCCAACAGTGGAGATGTCTCAACATCCTTGATTTCTTCCACTGCTTACAGCTGCAAAGTGTCTAAAAGCTCATAAATGTGATTCATTTTAACTTTGGTCTCCATCTGGACTGTCCAGTGTCTTGGCAGAGTGCAGCTGAAGCACCATAAAACTTAGGGAGGATACAACTTGACAATAATTGAGTTACTGAACACTGAGGAAGAACCCAAGGGCAGGCTGGATGGGGCCCTGAGCAATCCAGTCTAGTGGAAGTTGTCCCTTCCCATGGAGAGGGGTTGGAATTAGGTGATTTTTAAGATCCATTAAATCCTAGACCATCCTATGAACGGTATTGAGCTGTTAAGATTGTAAAGCTCCAAAATGATCCATTTTACAAATGTGTCTTTTTTCCTCTCCAGGCAGCAGTTACTTTTCACACTGAGCCAGGATTATAAAGCCCTTTTGGTAAATGTAATCAGCACAAAGAAGGAAAGAGGAAAACTCCCTCTCTTGGATGTTTTGAATTCAGGTAGTGGATATAGCCTAATCACAAGGGACAGGAAGAAAGGGAAATTCTGGGGGAATGTCCTAGGAAGCAGAAGGGAAACTGTTTCAGGCTCAAGAGACTGTGTTGAGCTGACAACAGTCAATTAAATGCCTTTATTACTTTTGTTTAATGTCTTATCTAGGAGGAAGCGTAACACACTAATGTCAGAGAATTTCTATTCTCCAAAATTACTTTCCAGCCCAGTACAGTGAGAGCAGGGAAAATCCTGACCTGCAGATGTTTGTTTTTGCTAGCAACAGGCTGCAAGATTACCAGTTTCTTTTCCTTATTGTGATTCCTCTCTTCTCTTAGCTATTTTTAATTTGCATAATGTCTCAAAGAGAGGTTCTGTCTACAAGATGCTGTTGTTAGTAATACATACAACAATCCCACCAAGGCTCAACAGTCAGATTTTTTTTTTCTGCTATCAGACCTGTTAGGACAATATATGCCATCCCTTAATTGTAATGCCAGAATCAGTGGGATTTATATTTTCTGCCAGGAGAGAAGACGAAGAAATTGGACCAAGTTCAGAAAATGTTTTTGTTCTATAGGAGAGAGTTAAGTATTCATCAACAAATTGATGAGCCTCACAGGTAAATGAGGTTAATTAGCAGCATATGCTCTTGAAGCTGCTGCATTGGATGTGGAAATGCTGTGAATGATGGGTCTGAAAATAGAAGTTTAGGGTGCCAGAGTGAGAGGAGAGAAAGAGACTGAGATTAATCAAGGCTGGTGTAACTTGTCTTGGCTCTTGCCTGGAGAATGGTGCTCACTGGGGACTGAACTGACAGAGTCACATGCCAGGCACCTTGCTGGGGTGTTGTACACCTGGAAGATAAGCCCTGTTTAAACAGCCAGAGAAACCACCTGAGTCACATCCTGGGTTTTTCTGCTCAGCTGCAAAATGCAGTTGTTTGAACATGTTTATAAGCAACTGTTCCTCATAAAGTTTTTATAGACCTGGAACAAATCCTGAGGCCAATCAATGACGTTAATTATTTCACTGAAGTCAGAGTTACTGAACCAAAAGCAGCTGGTCTCTGCCTGAGCTGGTCTCTCGAGGAGCATTGCTCTCTCAAAGCAAAAGCGAAGGTGTCTGGCTTTTATTTGTGGTTTGTTTTCTTGCAATTCTTGTAAACAGACCTGCAACTGCAGTTTGTGAGAACTTTTCAAGGAGGGAGGAACTGTTTATAGAATAACTTTTCCCAAGTAATTCATAGTATGTACTCAGTACTATTGGTGTGTTAGTGAATTATCTCTATTTCTGCAGGTTCTGGTGGCACCTTTCTTTATGCACTGAAGAAAACAGATGAATAAATAATTAAAAATGGAAAAGCTATTCCCTTCTCCAGGAGCCCAACTTGGCTTTTTCCATAGATGCCCTTTGTAAAGTACAAAGTACTCACAGAATACTTTTTATTAGTAAAAAGTCCTAGTGGTTCCAGCACTCTTGAACCAGTGACAAAAATAAGACTGAGAGTTGCCAGATATTGCAGGCTTAAACCTGACCTCCTCCTCCCAATGGATTTGCCTTCCCAATGCCTGCTTTTTGAAAACATTTGTGAAGTTGAAGCCTACACAGTCTTTTAAACCTAGCTGCTCTGGTATAGGAGCAGGAAGCTTCCAGTTGTATGGCTGTGTTACAACCATGGGAATATTAATGTCCAATTAATTTCTGTCTGTCAGAGATAGACACAGACAGGATCCTAAGCATGGGCCCCTTAAAAGTGCCTCTAAGCACTTCATGCTTCTTTTGCTAGCCTATAAATAATTGTTCCAAATGGAGAACAGTCATAGATATTTTTCCCAGGTGCTGAAGGACTGTAGACTTTTGGCTTGATAGCTGAGGTGGATGTACTTTTTTTATCTGAAGAAGAGTTCTGTAAATTTGTGTAAGTAGGAGAAGGAAGAGTGAGGATGATAAGCACTTCCTGCAGGCCCCATACTCTGGAATGTTTCTCAACATTCTTAAAGCTTTCAGATCTTTTTAATGCTTGGTTCAGATTTAGTTCAGCCAAATGATTTTCCATCTGGAGCACCCATCTCTCAAGTATTGAGTAAGCATGATCAGATCTTGTCTCACCAGCAAAAGAACAATTTCTGTTATTAGTGCAATGGCATTAATAGCATTTTTTTTATCCCTGACTGTAATCACAGCCACTGGATACTTTTCAAAGTAAAAAGCTTGGGGTTTGGAAGCAAAGCAAGAAACTTCTCCTTTGTTTTGAACCTCTCTGAAAGACCACTTGTGTTCTCTTCCTGGTTATGGGTTTCTATTCAGAACTGTGGCACAAGGAAGAGGTGGCATCTTCCCCCCTACCCTTTTCTGACAACAGTGCCTGACTCTTCCTATGGCTGTGTGCATGTAAATTAATTTTCATGTTGCTTGCTCTCTCCTTTAGGTCTCTGTGGGGACCTACTGCAGGTTGTTTCATTATTATCTATTCATGTATCTTCGTGGGGGAAGGGGTGGGTGTTACTTTTGCTTTTTCTGTGGTGGCTCAGTGCCTTGACTTTCCTGTTGGAGACTGTAACAGTTCAACAGGATTTTTCTGGTCAATGCTGTTTTAAATGAAAGCTGTACTAGGTTGAAGTGTTGCTCTTCTAGAATTGGAAGATGACCAACAGCTCTAGTTTTAAAAAATTCAAACCCAGCTCCTTCCATTCCTTCTCTCCCCTTTCCCCCAGGGGACTGTAGAAGGTCTCTTCCCTCAGAAGAAAGGAAAGCATCAGTGTAAGATGGAAGCCTTTTTTATTGCAATTTTTTTCTGTGACTTCCTTTTCCTATTGCAAATGAGCACTGGCAACCTTGCAAGCCCTTATCTGGGATATAACTAGGACAGAGAGAATAGAAAATCCAACTACAACAGCATTACAGAAGGTTTTACAAAGGATGACTTTAGAACTGAGAGATGCCAGCAGTTGACATGGAAATGTTTTGCATTGGATGTTGTATTCCCTGGTAGATTGGTTGTGTCAAAGGAAGGCAAACTGCTGTTCCTAAACTACTGTGAGAAAAGTGCACAGAAGTG
The DNA here is from genome assembly GCA_020086605.1 of Lanius collurio. Lineage (NCBI taxonomy): Eukaryota > Metazoa > Chordata > Aves > Passeriformes > Laniidae > Lanius > Lanius collurio. The sequence continues at coordinate 37,814,323 of JACBWW010000007.1, read as the reverse complement.
CATAGAAAAGGCAAATGAATTCTGGCATGGGTTCTCTGATGTCTCCTGATGTTAATGCTTCTGACCTCAAACACAAATTCCCTGGACTCAAGACCTGAGTTTACAGCGCTGTCTCAGTTTTGTCTTTTTTCTTGAGAAGAGAATCTCTTTGGCGTTTTTTTTATTTTCTTATTTTTGCAAGATTTGTCAAAGGGCTACAAAGGATGTTGGGGAGAAGAGGGAGGAATTAAGAAGGTGCTTTGCTCGATCACATGAACCTTACTTTTCTTAAGAAACCAAGTTGTGAACTGTTAATTGCATCTTTGTGCAATTGGCTGGTGCTGATCTTTGAGTTGTGATAGAACAGGAAAATTAAGACCGTCCTCAAACTTAAGAACTAAAAACGATAACCCAATATGTAAACTTATTAAAGCTGCCAAGAGCTAGGGGACGATGTAAGTCCTAAAAGTTACTGATGTTTTAAATAGTCTTTAGTTTGCTCTTCTAAGGTGAAATGGTTCAGTGAGAATGGAACTCTGGTAATGAATTGTTGCATTTCTTCAGAGGATGCTTATTTCAGTTGTAGACACAACCCTTTCACCAGTGAGTATGTTTAATACCAAAGAGCACGATACTTTTCATCTGAAAGTAGGACACAGCTGAAAGTAGGCTGGAGAATTACCATCTGACAGCAGCTACATGGTGTGTCAGGCTAGTAAATTCTGTCCAGATGTCCTGTGCTGCAGTAGCATCCGGCAGTCACTCAGCAGTGGACAGTAGGGTCATTCTGAGGGACAATAGGGTCATCCTGAGAGATGATAGGGTCATCCTGGCCTGTGGAGGTCCCTTTAGATATGGCCCTGGGCCCAAACAAAGTACCTTAGCAAAGAGTCACTGGATCAACTGTGTGTGACTCTGCTATAAAGGAAACTTGCTGCCTGTGTAGGCAGCTGCATCTACAGCAGGGGAAGTGGCATGTGGATAGCTGCTGTCTCCTCTATATTCTAGAGTGCACCAAACTAAACCTTTCTCAGTGCCAGAGATGCCAAACAGCACTTTTACATGCTTATGCTGTTTGGAGCCTGTTGGTAAGTAATGACTTGAAAAGAAAGAGCAGCAGTTTGTGCAGAACCACAAGGTTTCATGCCATGGAAAGATCAGCCTGACCTGTTTGTGGTTCTACACTTTCAGAGTAGGAAATCCCCCTGTGAAAGTTTTAGGTGAACTTAGTTTTGCAGCCTATTTTCAACTAGCCCCAAAGTGGAAGTTGAGGATGTGAAAGGCATGGCCCAGATAAAGCTTGAAAAATCAGCAGAGCACTGACCCACAGCTGGGTCTTTAGAACTTGCCTTCCCCCAAATGACTGAGCCCTTTCCTTTCCCAGAAACATTTACCTTTGCCAGCGTTGTTGAGATGTCTTGACAGTGTTCTGGCTGAGGCAGTACTCGAGTGACACCTCCCTGCTCCCAACACACAGCCTTATTTCCCTTTTGAAATCCTGCTCTTTCCTTTCCATTGACTAACACCCTGTGAAATACCTTCTGATGCCATCTCACACCAGGTTGTTTTTTCCTCCTGGGATGATCCAGGCCCAATAGCTGCTTCTTCAGGGGTGGGGACAGGTTGCAGCTTCACAGTTGTGATCTGGTATCTCTGGGTAGCCACAGGAGCTGTTTCAGTCTCTGCAGTGCCATAGACCCAAAGCTCCTCTGCACAGTAGCCAGTGCCTGTGGCACATCTGCTTTGGCACCCTCTGAGCTCTTGGCAGGAGTTGTCCACAAGTGATGAGGTCTTGCATCACCTAGATAACAACTGTTCTTTGGAAATCCAGGGAAAAGTGGGTTGGAGCACTACAGGGATAAAGTCTGTGAAGTGGTAAAGTCTGATTTTGGAAACTGTTAAATATGGGTATTACACAGCAGCAAATTGCTAGCTGGATGTGTGATGTGCCTTGGAAAGAGGCACTGGTTGTTCCAGGCATGCCAAAAATCAAGGGTGTGTGTGAGTGGAAATCTCTAATGTCATCTAACAATTTGGAATCCTTGGGTATCTCTAGGAATGTCAAAGAACCAGTGTAATTTATGAGGCCATCCATAACTGAGCAGATGGTTATGGCTGTGCTCTGTCAGGGCCAGCCTCCTCAAATGTTTCTCTGTTCACAGTCCCTAAAGTCATGATATAAACGTTGCACATCCAAGTTCTGATAATTTTTAAACTGATTACTCTCAAGCTCCTCTGAAAGTGAGTGCTTTAGTGATATCTTAAGGTGCAAATACACCCAAATCAGAGATGGGATCTGAGCTTTCTCTCATATCATACACATTGAGAACTGTAAATACCAGTGTATAGCCCTGTTTTCTGTGAGAGCAAGACATGTCAAGTATCAGATGAAGGAACCGTTTCTATATATGTGAGAGGTCATTGTTTATCTTTGAGGTTCTCTAATATAAGAATGCCTGCTGCACTCCTCTTAGTAAAAGCTGCCTCCTTTTATTCTGTTATTGCACAAAATGTTTAAAATCATAGGCCAAATACTTTATTATTTGTCCATGTGCAGGGTAGAGGCAGGACCATATTTGGCTATTCTCTTTTGGTATCTTGTAGTATGCTGTGGATATTTTGTCTGGATGGAAGGGATGTCCTTACTTGCATGTCTCAAAGTATTTATCAGTGTGTTTCCATTACAGTCAAACCCTCCTAAAACACAATATAATTTGATGCACAGCTGTTGCTGCTAGAGTAAACAATTGGTTTTTCTGCTTTGCCATCAGATTCTAGGGAAGTAGACACTTCCAGGGAGATGTCTAACAAAGCTGTGTCCAGGAGGATTTTTGTCATTTCAGTGTCATTTAGTCTAGACAGATGTAGCAACTGAGTGGATCTTCCTCTGGCTGGCTGGAGGTGTTGTCCCTGAGCCAGCCCTGTTCCCACAGCTGGACTGTCGGAATTCACATCCTCTCTTGCCACCAGTGCTTCACAAAAATCTATCTTTTCAAAGTGCCCAAAGCTCGAGTTCTGAGTATTTGTGGCAAAAGATGGCCAGCCTTGGGCCTTCAGAAATGACTAAACTTGGAGTGAAAACTGCACACAAACTTTGATTTGGAGCCGCAGAATTCCTTCTCTAAATTCTTTGCTTACTGATAAAAAGAGCTGATGCATTCAATGAGAACTTGAGCAGAATGGATCCCTGGTGGGAATGTGACAATTCCCTACTGCTTGCCCAAACTGTAACTTCAGCTGGGGCAATGGGGAGGAGTGTTGGGTGGGACTTGTGTGTAACCTACTGCCTCCCTAACTCTCAAAGGAAAAGAGGTGTGACGTCCTCAGACAGGGAAGTACCAAGTGCTAATTGATTAGGTATGGCATTGTGTGTATTTTACAGGCAGCTGCCAAACATCTTGAGGCCTCATTATAATGCAGGCAAAAGTATTGTGTTTGGATCTTTAGAGCATTATGAAATGGCAATAAACATTACAGATGCCCTTTTTGTAGGCACAAATGTCCATTTGTGAGACTATGTAATGGAAGATTGTTTTTCCCTCCCCTTGCTGACAACTTTCCACAAATGTACCAAGTAATTATTAGGTGTGATTGGTCCTGTGCCTTAACTGACAGATATTAAAGTAGTAGTTTATGGGTTCAGCACAAGGAGAAATGATTTGTAGAAAGCACTCAAGGTATGTAAAGTTTATGTGACCTAGTTTTGAAGCACTTCCTCAGAGCATTCGTGGAAATCATCTCTAGATGTTAACATGCTGATCTCAGACTTGCAGTTCAAAGTCCTTACATTCCTGTCCTACTACCAGATGGGATTTGAAGAGCTTTGTTAATTTTGTATCTTTCTTTGAGGAATTCAATCTGACCTCGGTGCTTATAGTACTGTTTATTTAGAGGGCTGAACTAAGAGTGTTACATGTCAGCCTTTTTATAATCCTTCATTCAAGCTGTAAACCATCATGTGGGAGATTGAGTTGGCAGCTGAACAGCAGGGAACACCTCAGAGCAGCTCTGAAGCAGAACACAGGTTTCAGAAATGGAAGCAATCCTATTTCTTTGCAGTTGTTCAGGGGTGGCAAAATGTCTGTGCCTTGCAGTCCCCCAGGTTCTGGAGCCACCCAAGATACAATATCTGCCCTGGCCCAACCAGGGTAAAACATGGGGTGTCTCTGATCCACCCATTGCTGACAGGGAGTCAGTGGTGGTCTTGTCATGATTTGTGTTACCTCATTGAGCTCTGTTTCTGACAGCTGCTTCATCCCAAAATCCCTGCACCATGGGCTGCAAATGCAAGGTGGATTGATGCTGAAGTTAACACTGATACCCCCTGGAGATGACCCTTGACATGAGGACTGTTTGAGTGGAAACTTGTTCATGCCTCTCTCAACACAGAAGAGTAAGAGAAAATAGGAACCAAGATAATAAAACTGAATTTTAACCAAGGGTCTCCTAAGTTAGATCCTTCTCTCCCTTCTGAGGTGTGTTGGTTTGAGGCAGGGACATGCTGCCATGTCAAGCCAGCAGAGCTGCCCTGACTTAGATCAGCTCATGAGGGTCACTCTGCATCTAAATTGAGTTGTTTGGCTTCAGTGAAAGCAGTATTTGGAAAACACCTGTAATACAGTGGCTTAATTCCATGACCACCATGAAAATTGTAGCTGCAGTGAGGTTCTCAAAAGGTGAAATTAACTGTGTGGAGGAAAATCTTTGAGGACAGAAGTTTCCCATGAGGAAATTCAAAGATCCCCTAGCTAGGTCCCATAAGACCCACCATCCAACCCTGGTAGCTCTTTAATTATATTTTTTGGTTTGAGAATATGAGGGTTTGATCCAGGCACTTTTGCAGCTCTATCCTGGTTGTGCTCAGCAAGGCACTGCTGCTTTCCTTGGCATTAAGAGATCCCAAGTGTGGGCCCGCAATGTTTATGAAATCAGGCTTCCCCAGAGTACACTTTATGGATGGATGACAACACTCGAGTACAAATCAACACACTCTTTTCTGCTTCATTCCTCTGTGGTGAGTGAAGAAAGGGGGGAAGATGTACTAAAATATGTTAGAGCACAGGGACTTTCATGAGTCTTAGTCATGGATGAAATGAAATGCTGACCCCTGACACTCCAGCTTGGCACAGCTATCTTGTAGAGGTGGCCTTTCCAGGAAAACATTTTAGCCCTAAAGCTTTTAATGTCATGCCCCCCTTTCCCAGCAGAGGATTTAGAGAGTACAAGAGATGCAACAAAACATGGGAACCCCAGGGAGCTTTCACTCTCGTCCTCATATGTTGTTTCAGACTTTCTTGTCAAGAAAAATTCCTTCCTTATCTTAAACAAAAAATCAGTCTGTAAAAGAATATGGATTTTGTTAGAGGAGACAATAGAAGCTCTAATAGATTCTACTCTATAGATCCTATCACTACAGGGCTTTAGATTCATTCAGGATTATACTTTGCTTTCAAAAATCTTTGAGAAATAGAAGTACAATGCTACCAATAGTCCTGCCAGCTGCCAGGAAAACTTAGCTTGCAGCCTGAGTCCTCAGAAGCATTGCTGTGAGTGACTGAGGAGCACATGGGAGAAAATTAACCATGGAATGGCCCTTGCTGGATCTGAGCTGGAAAAGTGGTGACATTCCTGTTGTCATTTATTCTCACCTCTTGGGTTTCTCAAATGCTTCTGTGTGGAGGTGCCTTCCCCTGAAATCCTGGGGGGAGGGACCCTGCAAGGTTTCCCTGCACTACAACATTTCTGGGCATCTCCTTTTTTTCCTCTCACCACTGCTATTGCTATTTAAAGGAAATGTCATCCTCTGAATAGTAAACTGCATTTGGGTAAGAGGAATAGCCAAGTTTAAGCTGGTCTGCCTCAATAATGGAAATATATGGAGTTCTGTATCCTCTTCCCTTTCCTAATGTTGAAAATAAATCAATCCTCTTTGGAGAAACAATGGGAACGATCTGCTTGGCTCTAGCTCTGATCTCTCTCTGACTGTGGTGACAGCAACCATTGGCCTGGCAAGAGTACTGATAAAGGAGCTGAAAGCAAATTTGCTTTTATAAAAGACTTCTGGTTCAGAACTTAAGCATGTGCCAACATAGGACAGAGGGAGCTCAGATGTTAGAAGAGAAACTAGAGTCAGAGATTATACTTAAAGGCACTTAGTTGAGAAATGTGTTTGCACTCTACAACTAATTAACTATATTCAGAAACTGATGGGAAGCAAAAAAAAAAAAAAAAAAAATCAAGCAAACAGCAGTCTCCTTCATCTCATTTAGCCTGGTCTTTTCAGCCAACTTGCAAGGAAATTGTAAGTGGAATAAAATAATATGGAAAATGGCCTGGTAGCATATGCACAAGGTTGTGTGAGAGGAAAATAAATGCAAAACTAAGTTGTAGAAATAATTTTAAAAATTAGAACCCTCTAGATTATAACCCATCATAGTTATCTAGATGAATAATCTGCCTGTTTTCTTCATCCTTCCCATTCTTTAATATAGTTGCATTCTTCAACTACACCACGCAGAAGCTGAATTACACCACTCACCAGTGTTCTTTTTTTATAGAACAGAAGTGAACTTGAAGTGACAATTTGGGTATGGGTGAGATGCAATTAATAACTCTCCTTCAACACATGCAATGCTACACTAAGAAAATGGCACTCCTCCAGCCCCTATTAGCACAGGCACCACACCTTGTTTTGGGTTCAGGATGTTCCTCAAAGTGTTGAGGTGCTGTTTTAAAAACTCATGAGCAGATGTGAACTGAAATCAATGATTGGAAGACTCTGAGACTCAGGCTGCTGTGAAAAAGATGAGTGCAGGTACATTCACAACATCTACACATCCCCAAATGCCTCTGAAAGTTCAGTGTTCAATGAGATGCACTAAGTGAGGTATGTTCACATCCAGCATGGGTGTTTATATTTAATGGATTGTAGCAGAAATGTATCTCATTGCTCAGAGGACAGTTTATATATATTTTTCTTTCCTCCCTTTATTCCTCTGACCTGTTGAACCAAAGCTCAGTCACTGACAGGTGCAGGCAGTGTCCTGTCACCTGGATATTCGGGTGGCTGCTTAGGAATGCTCAGCTTCCATAGGAGGCCGTAGCTCTATAGGCTCCTCGTCCTGAGAGGGAGGGAGGGAAGGCTGTAACACAGTTCAGAAAAGGAGAGTGAGAGGGGTATGAAAGACAAACCAGCTCAGCTTTTTCAAAGGATTCTTAAGTGCTTGTCATAGAAGCATAGAATGGGGTGGAAGTGATGAAAGATCATCTTGTTCCAACCCCCCCTACCATGGGCAGGGATATCTTCCACTAGAGCAGGTTGCTCAGAGTCCCATCCAACCTGGCCTGGATGCCTCCAGGGCTGGAACATCCACAACTTCTCTGGGCAACCCAGTCCAGTGCCTCATCACCTTCACAGTAAAGAACTTCTTCCTTATGTGCAATCTACCTCTACCCTTTTGCAGTTTAAAATCTTTGTCCTTTGTTCTGTCACTACAGGCCCTGGTAAAAAGTGTCGTTCTTAGCAGCCCCTGAAAAGCCCCTCTGAGGTCTCCATGGAGATTTCTCCAGGCTGAGCAGCCTCGACTCTCTCAGCCTGTGTTCAGAGGAGAGGTGTTCCAGCACTGGCCATTTTTGTGGACTTCTTCTGAATCTGCTCCTACAGATCTCTGTTTTATGTTAGCAGTAAATTGTAGATGCCATTTATTATTGCAAGGTGGGAAAATCCAACAAGCCCCCTAAAGAGTTGACTGCACCTGCGTGTGGGATTTGGGGGTGGTTTGATTATCTTGTTTTGTTGGGGTTTTTTTGTTTTGTTTTTGTTTGGTTTTTTTAAAGAATATATGGGTTTTTCTTTCGTAGAGTGAAATGTTTTCCCACCCATCCCTCACACACACCCCCCAACCACTGTGTGGTTTCTCTGGAGATAAAATGTCCAGAACTGGTGACTGTTCTACCAAAAAAGCAGTCTTCTGAATGTAGTATACACCCATGCAATCCTTTTTTAGGACTTTTGCATCTGGGGAACGTGTATCAGAGACTTTTTTGTAATGCTTATCTTGGTAAATATTTCAATAACCTGGTCTGTATTACAAGAAGAGCCCTTGGAGCTGAAAATTTATCACCTCCTCGTCCTTTCTAGAAATAAATAAATAATTTCTCTAGAATGAAAAATCTGTGCTGATCTTCACCTTTGCACAACTTCCACTTGTTTTACCAAGATAATCTCCAAATAATGGCAAGATTTTTGATTTAATGAGAACTGAAATCTCTAGCCGTGTCATTTCACTTCTTCCTCAGGATTCACTTTTAGTCAAATGATGAAACACTTCTATTTAGCTTTCAAAAAGGCAAAATTATCTGGCATGAGCTGCCTCTTGAGGGGGGGTGCCTGAGTTCCAGAGTCTCATGGAGGAGGTGTGAGAAATTGGACTTTGTGGCATCTGTTGCTCTGTACTTTCCCCAGGTGTGTCTCTCCTACCTTCCTCTGTCCCTGCATTAATTTGGTGGGTACAGTCCCCTCTCAAGGCAGGGACAAGCAATCAAGAAGAAAATTAGGTTTTAAGACTAGAAAGAATTTTTAAATGCCCTCCCATACTGGCACATACATCTATGACTGTGTAATTTTTGTGGGGTTTGTTTGTTTTAATTTTCTGAAATTTGCAACAAGTTTGTAGGAAACCTACTTGTACAACAGAAGTTGATTCTCTCTTTGTTTACCCCACCACCACAGTGGAAACCACAGTGACTCAGCTTGGGAAAAGCCCTCCTGGGCAGTTGCTTGCCCTCTTTCTTGTTTTGTCACTCTTACACTTGACTTCTTCACTACCTGCAGCCTGGACCTGGGGTTCTGTTGTGTGTGTGCTGCTCAGTACCCTGGGAACCCTTTGCCTTCCTCTTTAGCTGCTGTTACTCTCTGCCAGTTTGTGAACAGCTGAGAACCTGAGAAGTTACTGAGCTTCCTTTTGGTGTGGCTACCATGCTGAATGTCTTGAGCATTTGCTCTTGCTCAGGTGACATTTCAGGCAGCAAGTGTGATTTGATTGTTTTCAGCCTAGTGTTCATCCTCTGAACGTCACTAAACTGAAACTCCCTGTTCAGTCACTTCTGTCAGTGTGTCACTTTAATGACTAAGGAAAAGCAGAAAGGTAAGAGCAGAAATAAAAGCAAAGCGGTACTCAGTGAGAAAATTAGTTGGGAATGCCTTTAGTTTTAGTGGTAGCCTCACTTTCCACTTTGCAGTCTAAGCACACCCCAGCTGGGAGCCAGTACAGGGGAGAGGAGTTACACAACTGGGAACCCCCTCAATCTGTAGCTTTTCCTCCCCGGCAAACTGTCATTTATGACAAGATAAAAAAACCAACCACCACGCCAAATCCAGATTGTTTCATTTTCCCCATGGCTGCATTGTCTGAATCAAGTGTAAAAGACCTTAGCCAAAACCCATAGCCCAAATACTGCAATTTTAGCACTTTCTCGTACAAGACATAAAACTTGTTCTCTTGCTTACCTTGTGGAATCTCCCTCTAGTCCCTCTGCGTGTGCTGAGAACCAAACGTGCTGCGGCAGGGAGCTGCTGCTGTGAACAAGGAAGTGCTGGAACAGGGCAGGATGTGAGCAGTGAGTCAAAAATCAGGGGCTGCTTCTCCAGCCAAGCTGAGAAATAAAAGGAATTTGGGTCGGCTCTCATTGTAGTGCGTTCAGCTGACGTAAGAGTTTGCAAGCTACCACTTCTACCAATAGAAAAAGCTCAGGAACAGCCACTTTTGATTTTTTTTCCCATAATTTAGCTATTTATGATAATGCAGCATTCAGGTATTGCAGTTTTTTCTAGGAGGACTGCCTACCTTTTTTCCTACAGTTAAACATTTCTTTGTGTGAATGTGCTACTTGAAAGTGTTCAGAACAAGGATTTTGCCAGTGTTTCTGAAAAAACTCTTGTCTCTCAGCTTAAGCAGGCACTTGAGACTTTGCTTAGTTCTTTCTATTGAGAAAAAAATAATTTTAAAACTCTTATCTTACAATTAGTTTTGACTGATGTTCATGCATTTGGTTTCCTGCACAGCCAAGCACAGAGGCTACCACTTTCAGTTTCTAAGCATGCCTTTCCAAACTCTACATGCCAAAAAAAGTTGTTTCTTTTTATTTGCTCTGCAGTCAAGCACTGCTCTTCCCCTGGCTCTCTGCTTTTGATGTGCAGGTACTGAGCAATATTTACCCCCTATGTTTTCAGCCAGCCATGGCAGAAGCCTTTTTTTTATCTCCTGGAGAGCTCTGGCATCTTGCTGAGCTGTGGGTCTGGCATGGTCTGCTATGACATTTCATAAAGGAATTTAAGTTTTTCTTTCCATGGGCATTTGCTGCCAAGGGCATTGCTTCAATAGGGTAGGTTTTTTGCACATAGTTGCATAATTGCACAATTCAGCAGTTGTGGAAAAATATATTTGGTGGGTTCTATCCAACACTTATTCAAACTGCCAGTTTCTGGGTAGTGTCTCTTGCATTGAGTTCTGACATCTCCCTTTGTTTACTTTATAGTTGTATACACACACTTCTTAAAGCACTGTTAATGTTGAACTTTTCATTATATAAATATGCCATAAAAGGCATACTCATTGATTTAAATTACTATTAAAAAGTATTAAGTAATAATTTTTCTTAAAAAGAAATAATAGCATTACAACTACTGCTCCCAATAATCTTAACTCCTCCTCTGCTTGGATTAAGTAGAGATCTTGCTATTGAAGCATGCTGGATGAATTAAAATATTAATATGTAAGACTCATACAAAAAAAATTACTTAAAGTTTGATTTTTTTTTTGTATTAAGCTAGAAGTTAAATGATTGAAGAAAGTCTAGAAAGTCATATTTCATTATGCTAGAAAACAAACAAAGCCACCCACACTCTACTTAATAGTTTCAAAAGTAACACATGGTAGTATTTCAGCAATATGTAGTTTCTCACTCAAATAGGGCTGTAATGGAGTTGCTCATTCTCTCCTGTGGCAATGATAATCCAGAGTATTCCTTGAGGCACTTCACTTTCAGAAAGGTTTGAATGCCTGCTGCATCTCACATTTAGATGAGTGGAAGACACAGCAGAGGAAAAAACTTCTGAGTTTGTAGAAGTTATTTTCTGTCTAGCACTGAAGCACAAAAGTGAAAGGCTTAAAACAATCCATGCCTGCACTAATGTTGAGAGAAAGTAATATTGGTGGTTTTTTTCCCCTCATGCTCTTCTGAGCTCTACTCTTCTGGAAGATCCTAATCCTACTCTGACAGATCCTCTCAAACAGCAGAAGTATTGTCCAAGTTAATACAGCTGCTGGAATCTGACTCAGAGGTGCCATGTCCTGCTCCAGATGAGAGAAAATCACTCCATAGCAAAGTTTCAGAATGTGACAGTATACCCTTAATGCTTCATAGGCTAATTCTTTATGTGCTTTGAACAAGCCTAAATTTAAACCATCAGCTGAGGTAATTCCCCTGTGTGTCCAATGATTTCAATAGCCTTTTCCACTACATTTCTTTAAAGTCCTATGTCTTTAAATACAAGTTTTTCTTGTGTTTTGTCTTTGAGGTGCACTGTCTTAGTGATTAAGTACCACCTTGCAAAAAAAAATCATGAGGATGGAAAGGCTACTGTGTTCCAGCTTTGTGCTTAGATACCCTCTGTGTCTTCCATTATCTTCTCCCATTACTGCTGTCCTCCCATCTTGCAGGAGCAGGTAGCAGATATGGATCACTTACACATTCTTTCAAAACCTCTCAGTGTAAAAACAAATGCAGGAACCACAGACACCTGTAGTCTTTTGATGGTCTGGAGTGAAGGCTGTGGGTCTGGAGGGCCTGGCTGTAGAGTTATTACTCAGTTTGATTTTCAGTGATAAATACAAAGGAGTCAACTGATCTGTGGTGAGTGCTCACCAGGATAAAGCTCTCCAGAGTGTGGTTGTGCTTTGGTTTGGAGGTGGATTTTGTTGGGGATATTTTTTTTCCCAGGCTCATTGATGGCTCCTGTGACAGAAGTGAGATGCTGTGATGGCTCAGTGTTCCACTGTGCTACGCTGAGTGCAGTCAGAGTTGAAAGAAAATGAGGACCTGGCAGCAGTGCAATACTGGCTTATAATTGTTTATTTTGACAGAAAGAATAGACTGAAAGAAATATTTCTTTCTTCCTACCCTTCCTGTTCTTTCAACATTGTCCTATTAAACTTAGCATGAGTTGAGTGACCTGAAGGAGACTGCTGTTGCTATGGCTAGACACTTTCAAAATCCAGTCATAACTTTTCCACAGTCCCAGAGTGGTTAAGGTTGGAAGGGACCTCTGGAAGTGATCTGGTTCCACTCCCCTGCTCAAGCCAGGCCACCTACTTGATTTTCAGACAGAGCCTCCTGTGTGTGCCCATTTCCTCTGGTCCTGCCACTGGGCACTGCTGCAGAGAGCCTGGCTCTGTCCTCTTTGCCCCCTCCCTGGAGGTATTTCCATACACTGATGAAATGCCACCTGAGCCTTCTCTGCCCCAAGCAGAACAGCCCCAGCTCTGTCAGCCTTTCCTCACAGAACACACAGGCCAGTCTCTTCATCATCTTTGTGGCACTTCACTGCACTTTCTCCTTTAAATGAATGTATTTATTATATGGGAGAGCCCAGAACTCCAGGAGTGGCCTCATCAGTGCTGAGGAGAGGGAAGGGATCACCTCCCTCAACTTGCAGGGAGAATCTAATGGAGCTCAGGATACCATTAACCTTTGCCACAAGGAGACAATGCTGACTTGTGTTCAATGTGGATCCTTTTTCTTTCTCTTTTTGAGGACAAGGGTGATGCTTGTTCTCCTCTAGCTCTCTGGCACTGCTCACAATTGCCATGATCCATCAAGGATGATCAAGAGTGACCTTGCAATGGTATCTGCCAACTCCCTCAGAACTCATTGGTGCATCCCATCAAGACCCTGAATAGATCCAATTCCAAGTGGATTTTGGCTTACTTAACCATGTTTCTGCGTGCTCAGTCAGTGTCTCTTTGTTCCTTCCATGTTACCCACCCTTGTTTCCACCCTCTGCATGTTTCCTTTTGTGCCTGAGTTTTGCCAGGATCTCCTTGTTCATCCATGCAGGCCTCTTGATATGTTTTTTTTTTCTTGCTTCCTACACATTGCAATGAACCAAGCACAGAACAAAACTTTGTTGAGACAAGCTACCAAGTTGACACAATTCTTTAAGCCTGACTCATGTATTACAGGTTATTGCCTGGTATCTTGCTGGTTTTCAGTACCTAGGGCTCCTCACTTTCCATGTTTGGAGATGTTCAGATGATCAGTACCTTTGTCATCCTGTTTTCAGGTTGTAGAAATGTGCTTTCTGCCCTCCATTTGCTATGTCCTGCATATTTGCTAAAAGGCTTCCAGCAGAAGCAAAATACAGCTTCCTTTTGCACAGAGCACAACTCCCTTGCTTTGTTACCAAGCACAGTTGCCCACACATCTGCTAATTCAAACACAGTGAATCAGATGCTTTCCACAGCCAGAGCCAGACTGTTTTTATCACCTACAAGTGAATTGATGGAAAAATGACTGGTTTATGTACTTTAATTTCCTGTACTTGCATTTAGTGAAGTACTGGTGCAGACTAGACATGTATGTTTTCATTTGGTGCTATGCTAGCATGTTGCAACCTTGCAATATTCCTTTTTTTAGTTGTCTATTTCCCTCTGCTTGTGTCTGTAGTCAGAATGGCTTCTAAGCCTGCTGGCTGAGTGCTCCAAAAAGGTGAGTCTTTTTTTGACTGTTAATCATCACAACTCATTAATGTCAGTAATCTTATCTGATAATAAATTTGAGTTTTTTCTCTTTGCTCTACTCCTGGTTTCTTACCAGATGAGCCAAATAACACAGTCTTAATTAAGCTCTTTTCAGAAGAAAAGTGAAAATTCTTCTTTTGTCATTCTGAGTAGAAGACAGCAAGGTTTTTTGGGTAAGGCAGTACAGACCAGCAGCAGCTGTGTCTTGCCATGCTCATCTTTTCTACTTCCTCTTGCTAAACCTTAATCCTTTTCCAGTTCAGGTGGAAACAGAAAGACTGTTTACATCAGGCTGGTGAGTACCTGAGTCTGTGTACGGTTTTTTTCATTTTTGGCTGCCTAGTGAGGCTTTCCAGCCCGTGGGAAGCAATCCTGGTTGTGGCTGGTTTCACTTGTTTCCACAAATTTAACTAATACCTTATGTGGTTAGGACTCTTATCCCAGGATGAGGGCAGATGCAGAGATATGAGAAAGTAATGAGTTTTCATACTGGCTTTTGAACCACTTGAGCAACAGTGGAAGTCTTTTCGTGGTGCAATCAGAATAGCAAAAATTAAAGCAGCATGCTCATTTGCAGAGGAAGAGGAAACAATCAGCAGCATTGCTGTCCAAGAGATGTCCTGAGTTCTGGCAATAGGAGATACTTGGCAAGAAATATTAATTTATAACAGAAGCCTAATGATTTGAACATGCCAGTAGGAAAGGAAACTGTGGGAAAGGAATGACTGTGAAGCTGAATTTTGCTACCTTTGTCAGTGTGATCCCTTAAATGATAACACTTTCAGGCCGATTGAAGGTGATTCACGGGATCAGGAGGTGAGGAAAGCACAAACATGGAGGTGTAGCTTTGTCAAGGTGGACATAAAAGCCACACTAGGCATAATCCGTAGTTGAGAAAGGTAGAAAGAATTTTTTAAAATTCTCTGTACTGCTATTCTTATACCTCTTCACAATGACTGTGGCCTAATTTAAGATTGGCTGCTCAGCAAACAATAACAAGGCTGTCTAACAAACAATGACCATTCTGACCGTAAAACAATCAGCTATACAAGCAAAGTAGAGTTGCTACATGCTATCCACAAGTTCTTCCTTGTACACTCTCAATGTCCCATGACAAGAACATCCTCCCCTTGTGTCCAGAACATTTTCTTGGCTTTCTCTGGGGGTTTCACTAAAGGTGCAGAATTTCACTGTAATATTCTCATGGGTAAATTCTGACTGGTTTCAGGTCTGACTCTGTGAGAATGTCAGTCCAGATGTCATCATGGAGGTGTTGAAAGTATAAGTTGCTCTGTGAGTCTTTGCTTTCCTCCCCAAAAAAGCAAGAAATAGAATAGACTATTTCAGTTGGAAGGGACATCTAGTCCATTTGCCTGACCACTTCAGGGCTGACCAAAGCTTGTTAAGGGCACTGTCCAAATGCCTCTTGAACACTGAACGGCTTGGGCTACTGACCACCACTTTAGGGAGCCTTTTCCAGTGTTTGACCCCTCTCTTGCTACAGAAATGCTTTCTTGTGGGAAATCTGAATCTCTCCTAGAATCATAGTGATTTTAGATTCTCTCACTAGAATCAAGGGAGAAGGGACACGTAAGCACCCAGGTCCCTGCTCCTTGCAAGACTCTCAAACTAAACCATATGACTAAGAGTGTTGCCCAGGTCCTCTGAACTCTTTTAGGGGTGGTGCTCAAGGAACAGCAAGGTTGCCCCTCAGCATCCTTATCCCCAAACTAGACAAAATGGCATTGGCAGGCTTGCCTGGTTAGCTGAGCAGGGCAGAGGCTGAGTGGGCTGCAGCACGGGGTGCCTGATTGTTGCTTGGCAGATGCTTGTGATGAGCAAAATGTCATCACAGACCTCACAATGTGTACACTCCAGCTGTATTTTGACCTTCCCAGCTTTCCTGGTGCTGCCCCATCTCTCCAGCCTCTGAGAAATTCAGTGAAAAAGCATTTTGTTGTGTTTCATCTCTGTGTGTGAGACTCTGGCACATCTGAAAGAGTGAAGGTATCTATCTATCTATCTATCTATCTATCTATCTATCTATCTATCTCTTAGCCACTTCTTTTTCCTTCTTTTCTCCATTACAGCCACTACCACACTGTCCTATCCTGGACTGGCCAAAACAGGGCTCTCAAACATGCTCAGGGTGGAAACCTGAGCTGGGGAGGGGTAGTCTGGTATTGTGCTTGTGGCTGCTTCAGTCAGGTAAGGAGAGGGCTCTGCTTTGCCTAGAAATGTGTGGGGAGTACACCCATTTTTCCAAAGGTATTTAACATTCCAACCAGCTTATTTACAACTATAACAGCATTTGGGGCTGCAGCTGGGTTCCTCTCTGGGTCTGTGAGTTGTATAAGCCAAGCACTGAGCAGAGGTACCTGGGTTCAGCACAGTCCCAGCAATCCTATCTGCAGTCCTTCACTGATGCAACTGCTCAAGCTAAGGCTAATTATAGGGGCAGTTCTTCCATTTAGGCATGGCAGGGATACAATGAAATCCAAGAGCAAAAACAGCCTACATGTTGGTTTATGCTCTCACCACCTATGCTCTCCTGTGTGAGTTTTGTCAAGCTTAATGCATTAATTTATAAAGACAACTGCAGATCCAGCCACTCTTGCTATATTTTGTAGAGGGTTTTCTGTCTCTGAAGGGTTATGTGTTAATGTAAATGTTAGCAGCAATTAAATGCCCATTCTGCAGGTGTTATCTGCAGTCCTTTACCCCTGGCCTATCAAAAGTTGGTCTAATAGTGGGAAAGTTGTTTAGTTCAGCAACACCTGCTGTGCTGTGAGTGTCCAAAGGCCCTTAAGGCCCAACACCTTCCCTGTGGCTGTGACCCACAGAGACAGCAGGGTGAGCAGGGACTTTGTGATGGGCAAAGTATATAGCAGCAACTCTTCATCTTGGACTTCACCTTAGCTAAAAATCAATATTTACTTCTAAATTTCCTGAGAGGAAGCACGGTTTTTCTTCGTGCAAAAGTTCAGGCAGGCTCTAATTGCTGTCTGCATGGTTAAGTTGCTGGTGTTCTGCCAACCTGTGGGGTGCTGCAGCACCTCAAGAGGGTAGAAAACAGTCTGTGCTGTCTTGGCAGTGAGCAGGGACACAAGCTTTGACATGCTGGGGTGTGGGGGAGATAGGAATATCAATCTACTCTCCCCAAAAAATAAATACTCTGAATGAAAGCAGTGATGTTCCAGTTGTGTTTGCATCCAGTCTGTGAAAGTTCTGCCACTCAGACAAGGACATTGAGGGAGCCACATGCTTTCTTGTGGGGTCTGACAAGCCCCTGTCCTGGCAGGAAGCCCCTGGTTAGATAAAGGAGACTGCACAATCTCCAGACGTGGGGTCTGACAGGCCCCTGCCCTGGCAGGAAGGCCTGGAGATGAGGAGTTCACACAATCCCCCTGCAGGCCCCTCTTTGGGAAAGAGAGAATCTTTATGGTTACAGCGAGAGAAGACAGACCCCTGATCCTCTAGGAAACTCTATGTAAAATACCCTAATACCCATTGGTTTCTCACCCTTTCACACTCACCTCTGTACCCCCATAAAAGAGACCCCTCTGCCCCGAGTCGGGGAGGATCCATCTCTGGTCACCCCTTTGCGGAAGATGGAAGAACAAAGCGATTTCTGCAGAACCACCAGCAGGACCTCTCCTCTCTCTGTGCGGGCCTGGCCCTGGGGGTTTGCCTTGCAGAGCAGAGCTGAAATCACTCCCTGAATCACTGAGAGCTGATGGCTGCTGAGCCAGGCACCTCTGCAGGCACCCCCGGCCGAGGGCTGAGAGAAGCCACGACCCCCTGGGAGACGGTTCCTCACGGGATCCCCTCTGCAGAGGGTTCCTCACGGGATCACCTCTGCAGAGGGTTCCTGACGGGATCACCTCTGCAGAGGGTTCCTCACGGGATCCCCTCTGCAGAGGGTTCCTGACGGGATCACCTCTGCAGACGGTTCCTGACGGGATCACCTCTGCAGAGGGTTCCTCACGGGATCACCTCTGCAGAGGGTTCCTCACGGGATCACCTCTGTGGGCCGGCCACGGCTTCTTGGGTCTGAGCCCCAGACCCCAACTGGCACCCCGGTGATACTTTCTTGCTTATCTCCTTGCACAATCTGACCAGCATTTGGCACCCTGCTAAATTACACTTTATCACTGTTCGAGTACACTTTTGTGTGCCGCTGCTTTGTGCTCACCTCTGCAACTGTGCTGACTGCTTTTGGGGAACTTCCAGCTGAGATATCATATCTCAGAGATATGTTATGCAATTATTTATTGCCGGTCTGGGTGCTCTCTCCTATCATCTGGGAGTGCAGTGATTAAGATTATAGCTTGCTTTGTAAAACATGTACTGAGAGATGAATAAGACTGCTGGGCTTAGAGCCAGGCCTGTGTAGGAGGGGTTTAGGGTCCGTTTCTAGCTTCACAGCCTACTTCTTACCTGGCTTCTGCCTAGGTGCAAAAGTTCAGTGGTTCCCTCCTTGCTGTTTGTAGCAGCATTGCCTGGAGACTAAACCAAACAATTCCTTTCCTGCCCTTCAACCCCATGCCAAAACTTCTGAAAAATATGCAGGCTGGGGCACACCTCTTGTGCCTGGTATCCCTCTTGGCTGTGGGGTGCTCAAGCCGGAACACCTGTGACTTGGAAACTCTAAAACCAGTTTTAATGCAAAAACTGGTATAGTATAAAATACTAGTGGAGGCATTCGACTTGTGGAATATCTACTACTGTTTCCCAAGACTTGAAGGTCTATTGAGTCTATAAATAGACAGAAACTGGTGGATTCCTTTGGCCAAGTTTTCTGTTTCTGAGGAATCATTGATTGAATGTTTGTTTAGAAGTACTTTTCTACCCAGATTATGTTGTGATGCAGTAGGAATTGCTCAAAAATGAACCTGAAGCACATTGTATGAAGCTGGTCAGCAGTTGCCACGTTGCCAAAAATGCTGATGAAAGGCACTGGCTCGCTCTGTGCATGCCTGGTGGTTTTGTGGTTAATCATTCCAGCTGGCCAGAGTTTATGTTTGTTATTGGGAGCTCTTCTTTAAGGACTACTTTAAATTAAAATAAATTTAAAAACAATCTATTTTTCCCACAGAGCTTCATCTCCTGGGGACTGGCGAATTGTCACTGGGCTGGAGCAGATGAAATTATTTAATTTTTTTCCCCCCTTTTCTTTTTTGTTCCTCCTCTTAGCTGGATCAAACTGTCCCATGCAAAATAGCATGGCAGCTGACTGCCTCATGGTAGGCATGAAAAATGCAACTCCAAATAAATAAACAGATAATCTGATGTTAAGCAGAACAGTTGTGCAAAATTTGAGGGTTACTTATTTATGTATTTAATTATGTATTCTTTGAATTTTTCCTGCTCAAAGGCACTTACCCCTCAGCACTAGGGTGTGCCCAGGACTCCATATGGGATCCTCACCTGCTAGGAAGAGACCTGGCACCAAGGCTCACCCTCTTGGGGATCCCCAGAGACATCCCTGTCTCCAAAGCCACTGCTTCACCTTCTCCAGACCTTCAGTTTCTGGGCATGCTTTCTGTGTCAGCTCATGCCAGGAATGCAGGAGACCTTCCTGGGGTGATGTCCCCCTGCCTCACCCTGTGTACAAACAGTCAATGAATTCTCCTGGGAATTGTGATCATTTTCTGGCCTGTCCTCCTGCCTTGTTCAGTAGGTCTGAAACCAACACAGAGCTGGATTTCTCTCATGGTTTTGATAAGAAAATTCAATAATGTATCTCAAATAAGATAGTAGCCCTCTGTGCTGCAAATAGAGCCAAATAGAAATATTAGCATACTCAGACTTAGGTCATGAGGGCACGGAAAACTAAAGAAAAGGCTTTGAAAGGTTTATGATGGGACATGTAGTACTTTGCTGATGCAGAGTTTAATCACTGATCTGAGCTGGTTATTAAGACTTCCAATCAGGTGATAAAGATATTTCATGCTTGTCTACTGTTATAAAGTTAGCTACAGCTCAAGCATTTTGCACCTTTATCCCTTGACCTATTTTTAGTTACAGTAACTACAATAACTGCAATGGTGATGCATTTTAGAAGTTAGGTAACACAATAATGGTAAGTCTGACTGATAAAGGAAGTGAGAGGTATAGAGTTGCTTCTAGTCCAGCATGATGCTGTGAAAGAGTAGTTTTTGCAAGCAAATCTGATCTTGTTTTGAAAATGCACTCTCAGCTTTGTAAGAAGGATGATGTGCCAGCACAGATCTGGAAGAAGAAACAAAGAAGATAATGCTTGCAGTCACTCCCTGTCCCCATTATGGCTGTGCTACTACTGACAGATCCTTAAAAGATTTCTGGTCTAAATGAGAAGTATCTTTTCCTCCCTCTGAATGTTTTTTTAGAGGTGAACTTTTTTTTGTGCAGTGTAATCCTATAAAAATTAGGAAACAGCTTCTCTTAACTTATGATGTCCACTGGGGTGAAAGCTGCAAAGGAGCAGACTTTGCAGTCCAGCAAGTGGAAGAAGGTCTCTGCAAGCTGGAGATACAAGCACCAAGTCAGCTACAGACAGCCTTGTGTGACTCTTGAGCACGATTCTGTGTCCAAGTTTGTCAATTATAAAATTGTCTTAAGCAGCACTTCTTGGAATTACAGAAAAACAAGTAAGTAATTTATTAGTAAATTGTTGGCACCTATTTTGGGCAAGTTCAAAGGTCAGCCTAAGAGTCCTTGATATATGAGCATCTATCTCTCCACAGCAGTTTTCTACGCCAGACTAAAATGGGAGACAGGCCCTTTCCTAACAATATGCAAACAAAGAGTTTGTGATTAATAGTAACGTCACATGAGTAGTTGCCAAGGACTCACATTTTGCAGCACAGAGCGTGGCTCAGATACAGCAATTATGCTAAGTGGTGCTGATACCATAGGAAGCATTGGAAGCATTTTTCCTGTGTTGGAAGGTAATTGTACAAACTGACCTGTAAGTGTGTCCTGGAAGATGAACAAGATAGAAGCTACTGCTCTGTAATTCCCTGGGATGCCAGATGCAGAGGAGATCACCTCAAAAAATATGTGGGGTGCCTTTTATAAACACAGAATGGGTAAGTTGGGAAGGGACAACAGTTGGTCATCCAATCCAACCTTGCTACTCATGCAAGGATCCCCTGGAACACGTTAGTCAGGATTGTGTCCAGACAGCTTTTGAGTATCTCTGGGGAAGATCTCCACAGTCTCTCAGGGCCACCTGTTCCAGTGCTCAGCCACACTCAATAAAAAGTTCTTCCTCATGTTCAGGTGGAACTTTCTGTCTATCAGTTTCTGCCCATTCCTCTTGTCCTTCTTCTCAGCACCACGGAGCAGAGCCTGGTCCACGCTCTGACTTCTCCCTGCAGACAATAACAGACATGGCTGAAGTCCTCTCTCAGCTGTCTCTTCTTGAGGCTGAACAGGCCCAGCTCTCTCAGCCTTTCCTCATCACTGAGGTGCTCCAGACCTCTAATCACCTTTGTGCCCTTGTTCCAGACTTGCTCCAGGAGCTCCACAATAATCCTCAAATGGAGACCAGATTGCAATTATTTCATCCCATATCATATCATGAGGGGGTTGAAGGCCCTAATGCCCACCACATATTGAGAGGAAAAGTCCTAAGAGCCTAACACCTCTCCCTGTGGAATTAGGCTGTACTCAATTATTCTTTAGAGCAGTTTCTCTTTCTCTGGAAAAGAGAGAGGTTGCAGAAATTACACTTAGGGGGTAATGTGAACTTCTGTTAACGTTTGCTACAAATGTGAGAAAGATTCACTTTGCAAGTTGGGAAAGCAGCTACTAAGGTTCCTTTGACATAGCACAATGGCTACTGAGCAAAGTTGTTGGAGTCAGAGTTGTTAAGTGGAAAAAGGGAATGCTTTTTTTCAGCTCTCACAGGTAAAAAGATTTAAATAGTGAATTTGACAACAGGACAGATGGATTCAGATCACTAAGTAGCAACGCATGTTTTCTCTTGGGGCTTTCCATTTGTGGTTTACCAGCCATGCCACAACAAAAGTCTTTCGCTTTTCTGTGAAAGTGAATCCATTTTTTAGTCTTCCTCCAAAGCTGCACCAAGTGTTGCTTTCCCGTGCATGTGTTTGTTGCTTGGGACATGTGGTTCATGTGACCTTCTGTCTTTAATGAAGGCAAACAGAGGGATGCTGGTGCTCAGGTGCAAGACGGAGCTGAGGGAGAGCAGTGAGCTGGTTTCAGTTCTGGAAGCAGGAGCATGTGCTGTACTTTTGCTCTGCTTGGGGTTGTCAAGTTGGGTGAGAAATGGATGAATTAGCCCAGGCTTAGTGCTGCCTTCAGGCTACTCTGTGTCTTTTGGGGAGTTTGTTGAGTTGTTCAAGAGATTTTGTTGTGTGAGCCAAAATAAAGCAAATGTGGTCAGCTGTGTGTTGTGTTTGTCTCCCCTTATCTGAGGGCTTTGAAAAGGAGCACTGAAGGATGTGGCTGAAAGTAAAACCCACTTTGGGTAGGGGCAATGGCTTGGATTGACCTCTGTGTGTTCATAGGTTTACTCAAAAATCCAGAAGAATGAATAGATTTTATTTAAAATATAAACACAGCACTTGACGACAAAAACTTTTATTACAGAATTCCCAAGTCCTTTGGATAGTAACAACCAACTGTCATCTAGGATTTGCTTACCTCCAAGAATAGCTGGAACCCTAAACTAAATGAAAGCACAGAGTTTGCAAGAAAAGGCTTTTGTATTTAGGTGTACCCATAAAGTAGCCCAGAAACTCCAACCAGTCCACATTAGTTTTCATAACATGTTGCAGAATGTAAAAGTGGAAACTCCTTATAGAAAAGGCTTCTGTCAGGTACAGCAGCACCAGAGGCTGCACAAAACAACTTCATGTGACAGCTAAGGAGGAAATGGCTGCAGAACTTTTTTCTGAACCACTAGGAAGTTGTTACCCTGCACATCTACACAGATGGTGCTCACATTTTTGAGGTGTCTGTAAACTTTCCTCAAGCAAGTTCCCTTTAGGATTCACTAAAGACTAGATCTCAACTCAGAAAGTATCTAACATCTGGATTCATGGACATGAGAGAAGCACAGCTGCTCAGCTGGGAGCCTTCCTGGGGGTATTGCTTTGACAAGAGATAACTGCTGCACTATTACCAAATGGTTCTGGGTTCCACATGATTTAAGGATAACAAAATTTTCATTTGGCTGGGACTTGAAAGCTGATCTTGATACAAAAAATCAGTGTCTGAGCTCAGAATTGATACTGGAGTGCCTCAAGTGCAGAGCAAGAACAAACAAGGCAATGACTTCTTCACAAAAATCATTAATTTTAGTCTACCACTGGTGCAGGAGAGGTCAAGTTTTTCCAGAGCTCAGTGTAAAATAATAATCTCCATCCCTCCCTGACAAGATGGGGAAACAGTTCCATCTGGGCAAGAGAGCTAGTAAAAATTCCTCCTCCTTCAAAATTTCATATAATCAGCAAAGTTTACTGTTTTGCTATTTTCAACCAGTCAGTTTGGTGGACTTGGGGCTGGAACAGCAAGACAGATGCACTGACACAATAAAACTGCAGTTCTTGTCTTTTTGGACATTCATGGACAACACACTGATAGAATTTGCACTTTTTTTTGTTGTTTTGTTGGGTAAGTGTAAGGATGAGACACAAGCACAAGTTCAGTTTAAAACCTTCCATTTAAAATCTTCTCCAGCAGCCACAGGAAAGTACTTAAATAAAGATTCATTTGAATCAAGCAGAGGTCAACCACAGTTTTTGTTCCATCCTGAAAAGGGTAAGTCCAGGTAACCTGACATTAAGATAGCAGAGAACACTATTTTTAATTGGTTAGATTTCCACAGCCTGTTTTTTCTCACAACAGGCTCCTTTCTAAAGTGGAAGTCCCCTTTTTAGTGGAATATTTGGTAAAAACCAAAATGTTGCTATCAAGTGCATTTAAAGAAGGCACCTTCCCTTATGTTAACACATTCAGTACTTAATAACCCCATTAGAGCAACTCCCATTTTTGGAGGACTGGGTCAAAGTGTTCTGCTTGATTCTGTAGACAGTAACACAAAGCTGGTGAAAACAGACAAAGGAAGGATTGTACTAAAGAGAAAGAAAGATGGAAAAGGTCACAAATCTCACTTTGCAGAGTCCTTCAGTTTTCTTTCTTTGTTTTTAGGTGCCTTTCTCCACATGCAGCAGTCATTGTCAGGGTGAGGTGACAGCAAGAACTTCCCACACTCCTGAAACGCGGCTGCTTCTGCTCCTGACGAAGTCCTCAAGGATGATGATGAGAGACTGGACAGTCACCAGTTTCCAGTGGTCTGGCACAGAGCAGCTGAGCCTCAGGCTTTCTGCTGTCCCCAGTAGAGGTGCCCAAATCACTGACATTCACAGAGGACTGTTCAAAGTGCTGAGCTGGAGTGACACAACTGTTCTGTGCACACAGTCAGTGGCTGGAACAAAAATCCAGCAGATTTTCCTGTCTCTTGTGTTCTAGAAGCTTTGGGTTGTTTTTTTTTTTTATTTTTTTGCCGTCTCTCTTGGCAGAAATCTGTCACTTGTATTACAAACAATGCTGCCACTGAGGGAGTGATGCTTCTCTTGACACAGCTCCAGCTGCCCAAATTGTTGGCAGACCTTCCATTTAGGCAGGTGCTCTAAAAACAAAATAACTTCTTTTTATAAAAAAACAGACAAAAAGCTTCCCCAGAAATAATCATTCCTAGCATTGTTTTTCCTACGTAACCAGTGGAACAAGCTGCAAAGCTGTGGAAAAGACATATTTATGCTGCTGAGAGAGAACTGACTGGGGCAAAGTCCTGCCTGGATCCCCAAGACACTGAGGGCTTTCTGTCCTCATGCCCCAGTCTGGAAGTGTCTCTCTGTGCAAATGGAGAAAGTGGTCTCCTGTTAACATCCCCCTCCCTTGTGAAGGGATGTCAGTGCCACCTTGGGTTCATTTTAAACTATTTCAGAGAATGAGGTGCACAAAGCCCACCTGTGGCCAAGGGAAAACAGCTTCCCCAGGCTTCTCTCCTCACCAGAGCATCCTGCCCCACTGGCTGGAATGGGTGTCTGCAGAGACTAACTCCACCAGGATGGAGTTACTCTTCTTAACAATCTGCCTTCCTCACAGTTTCCAAACTCATTCTTTTCCTTTTTAACATCAAAGTTGTTTCAGTAATCTCATTCTGGTTTGCAGTATTCAAGATTCTCACTGCCCATGAAACAATCTGACTTTTCTCACAAGGTGCCAGAAGCAGGAGTACATTTACAGCAGTACTGAAAAGGAACATGCTGTGGCAGACCACCCCTGGGTGCACCTTCCCAGTGCCCTACCCCCATCTACCACACACAACTGGCTTGAAAATACCAAATATTGATTGAATTAGGCTAGAATTTCTCCTAGAGCCCATCTTTAGTACCAAAGTAGTACCAGCTCTATTTCTAAGTAATTTCTGCCAGATTTTCTGTTAGGAAAAACACAAAGCAAAAAAACTGATGGAGACTTGATAGCTGGACAAACTCTCTGCCTCAGTGCTCAACTACCATTACCCTTAGACATATTCTTCTAACTTCTAGCTTAAATCTCCATTGTTAAGTCTGTTGTGCCTTAAGTGAAGTGTCAGCTGGGTTAGCACAATAAATAACTTGTCCCATCCTCTATAAAAATACTCTGAAGAGAGTTGTTATTGTGTCCTCAATCAGCCTGGCCTTCTCAGCCTAAACAGACATAACAAATCTCTCACCAGAGGTCACATTCCTTGGATCATTCTCATTTCTCTGGTATTGATCCAAGCTGCCCTCAAATTGGGATGCCCAAAAGATGGCCCTCAGAGGTGGGACAGCTTTTGTCATCACTGAGCAACCAAAGCTGCTGTCCCATGTCCTCGTCCACAAGTGGTATGGAGACATGTCAAGGAAAAGACAGCATGTGGAAGTCTTTGCTTTGTTTTCTGTGAACAAATCATGCTACAGCAGCCTTCAATACAAGATAAATATTTACTCTTATTTATGTCACAGAGGTTTTTTTACTTATGGGCTTAGTCCAGGGATCTAATCAAGAGGGAGAAGAAAAAGTTGACCTTAAATTAACTGCTTGTGTTACGTTAATGCAGTTCACAGGAACAAAAGGAGAAAATGTCTCTTTGTTTTAAGGAGAAAATCCGTCTTCCTCCACAGATTATGCTCTGCAGGAGAGAGTGCAATGCCTGTTGATGTTTATCAAACACAAATGTTGGGGATCAGGCTGCGGTCTGGAAAATAACTGACCATTAACCCAGTTTCCATGACTGCCAAAGAAGTTCCAGAAAAGTTTTAATTTAAGGGTTATTTTGCTTCTACTTGATACTATGAATTGGGAATATTCACAGCATCTGCTTCAGCAAACTGTGCTTTAACTATTACAGTTTTGGTGACACCACAGTATTTTTCTGCCTTTTCTGCTGACTTGTTTGCTCCAGTAGAAATTACCAAATGAGATATAAAATAGGTAGGTATTTTGCCCTCTCTGTACTCTTGCAAGTCCTCTGTGCTAGTTTGTTTTTCCAAATCTCTCTTTTTTACCCAATTTTTATTTTTCCCCTACTCTAAATAATAAATGAATTTGTAAACCAGCTGGCCTGCAATATTGCATTCTTGTTTATAAAATTATGAACATGGTGAAGGTCTGAACAGAATTTTTTTTTCTAGGAAAGGAGAGGTTTGTTTTTATATTGTGTGTGTATAGGCTCAGGTTCACAGGCATGAAACAAGACCTTCTAGGATGTAGTGCCCAAAAAATGCTTCAGTTTGTATCATCCAGCAAGTCTAATCTAAAGGCTTGTGCTGAACTTGAGTCCTGAAACTATGAAGTTATGTTGCTCTTGAGATAAATAAAATAATATAATTTTAATACTTACAGAGTCCTCCTTGGTCTTCTTTTGGTTGGACATCTGTTGAAAGAAATGCATGGGTTTCAGCATGCAGGATAGATAACCACAGTCTTCAGACAAATGAGATTAATATTAAGCAACATCCACTAAATCTGAAGGTTCTAAATGTGCTAAATGTTCTGTAAAATGCAGTCCAATATTCTATTTGCTTATAACTCAGGCTACCATTTCAGGAAGGAGAGATTTTTGGGATTGAAGTGATTGCCTTGGTCCCTGCCTTGGGACAAAGTCCTGCCTCACTCTTGGGTTGTTTCCAAAGGAAGGACATGACTTCTACAAGAGCTGCTGCAGATCCTGGACAAGATCACTGCCCTGCTTTCCCCTGATCTTTTCTGAGGCACCCAGGCTTGCTGGCATTGAGGAAGAGGGCACAGACTGAAAACATGGATTGTCCTTGCCCATAAAAAGTGTCATTTTCCCAGCTCCCTTAGATGTTAGCTCCTGGACAGCTGCAAAAGGGCTTGGAGCAAGTACTCAGGTACATTGGCAGACTCAGTCTGGTTCACAAGATGTCTTTCAGACCTTTTTTAGAGTCACACGTGGGCAAATCCAGCTACACAAGAGTACACATGTGAGACAAGCCACATTTGTGCTTGATCCCAGTGGGATCCTGACCCTTCATCATCCAGCCAATGACTCTAGAGCTCTCAGGATTGAATTATGCTCTAATTTCTGCTTCAAACTGTGCTCAGGTGAGTGAGCTACTGACCCCAGTCCTGTTTCATGCCATCTGTCCAGGAGGAGCCTGCAGGGATCACAGCTGACACACAGCCTGAGCAGGCACAAAGTCTGAGTTACTCTCACATCCAGAAATTACCTCCTGTGAGGCTCAGACACAGGAGGAAAAAAACCATAAAGAATAACATATCCTGGGGCACTAACTTTCCTCCCCAGTGCCCCCCAGGTTTGAAATAATGGCGTGATTTCCTGCTGCCATGTGCAGGCATCTTAGTCATACTTTATCTCTTCCTGTTGGGTAACATTAAGTATTTTGGCAAGTGAAAAAGAATTCTTGTCATGCAAATGAAGTGTCTCATTACCTGTGTAGGATGCTAGTTTAGAGGACCTCCTTCTCCACAACCAGCAGATTAAAACAGTTAGAAGACCTATCAGAATGACAATGGCAATGATGCCAGCTGCTTGAGCACCTCGTCCCTTTTTTTCTATGTTTTTGTCACTTTCTGTGCCAGAATCATTGCTTTGCTTCTGCTGTGTGTCTAGAATAAAATAGAAAAGAATGTAATAAGGTGTAAATTTTCACATTTCATACCAGGCAAATATTTCAGCATGTTTTACACGCATAAAGAAATTCAGAAGGACTAAAGATTTGTGCTAGTCATATCACTGTGGTTCTGGTGATTCCTTCTGAGCAAGACATCTCCAACTAATTATGTCTAAATACCAGTTTACTCTTCCCTGTCATCATATTGCATCCATCCTTCTTTCTTCCTTTTTCTTCTTTCCTTACAGCTTTGAGAGACTGTATGTTTGGGCTTTTATCTAGACTCAGTTGAAAATAAATCTAAGCAGAACCTATAATGTAAATCTGATGGCATTCAGAAAGATGGGTGAAAACCTGTTTCCCTGAAGTTAGTGAAGAATCTTCTTCATTCATTGCTGCAAAACTGAAGGTTTCAGATCACATTTCTCACTCTTTCAAATGTGATGGTAAGACTTTAAAAAAAAAACCCAAAAATAGTAATATGAAGGTCTTTTCCCTCAGAAGACTATGACAGAATGCCATTAGGAAACTAATGATGAGGTTACTTAGTTTTCCTTTAATTTGGGATGACAGCATGGTGTATTATGTCCTAAACACTCTACTGTGCAACTTCTGCTCGTGGGATCAGTTTTTGTTCCTGGAAATAGTTTATATCCTTTGCCTGCATTCATGGGATCGGTGTTTGGGGTGTTCAGGTAAATTCACTGTGGGTATCCAGCTACAGCTACAGAAACATTCCAACCTCCTTGCACCAGGGTGCAGAGACCCATGAGGGAAAGGTGTGGCTGGAGGCAGGACCAGGAACAGCAACGAGATCAAACAGCCACCTCCAGATCAGCCTTCCCTCTCCAGACAGACTCTCTACACAGCTTTCTGGAAATAACGAACTGCAGCAGTGGTACTGTAACTATAACTTCTTAATAGCTTTTTTTTTTAAGTAACTTTCTGGTTTTGTGAACAGTTGAGTGATTAAATACTTACTTTTACTATTAATCATCACATCAGCAATAACTAGCATATTATACTTGTGCTGTTAGGTACATTGTTCTATTAAGCTCGTATTGCCCATTTGCTGAAGACCTAGTTTAAGTTGTGGACTGTATTAAATTGAGTTTTGGAGACTGAAAATTAAACTTGGAAACTAGGCAGAGTAAAAAAGCAAATGTGAGTGTTGCAAGGCCATTGGGTATGGGGGTCAGAAATTGTGGATCTGCTCTATGGTGGCCCCTAAAAAACAACCTGATTCCCCAAACCATCATGTTCCTGAGGAACTAAAGGGTAAAGCCCAGAGACTGCCCCAGATGCAAGAGCTTCTCAGTGCTGTTGTCATAATACACTTAGTGGGGTATTGACTTCAGTGTGAAAGAATTAAACATCAAGTCCATGGCTAAGCATAACTAGAGTGTGAAACAAAGCCTGGGATCTTCTCAGCCTTTTTTGGAACTAATGAATTAATGCATAGCCCTCATTAGTGCACATCTACAGACAGAGACACACTGGCTGATGTTCCTGCCATCTAGAAAATGTGAGGCAGCATGAAGGGACTTACAGTTGGCTGATAGATTTTCCTGCAGCATCTCATTTTCTATGGAGCACTCTATCTGCATGTTAGAAGTGGCTTTCACCTTCAGTGTGCTAAAAACACTGAAAGTGCCATCGTTGTGGGGCGTGATCTTTAGCTCTGATGGAGACAGGTGACTGTTGTTCGCTTTATTGATCCAGTAAACTTTGGGCTTTGGGTATCCATTGCCAGACCTGCAGCTGAAGGTCACCTCCTCTCCAGGGCTGCTACTGTTTCTTATTGGTCCACTGAGTATTGGTTGGCTGTAACTTGCTGCAGAGCAAGAAAAAAAAGAAATAGCTGTTGACATTTTGAAACATACCGACAAGACAAAATTTTGACATGGCTTCTGAAGGAGAATTGCTGTATTTCTCATGAATACACCCTCATGACTTGAAAGGGAAACACCTGCAGATTTGGTCTGTAAGCCAGAGAGCTGAGAGGATCACTGGGAGGGCAGAAGGTAAAAGCCAAACCCAAAAGAAGAGAGGACCAACTTAAGCTGCTGTCACCCAGTCACATGCAAGAGCCCTCATATCCATGAAAAACAAGAAGAAAAGAAACAGACACTTGGTAAACACTTGTTACATGTATTCTCCAATGTTTACATTCCCTGTCTGTAACATTTAAATTAAGCAGACTTCATTTCAGCAAAGGGCAGAAGTCTGTTTCAAAGTTAAAGGTGTGCTTCAATATGACATTGAAATAGAGCGAATTTGAAAAGTGGAAGTGAGAATTTGGGCAAAGTTCTTACCTGCTAAACTGAGAACCACTTCTGCCTGGTGAATCACTCGGGTATAGTCAGTCTTCTCCTGTATCACACACTTGTATGTATGTTCATCTCTCTGGCTGACATTTAGTAATAGTAGAGAAAAATCACCATTTCCCAACCTATCCCAGAATAATTGAGTCCTGTTTTTAAAGTGAATACACTGATTACTGTTGTTGTCTTGGCCAGAGATCAGTGCGTGTACAACTGAACACCTTCTTTGATAATTATCAGCTATTTGCCAATATACCCGTAGATTTTCTAATTGCAAGCCTGTTGTGTTATAAATGCAACTTAGTGTGGCGTTGTCTCCGAGTTTACTGATGATGTTCTTCCTCTCTAGTGCAATAACTACAAGATTAAAAGAGAGAGAGAGAGAAAAAAGGGAGGTTATATGGGGAAAAAAAGTAATTATTTTCAAGTACATTCTACCACATATAGACTCTAGTACTAGTTTTATAGCAGGTGGGTGAGGGTTAGGGTTAGGGAATGACTTCATAGTCATTCCTACCCCTCAAATTGCCAGTGGCTAATTCTCTCCATGTCCATTTGTCTGTGCATTGTCCAAAGGGAACTTTTCCCTGAGGGCCAACCAGTCTTAATAATTCCCAGCCCCATGGATACCCACATTTCACTTTGCCCACTGACTGCAGACACATGCTTTAATAAACACTTTTTTTTTAATTAAAAAAAATGCCAAATAACTCCACTTAAATCACAACAAGTGGAAACATTGATAAGAAAAAGTGCTGCTATTATTTTGAGATCCACATAATTAAGAAGGGGAGTAGAAGCAGTGTTTCACAAAGCTGGCATGACAATGCAACCACATTTTACTGCTACTTTATTGGTGACACCCTCTCAACAAATACACTCAGCTGGCAAATCAGCATGCCCAGATACCTCCAGTGACACATTCATTAGACATTTACATCTTGAGGGTCACTTGACCTAAAGTCAGGATCCTGTGTGGCTTTCAGAACACATTTCCTGCCTTCTAGACATGAGAAAGGCATCCTCTGCTCCAGGTGAGCAAGGCAAAGTGTGAGGTGGCTGACAGGTGGTGCAGACAGCACAGGTCAGTGAGTCCCACAGGGCTGGGCAGCTCTGGCCACAGCCTCCCTGCTGAGGATCCATCACCTCCAGCCCAGCAGCCAAAACCTCACTGGTGAGACTGGTTGGTGGCACCAAAGCAGTGTTTGTGTTGTGAGGGTCAGGCTGGGGGGCAGGGGGGGCCAGGTATGGGGCTGGATGGGAGAGATTGCAGCTGGGGGAAGGGATTATGTGGGAGGATGATTTAGGGAAAGGAAGATGAAGGAGTGAAGGTTTGGAAGTGCAGAAACAGCCTGTGGAGGGAGGGTGACAATGTTAAAGGGGGACCTGTCTTTGTGAGGGTGTGAGGGTGCACTGGACTCAGAAATAACTCATCCACACATCTGAGTTGGGCACCCTGGTCTGAAAACACCACTGAGGCAGACACAGCACTTGCAGAGAGAAAGGCAGGATGTTTACCAGGCATGTAAATGCTGTGGGGTGGGACTGGAAGTAACAGGCTTGAACTGCAACACAATTCCTTGGCTCAGACTTTGGGAAACCGCTTGGAACAGTAGGAAAAGCAATGCCCTGGTAAAATGGGTGCACCTCCATCACTGGCCAGAAACAGGCCAGCATTTATTGAGACTGAATGTGGTACGCTTTGTCCTGATATTGGGGCCAGGGAGTTTCCTTGGTGACTTTATTGAGGTCCTTCTCAGTGATTAAGCAATGACAGAGGCGAGAACTCTAAAAACATTTCAATATCATCAGGTGATGTGATTTAAATCTACCTTTGTTTTTCAAGGGATATTTCAGAACTGTAGTAAAATTATTAATAGTAGTACT
Organism: Lanius collurio; assembly: GCA_020086605.1. Lineage (NCBI taxonomy): Eukaryota > Metazoa > Chordata > Aves > Passeriformes > Laniidae > Lanius > Lanius collurio. The sequence continues at coordinate 37,782,190 of JACBWW010000007.1, read as the reverse complement.
AAATTTACTACTACTAGTAAGTAGTAGTAAAATTACTAGTATTGGCTACTTGATACCATGATGTATAATTCTAATCTTGAGTATACACATGTATTAGATCTGCTTATCAGCAGCTCTTATTACTCCACTTCTAAGGCCTTTTGTTGACAGAGATAAGTATACAGGGAGGTTTCTGAAGCAAGCAAAGCAATCTGAGCATCCATATAGTCCCTTGCTGTTCCCTGCAACGAAACTGATAGAAATTGATTGTTTCTTCTTTCCCTGATGCGTGTTGGAGAAACATTTCACACTGGTGAATTCTTCAGTATACTGTAGAAAACACACAGATGTTTGTACTGTTCCTTTATCAACTACTTTGTGCATTTGGCCAAACATATTATAGGGAGGGCAGTTTAATCTTTAATTGACTTTTTCTGAACTTACCAGCTTTCAGGATATGAAGGAGCAGTAACAGAAATCCATACCTAAAATGAAAAACAAACAAGCGTTACAATTGGCTTTGCATCTCTGTTGTTTAAATAGACAATAAACCCAATATTAAATGTTTTAATATAGTGGCAGAAGTAGGTAAATTAGGTACTGCTCCTGTGTAATGCCCCATTAAGGATTTGCATTTTCGACAGCTGTGAAACTTCTGTTTATACAACTCAGCAGTGGTTTGGTGGCCAAGGCCACGAATAGCAGCAAAATGCACTAATATTGGAATCAGGGCAGAGGGTATGAAGCTGGTGTTGTGCCTGTCTTCTCTTGTAAAAGAATAGATTAGCTCACTGGACAAACAGGCTCTGGAGCCTGTCTGGGTCACTGGGAAGGACAGTGGCTACACAGGTCAAAACCCAGGTTCTCCAATCTTTTGCTGAAACTCAAGGAGTTATGGTTTTATCTGGTTAAAGGACAAATAGCAACTGACCATGCTGCCCACCCACTTAGGCACTCAGTAAAAATGTGTAAACAGGAAACCTGCTGATAGTGGAGAGTGGTCCAAAGGTTTTTGCTGGAAAGAATTTGGTGTGTTTGATTACTCGGGAGGGGCAAATCTGTGTAGGACTTTCCCCAGGGAAAGGATGCTATAGGAAAACCCAGTTTAACCCATCTATAAAGGCCAAGTGATTTAACTTTCATCCCTCGGGGGTTTAAGGGATGGAAATGGACAGCACTTCCCTGTGAGGTACCTTAAAATAGCCTTCTGCCACCACATCTAGTTACACATTGTGCTCTCCTTCCTCCAGACTGCTGTAGGAAGGGAAAGGAAACAAAGGTGATGGAAAGGTTTTGGAATGAGAACTGTGTGGCTGCAGTTGCTCACCTTGATATTGCCCCAGGTGCAATAAGGGTGCAAAGCTGAGCTGATGGGCGGAGTGACAGGAGCACTGGCCTGTTACCAGCGTACCCAGCTTGCCTTTGGCAAGCAGGCAGGACTGTGAGGCCACACTGCCTGGGTCCAGCTGGCTCCCTTCCCCCGGTGCTCTCAGCCCTCAGCCAGGCCCAGCACTGAGCCCAGGGCTGGGGCAAAGTGAACAGCTGCTCCCAGCAGGCCATGTCCACCAGGATGGAGCTCCAGAGTCTCCCACCCACACTGGGAGCTGCCTTCCCTCCAAACCAACCCTGCCTTGCCTGGCCCTCCTCCCTCCAAGCCCTAATCTAAGCTCACTCCCCAGCAGCTATTGCTCACCTTGCTGTGCTTTACAAAAACCTCTCTTCCAGGCTTCCTGCCCTTCCCCCACAGCTTCAGCTCCTTTGGATAAGGAATTTTCCAAAGCATAGGAATTCATACATCACTTCTCAGACATGGCTTTGATTCTGCCCAGCTTTACTCCTACCACCTGCCTGGGCACAACCTGGGGCTCCTCTGCGGCTGTGGAATGTCACTAATTCCCACCTGACCCCCAAGAAAGTTATCATCTTCCCAAACATATTCAGCTTCCCATGCAGAAAGCAGAAGACATTCCTGACACGAAATCTACCTCTGCTTGAAGCCCCATTTCCAGAGACTGAGCTAGAGAGACTTTAGGGGAGAACCAGTCTGAATTGTATTACTTTTTGTATAAAAAAACCCACTTTATATTCTTTTTCTGTGTCCTCTGAAATGATTTGATAAGTGAGGCTTGAAAAGTTTAAGTGGATACCTAGAGTTGAAAATTTCTGCTCTATTACTTCAGAAAATTTGCAACCAGTCTCAAAGGAAGTCTCCCAAGGAAGCACACCTAAACATTCTCTTCTGTCTCTGACAGTAGCTTTCACACATGGATTTCTATTTTATTCCTGTTGTATTTTTTTATACTGTGCAGAAGTCATCACTTTTGTGCCAGGCTTGTAGACATCTGTTTTGGCAAGCTCAGCTCATGTAGTCCTCAATCTTTCTTAATCCCATGCCTGTGTTTGTTTTATCATTCCCCACCCAAATTAGAAGCCATGGATATAGCAACTCATTTGAATTGAATGAAAACAATAACTGACTGATCTTTATGGGATTCTCTAGGGAATTTCCCACGGTAGGCATTTCCTAATGTCAACAAACATTTAGATATTCAATCAGAACTGATTGTCATATGTATGTGTACAAAGTGGATTTTGATTTCTTATTTTAATAAGTGATGCCACAGTCAAGGTTGGACAGATCCAGAGATGCCTCATCCTCCTACTTGGAGGAGGTTGCAGCTGTGGTTTTGTAAAGGCAATGTCAACCCACGATGTTTCCTTGGAATAGCTTTAATTCCAAGCTTCTATAGGAAAAGGGGAGGAACGCTCTGCCTACAGAGAAACCTCCCTTTTGCCCACTACATTCACTCAGCTCCTGTGTCCATCACACTAGCAGTAAGCTTAATTAAGCATTGGCATAGCTCCATTACCTACTTAGGTTCTTGCTTTCCTAATTTAAAAAAAAAACATTTTAACTGTTTTACTTTTTCAATTCTTTCCCACACCTTCCTCTTCTGCAAGTTTTTTTAAAATGCCATGTGAAACAGGAGAAAGTTGCACTTCCCCTTACATATACATTCTTGCTGGGTGAGATGATTCTTCCTACCAGCACCTCAACTCTTTCATCGCTACTTAGAACCATGGGATGTTGCTGATGTGGCACACTCTAGCCAGTCAATGAGATATCCTGATGCTTGCAATAGCAACTTCGGGGTCTTTGCTCCACTGCTGAGACCCACTTTGTCCCCTGTGGCTACACGGCTCTTACCGGCAGGTGCCCTAAACAGGTCACCTGCGGAGCTTTCCTAACTCTTGCTGTAAGGCAGCGCTCCCTGGGCAGCTCAGCCCAGCTGAGTGACGTCCTTCCTTCAGCTGAATATATCCATAAAAGGCCCGTTAATTGCCTGGAGCCCTCCATGGGGGCTCCAGGACAGGGGACCCCTGCCCGGGCTGACGGGGGGCTCTGGCAACACCCGGCTCCGGGAGCGCTGCCGGCGGACGGGACCTGCTCCGCAGCCTGTCCCGGGCTGCCCCTGACTCCAGTTCAGCAGCCCAGCCCCTGCCGGCGCTTTCCCTGCCCGCGGCAGCGGCAAAACTCGCGTTTCCCCAAAGGGGGATGCACATCCCTGCCCGGGAAGCGGCCGCCGTGTCCCCAGCGCCCCTTGCCCCGCGGCCACCACTCACCCTCGCGGCTTCATCGTGCCCGAGCCGTGCCGAACCAGCCGTGCTGAGCCGAGCCGAGCCGAGCCGAGCCGTGCTGAGCCGAGCCGAGCTGCCCGACTCGGGCCGCTCCCCTTTCTTTGCCTCCCACGCCTCCTCCAGCGGGGATTTCCGCCTTCCGAACGCCGGGCGCGCTGTGCGAAGAGGGGGCTGGCGCAGCCCATCCTGGCGCTGCCGGGGCTCAGGCACTCGCCCATCCCCACTGACCTATTCCCAGAGCCTCGCTGCGGCCGCTGCACGGGGGATCCCGGCTCCTGCAAACCCATCTTCCCCGAAAATCCATCTCCCCTGCGGGGAGGATGCCGGTCCCCGACAAGCGGGACGCCCCTCAGCGCTGCTGGAAGCACGGGGGAGCCATGCCCGGGCAGCTTTTGCCCTCTCACGGAGACAGCGGCGTCCTCTTGGCTCTGCGAGGCGCTGGGATCGGTCCCGCAGCCCCGGGGGAGGGCAGGGATTGCACCCGGTGCGCTCCGGGATCTCGAGGAATCCTGCCTGGGAACTGGGAAAGCTGTGCTTCAAAGTACATTCGGTGCATATTTGCATAGACAGCGTATTTATTCTATATTTATATTTCGTAAATAACTAAATGGGATTTGATAGAGAGCTCATCCGCACCTGGAGCTGTCGTAGGTGTGTTGGTGACGGGGTGTTTTAGCACCACTCTGCTGTTTGCAAGCTGTGGCTCTCCATCTCAGCAGTTTCGTTTTTGGCTCCACATCAGTGGCTATGCTTGCCTTTGTTGTCAGGAGCCTCAACCCAGCTGGGACCCCTTTGCCAAGGTGTTTGTGACACACAGCACAGAGCTGCCACAGCATCAATGGTTAAAGTCTGCCATGCTCATGTTTTATTTTTTTATTGATTTTAGTCACCCTGGGAATACAATTTGTGCACAATGAACATGAAACTCTGGGGTTGTGCAAGCCCCACAGGTCTCAACGCCATTTCCGCTGTCAGCCAGCAGCAAGAAGGGGGATTTTAGTTTTGGGTCTTAAAGCTGAAACTACTTCAGCCTCTCTGTGTTTCACTGATACCTGTACATCAGTGATCAGTTTGGGAGGATAGGCTTAAATCTGTGCTAAATTTAAAGAAAGATAAACATTCCTATGGAATTATGCCTGAATCAGAATGTATTTACAACAGCAAATTCATGTCTTTCACTGAAATATTTCCTGATGGGATATCTTAGTTTGGGAACTACTCTTTTGATATTTTAGGTGTTGTTTTATTAACAGGCATTTGGTGAATGGGGATGAACATGGAATCAGTTCTTTGTGGCTAAAAACTTCCTGACTTTAAAAGCTTGTGACTTTATATGTTGATTTTTACAGTTCTGGATATAAAATTGTTCTTACTAAGATGCATAATTTGAATAAAGTTTTCTGCTGTTCTCTGCAATGGTTTCTATCCTGCTTTTTTCCTACATGGTAAGAGCAGCCTATTACTACACCTATGTCCCAGTCTTGGTGGAATTTCCCAATAAGCAAGAGAGGTAAATGTGTCTCCATAGCCAAGAATCTCTTTAGGATTTGGAAAGGTCATGTTGAAAACCTCATTGCTGCCTGCATCAGGCTTTTGAATGTGCATTGCCTGATGAATTTTTAATCTGTAAAGCAACCACGTCTTCTATTTCCCTTCTATATGGTGTTCCTCAAGGCCCAGCCTTAGGCAGGTCCTAAGTTGCCCCTACCTGCACAATTCCTCAGAAGACTTGAAATATAAGGATATTCTTCTGCCAGTGACTCCATTCCTATGGCACACACTGAACAACCCTGTGGTTAATAAAAGCAGGTTCTCAGTGCCACATCATTGTCATTACACATAGGATGTTTTCTGGGGAGTGTTTCCCTTTTTATTCCTGCACAGGCAAAAAAAGAGAAGCAGCTGCAGCTGATATTGTTCCTTGTATTTACACTGAATAGCATACAATAAAAATGTGTTTTTATTCTTTTGAACACAGATTTGTTAATATGGCATTTGCTAGCAATAAGTCAGGGTATTTGACTCAGGATCAAAACAGAGACCTCAGTGTCATGATCTTTGCCCTAAAAGTATCCCATCAAAGATAAGGTGAGCAATAACAGACAGGGATGTTAGAAAAGCCTATGTGAAAAGTTTTCATCACATGTGGTTCCTCATCCTTATCATCACACAGTTACAGAAAGGTTCAGACAGAGACAGCTGAGCTCCTAGAGTGATTTAAAAAAATATATATCGTTGCCAGCTAATTTTTCCTCTCTTTTGTGTGCAACACTTTTTCAACTCTTTTTCTCTGCCTCCAGAGAAGCTAAGAGAAGTAGCAAATGGAAGGAGGCCATTGCATCTTAATAGAGGGTGAGGGGAGAACAATGTAAAAACACAAATTGTTTCCTAAACTAATGAAGACAGGGGAATAAAACAGCAAAGCTGCTAAGAACAGTCTGGTGGTGAGGGAAAAGATGCAGTTGCAATACTTTGTGATTCTGAGAAAATCATTAGACAGAAGTGGATGAACTAGGAGGAAACAATAGTCTGTCTGTTTGCTCTCCAGCTCACATTTTGTTGTCACACCAGGCACTCAGGGCATTGGCCAAAAATATCACTTTTAACACACAAATTCCTAGACTGTTCCATGCAAAAGAAGAAACCTGTAGCCCTGTGAAACACATGTTTTGAGAAAAATGTGCTCTGTATGTGTGGCAGCAATGGCAATCCATTTATTTATACCCAGAGAAGGAAAGCACTGTATTATATTTAGTTACATTTTTAGAAAGGAGCAGTGGTATTCACAGTTCTTTATTAGTTGTGCATGTTGAGATAATTGATTTCCTGTTGTTTTAGGAATATCAAGGGAATAACTAACTTGACAATACTTTTCCCTGCTCAGTGTGTGTGGGCATGTTAAAAAAAAAAGGATTGGCCACGGTGTATCATTGCTGAAAGTCTCTTGAGCCTCTTGTATTCAGGCCATGTTATCCTGTGTGGAATGACTCCAAAGAGACAAGTGCTCTTGCTGTCTCTTTGCCCTCTGCTCCTTCCCTGACTTTCATTTTTGCTGGAAATGCTTTGCTCTGATCATTTGCTAAGGACACTAGAAAATGCATCAAAGAATCTCTTCAAGTGGAGAGTTCACAAGTTTCAGGGCTCACAGCTTTCAGAGTGTGAAATGCCTTCTGGAGAAGGATTACTTTCTTTTGCCCAGGTTCACTGCATTAACTATAAGTATGACAAGAGAGGGAGCACAGCTGAATAAACTCAACCTCAAGGTGGAGGAAGATGCCTTCAGCTGAGGAAGACAAGGAGGAGATCGTCTGAAACCATCCAGCATGAGTTTTCCATCTCCAAAAGGAAGTTGTTAGTTTTTAGGACAACTTCTTCAGCATGGCATTTCTGATCCCACATAACACACAGAGCATTGAAAATCCCCTGAGAAATTAAAAAAAAACCCCATGACAGCTAAGCCTAGATCCCAGTGACTGGCAAACTCTCTACAGAGAGCATGGAGAGGGAGTTCATGGTGCACTCTGGTTAGAACTAAAATGGCTGCTCTCTGGTCAGAGCTAAAATATAAAGGTATTCTACCAAAACTGATTTCAAACCTCATCCTTCCCAAACTGTGGTAAGATTAAGTCCATAAAATGGATAATTAAGGTCTCTTTTTTGTTTCTGAGGAGAGCTGATGGTGATTTTCTATGAGGAGAGCTAATGAAATGTTCAGAGAAAATGCTTAAGAGCCATTGTGGCAATATCTAAACAGGTGAAACATTTTTCAAATTCAAATGCAAACACAATTATGTAAAATCTCAGGACTAATATTTTTTCTAAGGACATAAAATGCAGCATAGGTATTTGCTGTGCAAATTAAAGATTTTTGTTTCATATCTCACTGACCATCAAGAGTTTTAAGATGCAGATTAAAAAAAAATTCTCTGTCATTTTATACATATAATTGTAACTTGCTTATCATGATCATTATGTCAACATTACACTGTTAAAGTAAATGAGCTCTGATTTGAAATTATAAAACATATTAAACATGGATTTGGAAACTGATATTTAGTTTCAAGTCTAAATGGACCTTATAGAAAGCTATTTTAAGAACAGGTACAGTAAAAAATAATCTCAACACTATGTTAGAAAGCAAATCTGTATCTATCCTGCTACAAGCCATTGCCATGAAGTAAAGAATCTAGCAAATTTTCGTAACCAATCTCTGACATGAAAATATTCCCTTTTGAAGAAAAACACAGCTGTATTCCTGGATACATTAGTGTCAGAGCAAAACAGTGCCCATCACATACCAAAACTTATGTTTTAATACTGTCTTTAGAAATAAAAAATTTAGAAAAGTGTTTATTTCTCCTCATAGCACAGTCAAATAGGAAACCATGTACTGCAACAGGATATGATACGGGTGCCAAATAGTGAGAAATGGGAACTGAAATCTGTATGACTTACTGCTGTTTATTAAATCATTAGATAAAAAATGGTACTACTACTAGGATTTGATGAGAACTGTAGTTTGATCTTATTGTAAAAAGCTGGTTTGGCCCTTAAATAACTAAAAAAATTCCCTCTGATACCACTTGCAGTATTAAGTGTGGCATTTGGGCTTTTGAAAATGTGGTTGCAGGGCAGATGAGTGGTTGGGCTGAATTCCCCTAAGAGCCCTGCCTTTCAGGAGGTGGGTCAGGACGTTAAGGCTGATTCCATGATGGGTTAGAGGCAGGTCAGTAGCTGTCAGTACAATGAGTACAGGTAGGGCTGTGAATGCTGCCTGGCTGTGTGTGCCATGCCATGAAATGCAGCCATGGATGTGCCACCTCTTTCCTCTGTTCACAGCAGGACAGGGCTCGCCCCAGAAAGTAAAAAAGGAGCAATATTGCATGGCTCATCAGCTGGTGATCAGCTGTCCAGCATCTTCCTCCAGCCCCTGGTGCTGAATTTCTTGCACCATTGATTGCATATATGTAATATTTTGTAATGTTTTAGTTCTGACTTTCCTGACCTCTTTACTTCCTTTTTTTCCCTGGCACTTGTCTGCAGCTAGTATTGCAGTATGGCCTCTTTGTTCTTTTCCCATTACTAATGTTGGTGTGATGTAATGCAAGCAAGCTTTGGTGGAGCAGTGTACACTGCTTGTACCAGTTACAGCTCAGAGAGAGAAGGGGTTTTTATTTCTCAGCTTTGTTTGTCAGATTATTGATTGCCACTCTATTTTGCCCCCTTTGAGAGAGAAAGAGAGAAAGGAAGGAAGAAAGAATCTGCCTCACAGAGCTGTAGGTGCTCCTATGACAGGTGAAGGCAATAATGTGATCTTTGTCTAGACACATTCCAAAGATAATTCACTCTTTCATTTCTGAAGGAGAAATTTTGAAGACTCTGCTCTTTTGTAAGAGAAGAAGTCATGATCTACCATGACTTGATGATGTTTAAGACAAGCTTTTGCTTTTAATGATGCAGAAATAATTTTTCGTGGGTTAAAGAAGGATGTGATCTGGCAGGGTGTCAGGTGCTCGGCAAACTCTGCCCATTCTGATGTTACTTCCCTGAAACACTCCAGAAAGCAGTGAAAAGGAGATGAACTTTGCCCCACATCCACACACTCACAGGCAATTCTTGCCATGCAGCTGGTGCCCCAAAGGTCTGTGCACCATCTTTCCCCAGAGCAACTTTCTCATTCTGCCCAGACCAGAGTGGGGCAGTTGCTCCGGTACCCAGGGCCACACACTGAGCAGGGACAGGCAAGGGAACAAGTACTTCTGCAGGGGGCTGCCCTCTCCAAAATCTCTCAGAGCCCTCATCAGCACATTGTGGCCACTTCCAGTAATGTGCAGCTCTGAGCCTGGGGGCTCTGTCCAACCCAGAGCCTGATCCCAGTGAAGACTGGGATCCCACTGTTTTGGGCAATGCAGGAACATGGGGTACAAGCTCTCAGCACCAAGAGGCAAGGAGCTGTCACACTGACCCTTGGGTGGTCATGCTGCACAGCCAGCACTGTGGAGCAAACACTGACCCCTGAATTTGGGACAGCTGAGGGGACCTTGCTCAAGAGAATGCTGGACACCCCTGCTCTGCCATCTGGCTCCAGCCCTTCAACTTCACCAGGCATCAGCATTTCTGGGAGCTGATGTACCCACAACTCCTGGGAAAGGTGGTTTCAGCCACAACACTCCCTTTGCTGCAAAGAACAAAGAAAAAACCCCGAATTTGCTTTCTAAACATGCTGCACTGGAATGTAACAGAGCTGGCTGGCCCCCAAGGCTGACAGACTTCCCTGCCACCTCCACCCAGGCTCCCTTCAAACCTCATCCTTCTGAACCCTAAGGCAGTAGCAGAGGAAAGTGCACTGAGACTCCAGCATATTTGCTCCCATGGGTCCCCCACTCACCTCCTGTCTTGTTTGGGATCTGTGTTTGTTCTGGTGACTTTGCAGAGGCCAAAGGACCATTGAACCTGCTATTTTGGCTCCTCTAAGCCACCAGAGTCAAAGGGCCCTGAGCTCTTCAGCAAATGCTTGGCTAAGGCGTCACCTCCAGAAAGACCTCCAGGTTTAACCTGCAAGACAACCAGATCCACATGGATTTCTTATGTCAGTCAGTCATTCATTTCCAGAGCTTATTGTTCTTACTCTTAACAACTTCTTCCTCACTTTCCCATGGCAGTGGCCTGGATTTGCTTCCAGTCTTTGGTTTCCCTTGTTTCAGTGCTGGAGTGAAGAGCCTTGCTAGAGTGGCCACCTCCTCTCTCCTCTCCCTCAGCCAGCCATTTAATGGGCTTTGTGCCACAGCATTGCACTGAAATACATTTCTGTTTGTTGTGAACATTGACCTTTCATTGCATTTCTTGCTTTTTCTGCAGCTTGAGAAATTGTTGACATGGCCTTCTGTTCTTCACCTGTACAGCAGTGCAGCTAAAGGTAGAATAGAACACAAATTCAAAGGCAGTTCAATTAATGAGTCAGTACAAAAGGACTGATGGGCTTTAAAGGTGCAGAATCAGATCCTTTGCCTTTGCTCATCAGAGGAGCAACATATCAGACAAATTGTAAGTCTATAAACACTTCTATCTATTCTCAGCAGGGTACTGAAAGTGCTGTCTTCATTGCACTGTTAACAGACTGGCTCTTCCCAGAATGTTCCGTGGAGAATTGAAAAAGAAGAACAGAAAGGCAGGCAGACATACAGAACCCTGGTAAACCCATTTTTAGGAGCAGATGACTTGAATAAATGAGGCCAAATTAAGCTCTGAGTTAAATGTTGTTGAAACTGATTTTGTGAGAAGGACAGCCCAGAGTTCATCTTTTCCTCCATCATCTTTATAATATTACTGTGCCTCAGGAAAAAAAAATCTTTGTACCTGTGGTGGTTCCTAGTTTTGTTATTAAAAAAATGCAAATAATTTACTCTTGAGATCAGTAGATCATTTTTTAAAAGAGTTTTAAGTACATACATTTGAAATACTCTTGGTTGTACAGGAAGATTTTTTTTAAAGTGTGGTAATTCATGCTCTAAGTGGAAACAAGGAAACATTACCCTTATAAAGACAAATATTTATTTCATTATTGAAAGTTCAGTGCAGTCATTCAGCCTTTGAGGTCTGAGATTGTTGAGAGATGTTTTAAGATCCTATTCCAAATGTTTTTAGAGATTACAGGCTTAGTTTTCTAGAGCACTTGTTAAGAGTAGTTTCTCTGTAGTGTGAATAAGGAGTTGTAATCCCTTTCATTTTCCTCTTTGAGTGTGTTTATATTAGCAGGATCTGTCTAAATCTGCCATTCTGCTACAAATAGGATTAACAGACTGCTGCAGCTGTACCTCAGCTGGAGTGCTGAAATGTGCATTCCTCTTCCCCTCATGAGCACGTTTGTGTGTGTTTGGCACACAGCAAGACCGTGAGTGAAGGACTGCTGATGTGTGAGCAGCTGTGTCCCTCCTCTGTCCTCCCTCTCAGGTCCTCGGGAGATTTCTTAGGACCAAAAAAGCTGCTAAGCAACATTGAACCATCTCTGAGTGACTGTTTTAGGGATTGATGCATCTCAGAAGTGGTTGTTTCCTTTCAGTTCTATTTTATTTCCCAAAGTAGGACACCTCAGGGTTTGGGCTGTTGCACATCTGCCTGAAGAGTTGTGTTTGTTTAATGTCTGTTGTTAGGATTTGATGTATTTTGGCTGTGGGAGAGAAAACAACAGATGATTAAGGAATTTCAAGGAGCAATTTGCAAGGCAATTTATCTACGAATCAAAAGAATTTTGAGATTATTTTTCTTGCCCTAGTGGTTTTCACTCCCACTCAGTGTATAATATATCAGCCTTTCTAGAAAGGAGCATTGTCCTTACAGCTCTAAAATGCTCTAGAGAAAGCATTGGGGTTTTTTAAGTTTTGTGGGGTTTGTGGTTTTGGTGGTTTTTTTTTGCTTTTAAATGGACCAGATTGGGCATTAATTTAATTTTAGGGAAGGGAAGAAATATCTGTTCTCTTGCACGCTGCTCATATATTTACACAGCAGATGTATGCAATCCATACTTTGCTCTGTTTTCAGAATATCAGGACTATAGTAAGGGAAATGCATGTATGTATTCACATGTGCATGGATCCACAAGAAATATAATATGATATTGTTGAAAAGCTGTGTCTTTCCCTTGACCATTTTCTTCATGAGAACTTCCACCCATGAGCACAGGAGGTTAGAAAAGAAAGCAGTGGGAATGAAAAGCACAGGAATACACTGGCAACACAGCACACATCACTGAAGCAACTCAAAATTCAGCATACATTTATCTTTTACTTTGTTCTCTGCATTCCATACAGAGATTTTCACCCAGATTCCAATTTGCTGGAATCAAAAATGCGAGCACACGTGAGGTAAGAGTGATCAGTTTCCCTATTCATCCTAATTTCCCCACCCAACACCTGTTTTTCCATGCAGGGCCACCATGCAAGGTTTTCCTGGAATCACAGTTGGAAGGGTCTCAGTGGAGCGTGCACGCAGAGCTGCTTCCTGTGCCTGTGCTCACACACAGAGGGCTCCTCGCATGGGCTGCCCAGGCCCTCCCACCCACACAGCCACAAAAGCAGAACAAGCTGTGCAAACAGGCAGAAGAGGGTGTACCAGCTGCTCAGGGACACAATGGAAAGGGTTGTATGGAGTATGGCACACTTCTAAATAAACACAGCCAGGAGTTGCTGCAATCTGTGGAAGTGTGCGAGTGCCTAAATCGTCCGTGGTGAGAGTGATGGAGGGCATCCCTTCCTACTGGGAATGTTGCTAGCAGTGGAAATCATTTAAGAATATTTGGGGGTAATTCTGTCCCTGAAAGTTCTGCTGTTTAGACCACAATACCAGATATACAAATGTTTTTAATTTTATTACCTCCTTGGGGTTAAACAAGTCTCTTCATTTCTAAATGAGATTCCATGCCAGTGGAATCTCATTTTTTTCCAGCCAATATCAGACTCCAGTAAGTTGTCTGGACTGTTTATGTCCTCATGGCTCCTAAATATATTTGTTCCTGTATTACTCTTCAACAGTGTGTTTTAATTGTTTCTGAGAATCTTATCTTTTAATTCATGACTATGGCTTTGTGTGGAGCCAGCCCAGTATGGTCTTGCCTAAGCAGAAGGCATCCACTTGGCATTCTTCTTGTTCCCACTGGAAGGATCAAAATATTTGGAAAGCCATTAAAAGGAAAACAAGTCTTGCAGGGAAGAACCTCCCCAGCTCTAGTACTTCAGCCCTAAGCATTTTCTGTCCGAGACATATTTTGTAGAAAATGTTAACTTTCTGCTGATCAGTGGTGGCCTGAGAAAGTGTCTAAAAAGCATATCCTGAGGTTGCTGTAGCTATTGGTGGTGTTTCACTGGGTTTGTGCTGAGGTCCAGCTGAACACAGGGTTGGCTGCATAGCTGGGCTGCCTTTGAGGCTGCACTCAGAGATAGGCAGGGTTTTCACTCTGCTGATGGGGTGTTGCTGAGAAGAGAGAGGGCTGAGAGGCTGGTAACTCACACCTCAGCACCAGGCTTTGCCCAAAGGTGATGGACTTTGAGCCAGGGACAAGGCCACGAGGTGAATTTGTGTGGAGCCAACATCAAGAAGCAACAGCAGAGCTCAGTCTCCTCCCAGCTGGCAGTGGTGCTTGCTTTGAGAGTGTTTTGTACGGCCTTTCCTCAAGTGCTAATGCAATTATCTCTAATAATTACGCAGTAAAATAATAGTGTAGCTATAATTTAATGTGATTGCTTTGGTTCTGTGTCTGCTTCTCATCTGTTGCCAGACTGGATGTGAATTGAGATTGCCCAGAACAAAACAGTAACATACAGATGGAATTGTCCCAGTCACATTGACTTTATTTTATTTTCCTGTCAGCTCTCAGGAGATTATGTTTTCTGGTTATTATCCTGTTTCTATTCAGATGTGGAAAGCCTTGCAATTACACCATTAGAAACAAGATAAAACACTTTCAAGTATGTTTACAGGATGGTTTTTAAACTTGTGGACTAAAAAATCCTGTTCCTTTCTTGGATTCACAATCCTGTATGGTTTTCTCAAAATGGGATACATTTTACTATTCTTACCCATAAATAATAATTGTTTTGATAAATGTATTAAAAGGTTTAAGAGAAAGACTATTTTTGCATGCTATTGTTTATGTAAAAGACAGATACTGATGGAGGTTTCCACCCTCCAGGCAAGTAGGCTTTGTAACTGAGGACACACAGGGGTCAGTGGGACTTCCTCAAGAAGGGATTTACAGATTCAAGACCTCAGTGGTCTGCAAAATCACCACAAAGGTCAGCATAAACAGTCTCTGGGTAGCTAATGAAATAACATAAAATCAATCTCCATCTCATGTCAAATAAAGACAATAATGTGGTTGTGGAAGGAAAAAAAGGGTGTGTTTTTTTTAAAGCACCATGGAAGAAATACGAATAAGGCAAGCTGCAGTCTAGATCTGAATCAAGATCATTAAGAGTCAACAAGATCTTATTTACATAAGTGAAATCTAAACCAGGATTTAAGAGTGAAATGGCACAGAAATCTCATAAATTTTGGATAGTCCCTGACCTGAAAGACAGCCTGTTTTAGCCAGTTTACATATCTACTATATATTTGCAACTGTTAATTGAGCAGTTCTTGTAGCACTGGAGAGATTATTAGTCCAAGGAGGCAAGAATTTGTTAAGTCCATATTTTAAGTATGGCAGCAGACAGTGTTATCAAAACTCTATTGTATTAAGAATGTTTACTATCTTTTTTTAAACATTTTAAAAGAATGTTTTCATAGTGACTGTGGTAGAAGTAGATACTGAAACTTAGTCATGATTATTCCCAAACAAGCACTATCTGCTTGTGATTTAGCTAAATAAAAATGTGATCTTATTGTCTTCTGTCAGCTTTGAAGAATTAAAAGAAACATATTTTGTTTATCAAGGGAAGAGTTCCAAATTTCATTCATTCTGAGATGTGATTCAGGGAAGAGATTTGGTCTCAAAAAAACCTCCCATAGATTCTGGGAATGCAGGAAATATGAGGCAGACTTGTCTAGAATATCATTAATATCTCTGCCATCTCAGGAGATATCTTTGGTTCTTTCAGCCTGAGGACAATAGTACAAAGTTTAAGACAAGGTAGGAAAAATTTTAAAAGTCCTAAGCCAAGTCCACTGGGCAACCAGAGGATCAGATCCTAATATGGTGCTAAAGTACCTACAGGTAACAGGGTAAGATTTATTCTTCAATAGTAACCTGAGAACGACAGGAATAGCTGGCTGTTTCACCAGAAAAAGTAGACCCAGAAGTGAGAACTCTTCAACTCACATAAACCCCCTGGCTGGTCCCCTCTGAGCAGAAGATATGTTGTTTTTCTGTGATTATCCAGTTCTGGATGTTCTCTGTGTGATGTCTCTGCATGGTCAAGGCCTTTGTCTTTCAAAAGAGAAAAATACACAGTTGTGTGCAACTCTCAGGCTGCAGTGTCAGCCACATTTTAATACTGTGAGGGGCAGTGATGCCACTAGAAATAATCTTTGTATTGTGGGCTGGATAGGGCAGTTCCCTTCTCTGGTGAAGAGGTTTCTGCTGAGGCCAACATGAGCAGTTGGCTCTCATTCTTTCTAAGAATCAGCATCCCAATTCCATGGGGATGGGCTTCTCCAACAAATAACATTTTAATAGCAATAATAAATGTATAATTCTTTAGCTTGTGTGGATGGTTTGCAGTTCTTTTAATATCAGATACAGAGCTGTTTCTGGTGTGAAGAACTGTAATTAGGAACATCTGTTTCTCATAAAAGCATTGAAATTCTTGTAGAAATAGGTGCTGGAAAGTGATAAAGGCATACTAAAATCTGAATGTTTTCACTTTATTAGTTCATAACAGTACATCAAAACTGGAAACACAGTCAGATGTCTGTGGCATGCACAGACTCTGTGGCTGCTTTTGTGCTGTTTTAAAGTCACTTAGTATTAATCCATAACAGACTTAGGCCAGGAACTTTGTCTAAAATTTCCCACAGCCAAGGAAGTTCAGATATGAATCCCCAGTGTAATATGAGATTAATTTGTGCAAGATGGTTTCCAGGCTTCCAACATCAGCCATTTACTTTCTCTCTCATCCTTGTAGGTCCTCTGCTTCAAACTCTGGGTAGGCTCAAGCTGAGACCTTCCCTTATTTTTAATCTGATGAGTAGTTGATGTTTTGGTTTAAGAGACACCACAGTGGCTGCTGTCCCCCATCTAGACCAGGAGCTGAAAGAGCTTAAAGAGCAGGAAAATAAACTGGGACAGCCTTTAAAAAAAAAAAGGAAACATTGTCACTCTGAAGGATAAAATGTGCTTCAGTTGGGAAAGACGTAGTCTCTAAAGCATGAGCATGGGTAATAAGGAGAAGCAGTGAGTTTTCTGAGAACTTTCAAGGACTTTAAAGAGGCAAGGAACTGGTTGTTGTTGTCCATTACATCAAGAATATCCACACACAACCACAGAAATGACTCCCCAACGTTGCCAGGAGCTGGTGGACACTCCAGGCCATGGGGAGGAAGTGGGAGAGGCAGGAAGGGCACGGGGCACACAAGGTCTCACTGACTCAAGCTCATAAGAAGAGGCTCCCAAATTCTCTCTTTTGAGTATAGAAAGATGTGGCAGTGCAAGTTGTTTGAGTGCAAATATTCCATTTCTAACATGTATGAAGATTTTTGTAGGTTTGGCTTAATTATGTGTATTGGAGAAGGAATGCTAGGGGATGCTCAGGGTCAGCACAAGTCCACAGACACATGGAGCAGTCACTTCCACCAGGTTTCTTACAGACCCTGGGTCTGTATGAGATCCAGGAACAGGCTGAAATGAGTTTTGGGATGTGTTCTGTACTTTGAAGTGACACAGGGTCCTTGAGGTATGGCACTGTGTCAGACAACACACCCTCTCTTGCATTCTGGTGGTGTCTACAGGAACACCAAAAAAAGAGGATTAATGAAAATCCAAATACAAAAAGAATGCACCAGCTAAAATTTGCTTGGCTGTTGTAAGGTGTTTTGGATCATGATAGTGTGCCCCAGCCAAACCATCTGGAGTTATTCCTATTGGAGCCCTCAGAGAGAGACCAGGCTGGAATTACCCTCACCAGCTTCACCTGGCCCTCCACCTTCAGGTGTAGTAAGTCAGCTCCTGGAGGGTTCTTAAGCCCAGCCAGAAGGTGCCGGGGGAGAGAAGGGAGAGGTAGGGTGGGCTTGTAGTTTCTCCCTGTATCTTGGCTGTCTGGTTGTTTGGATTTCCTGGACTAACTTGGCTGCTGATCACTGGATGGGTTTTGTTGCTGCTCTCATCTTGACTCTGCTTGCCTGGATCTGGAGCTTCAAGGACTGAAAGGTACTGAAAGATAAACTGTGCTAAATTAGGAAAGGAGAAGCTGAAAGGCTAAATACCCAGACAGCAAGGAATAGATAAAGAGGACTGTGCTGCACTGGATTAGGAACCAGTTGTATTATCTGAAAAGTGTGTGGAGCTCTTGGACGAAGTAAAGAGACCAAACAAGTAATGTGTAATCTCATGGACAGCAGTTGCAAAATGTGTATGTGCTGTATTATGGATAAGTTAGTAAAATGTACAAGTACTGTGTTAGGTAGGAGTACTGTATTAAGTAAGTGAAAAGTGTAAGTAAAATGTGTATTGCAGTATTATGGATAGGTTGGTAGAATGTATATGTGCTGTATTAAGTAAGCATAAGTCAGTAAAATGTGTATGTGCTGTGTTAGGTAAAAATAGAGTAAGATATGTAAGTAGTGAGTTATGTATGAGTAAGTGAACTGTAGGGGTTATGCATAAGTAGGTAAAATGTGTAAGTGTGAGATAAGTAAGCAAAATACCTAAAAGAGGTGATAAGTAGGTATTAAGTAAAAATTGGAAGATCTGTGAGTTCCCATAATGCCCAAAGAGGTGATGCATATTTTAGAGTATTTTAAAGCTTCTGTGTAATTGTAATGATTTGTTGTACAGAAGTGCTCCGTTCCTGCACTTGGGATTAATCAAGTCTGTACATAAGTTGCTCCAGAGAGACCCTGAAAATAAAGTAAGGGAGAGAGAGGATTGTGTGCTGTGGCTCTGGAGTTGTTCCCTCTGTTGCTAATACCAAACCAGGTTGGCTGTGCCTGAGAGCCATGTCTAATCACTTCTTGATGACAAAACCACTTGTAAGGCACTTATTCCTTGTATCTCAATCTAAATTGACCCTCTTCTAATTGAAAAAAAGAAAAGAGGACTGGTAGAAAGTCTAGCATAAAAAAATTCCATTACCTAGAGCCCCAGATCTTGAATTGCTGTGCCACAGAAATGCACGGGGTTTATACCACAGAGCTGTTATTGGCACTGGCAGGGAAGTGAGCAGGGATGCAGTCAGACACTGAATTGCACAATGTTAACACAGCTTCCTTATAGATAAGGATTTCTCCAACAGACATGATTAAAAAAACAGTCTAACAGAATAATTTATGTTGTATTGGTTTACATGACTGTGGAAGAAAATATTCAGCAGTTCCTGATGGGAAATATAAGCTCCTGGAATGGAGGCAGTAGCAGTGAGTCTTGTATATCATTAAATCCTGTGTACTCTTAGAAACTTTTTTATTCAAGCAACTGCTTCTATACTGGAGATATAAATCACAGTGCCAAATTTTATTTATTTCTATACAAAAATTGACACGCATAGTCAGTTTTCTGCTCCCTGAGGATGCATACTAAATACAGAGGGGTTTTTTTGAGTAGGAAGCTCCAAAAATTCTGGGCCAACAATGCTATAAATTGCTTGTGTACTTGCTTTTCCCATAAGAAACAAAAGTCTGTACATTACAGAAAGGCACAGCAGGGAGCTAACATAAAAATTATTTTCCATGTCTTTCAATTAATTTTTTTTTAATGTGCTTGGTTTTGGTCATTTAGAGGAAGGCTGGAAAGATGATTTAAAAGTTCAGGGTTAATACAACCCATTAGAAATACTATATTGCAGGAGAACCTGGACATCTTTTGCTAAGTATTTCTGTGCTAAAAGAAATATTTTTTGATTTCTTGTCAAGTTTTTTTGGGGCTAATTGTAAGGCATCAGAAGGGGGGACAGCTCTGTGTGCTTACCATAGCATAGCACGAGCAAGATCTACTTCTAATGCATGTGCTGTTTCCTCATTAAAACCAGTGGGGCAGAATTTACTTGGTTAATCCCTGATTTCGTGCTGTGTTTGTTTGCTGACCTTAAGACTTGTCAGTTGTGCTCACCTTTTACAGCATTATCAAAAGGGAAAGGACCCTGGTTTGGGCACTCAGGCAGATACCTCTCAGAATGATTCTGTTCTGAATTAAAGGATTGCTTTGCATAATTGTCTGACTGCCTGAAGTTGTTTGCTGAGGACAATAAACTGTGGTTATTTGTCGGGAGCTTTTGATTTCCCAGGAGGACAGGTCTGGAGTGGTGTTGCCATGGGTGTTGCATCATTGCTTGGCAGCTCCTCTTCTGGGGGGGATCACTCCCTGCCTGCAGGCAGCCTGCCCTCCCTTAAATAAATGATCCACTGAACACACGTGTTCCTTTGTCACCCCAGCTCCTCGCTGCCTGGGAAGCTCATAAAACAGTTCCATGGGCTTTGTATCCTTGGAGCAGCTGAAACTGTAGGTAATGACTGCAGAGTTAATGGTTTTATGTGCTGCAGACACACACTCAGCCACCACTTCACTGTGGTCACGGTGCTTCATGAGAAGGTTTCATTTTCTGAGTCCCACACTTCAGCCTGTGCTGTGTGCTGTTCTCACCTCACACTTGCCCACAGACCAAAGCCTGCCCTGCAGAGTGGGCAGGCAGCACATCCAAGTGGAGGATTTGATGCCCAAAGGTGGGCAGTGGTGCCAGGACAGCTGACCCTGGGCATCTTGGGGGGCAATGTGGACCTACAGGAAGTTTAGATGCACCTGGGGACCAAGGCATGAAAGTGTTCTGGCAATTGAATCACCCTCCTCATTTCCAGCAGTGGAAATGGCCTTCTGTGAAAGTAGCACAATCCTCATTGTGGAGAGGAACCCTCCTGACAGGCTGCTGGCCCTGGATAACAGAACAGTTGCATTTCAGGTTAATTGAAACTGATGCTTGGGCTTGGGACTCCTCGTTAAAGCTCTGAGCAGCACATTTACGTGGGTGAGAGGGGAGCCAGAAAGGCAGTGTAGTTCGTGTCAGCTTCACCCTCCTATTGCTCAAGAGCAAAATTGCCAAGGGAAAAAAAAGAAAAAAAATCCTCTTTGACCCCAAACTTTGAGCATTCTCAATGAGGATAGATTCTTGTCCACAGTGGGGGTCCCTGGGAGGAGACAGTTGGAGAGTATTAACTTCATTCCTGGGAACAAGCATAAGAATAGTTGATGTTAAGGAATAAAATCCTTCCCACACTCCACTTCAATCCGCTGCAACTGGCGGAGCTCGGCTTCCCTCTCCTGGGGACAGGATGGATGGTCAGGAGCAGCAGGGGATTTTCCTCCTCCCGTTGCTCCACTGTGGAACTGTTTTATCACTGCTGACTCTGGACACCTGTGGCTCTGTGAAGGGCAAGGCGATTTGGAAATCCAGCCTGTTGAAACAGGATTAAATCTGCTATGGTGATGTTTTTGTCTCCTACATATTTAGTGTCTAGACATCGAAGCCTACAGCAGCTGTTTTGAAATGATCAGTGCTGATAATCTGCATTGTTTTGGCGCTGTAAATAGAAACCCTGTGTACACCTGATAGAGAAGCTGTGTTCTGGGTCACAAGAAAATCCCTTTGCCTTCTTTAACTTGAAAAATCCCCTTAAAGGTCGCCAAACAGGGATTTGAATGTTTGAGGTTAATTGGTGATGATTTCCTTTTAAGAAGAAAGAATGCAGGATCTGTTTTGAAACCAAAGGTGTGTGTTATTATAACAATATGGACAAAGGAAGACAGTGTAGGATTGATCAGGTTCAGTAATAACATCAAGACTCAGTTAATCAATCAAAAAACAATGAAGATTTATACCTGAGCGTAGCAGCACATCAGCTGTGTAGGTTATTTCCGATTTCTTTTCAGAAGCCTGTGAGTGCTCAAACACAGGTTTAAAACACAACTGGTTACTCATGGCTTTAACACTCACAGAGGTGTCAAGGGCATCCAATCTCTCAAGGCAGTAGCACTTGTTCTTATGAAACAGCAAAGTTTCAGGTTTCAAAGTTGTACAGGTCCCCTTCCATGAAGGCTCAGCTGAAGGTTTTACTCCTCCTTTTAAAATCAAACCCAAGGGTATGATATTTTTATCTCAGTTTTTATTTTTTTTTTTTTTTAAAGAAGCTCATACATATCCCATCTTTGATAAAGTGGATACATTTAAATGAACAAAAGGTGGGGAAAATTAAAAAAGAAACTATTATTTGTTTATGCAAAACTTGGTGTATGGTAGTCCTGGAGGCACAAGGAAGTTTGTATTTTCATTAGTGGCAGCAATGTTACTTATGTTCATAAATCTACTTATATGTTTTATTTTATTTTCTAAGGCAGCTTCCAGAAAAGTAAGATTATCACTTATTTGTGGAATTTGACACCTATTTGGGGTACTCAGGTTTTTACTGAGGAAGGGAATTGGGGTTTTAAAACCACAGCTTCTCCCTTACTTCTTGCCAAACTGTTGTCCCACGGGTAATTTGTCCTAATATATTTGCTGAATAGCAGATACTTAAAAATATGTATTTGCACAAACCTGAATTAAAGGCTTAATTAAAAAAAAATCAGAAAATTGACCATGTATTAATTGGGTCATTGCAGCATGTTTCCACACAAAAATTTGTCTCTCATCTGGATTTGTGTGGCTTTCTTTTTCTGAGCTGTGGATTTTGTTGAGCTCTTGTGCCAAGAGATATGAAGGGTCAGAAATATCTCTATCATATACTCTAGTGGAATTACCTCATGGCTATTTTTCCAGACTTTTAACATGTAAAATAGTTGACATTTTGCAATATTCTCAGTAGACTCCTGAATACCAGCAGAAAGTCTATTTGCTTCCCCAGGTCATACTGGCCAAATCATGATACACAGGAAAAAAAATGAAGTATCTATTTAATAAGGGATGCAGGATATGAGCCTGGAAATTGCCAGACTAGATGCAAATTTCAATGAAAGTACAAA
Organism: Lanius collurio; assembly: GCA_020086605.1. Classification (NCBI taxonomy): domain Eukaryota; kingdom Metazoa; phylum Chordata; class Aves; order Passeriformes; family Laniidae; genus Lanius; species Lanius collurio. The sequence goes on along the minus strand of JACBWW010000007.1, from coordinate 37,759,917 downwards.
GATGCTACTATGTCTTTATCTAATTCAAAAGTAAAAATTTCTTCCTGTGGTCTCTTCCTATTTAGATATCCAATTGTTGTCCCCATAGACTGAAAAGCTCGTAGTTCTCCAGTAAGTAGCTTTTATTAATGCATATTAATCACATTTGCTAGAAAAGAAAATTCAAGTCAGGGATGTACTTTGGTGTGTTAGAAGATATACTTCAAAAGATGTAAACTTGGCTGGAGTATTACAAAGATTCCAACATCAGAAATTCTCAGTTCTACACAAAAATAATCTGGTGAAAAGTGCTTGTTATTGTTAAGATGTGCAGATTGCATCTCAAACCAGCCTGAGCTGTCAGTTATGGAAATATTTACTTCCAGATGTGCCAGCTTTAACCCTGCTCCCAAGACTTTCATTTTCCAATGTTACCTGCTATTGCCCAATCCAACAACCAGTCCTGCATGATTTTTATTTTTAAGAGCAGGATGCTCAGCCTGCAGATTTGATTTAAAGAAAAAAACTGAACCAAACAACCAAAAAAACCCTCCACGATAAATGTTTTAACCACATTGATTTCATCTTGATCTTAGATACCTTTTGTGTCCCAACACCACATATTTGGTGGACCAGGTGTAAAATGCCCAAGGATGCCCCTAAAAGGAGCCCCAGGCAGCAGTGACAGTTCCCCCTGATCTCCATCCTTCTCCAGAGCTCCAGCTAAAACTTTTTCACAAAGTGTTGCAGTTCTTCATTAGATGGTGACAATGGCATCTGAATATTTTCCACAAGACTTCCAGATGATATAGTTTCCAGAGTTTATAAGCTTGAGAGCATGGATCAGGTTTAAAATGGAGGAATTGAGTATGAAAGAATCTGTGAGCCTAACCCTTATGGCAGCTTCTTTCTCTTACTGTACTTTTTCCTCTCTTTAATGATCCTCTATTTTCAGTTCCTTATTCAAGTGATGGAACTGAAATAAGAACAACACTAGTGGGAGCCCTTGACTGACTGGACAGCACTGACACAGCCCTGTGACAGGACAAGGGGGAATGGCCTCACGCTGAAAGAGAGTAGGTTTAAATTGGCTATTTGGAAGAAATTCTTCTGTGTGAGGGTGGTGAGGCCCTGGCACAGGTTGCCCAGAGAAGCTGGGGCTGCCCCATCCCTGGAAGTGTCCAAGGCCAGGTTGGATGGAGTTTGGAGCAACCTGGGATAGTGGAAGGTGTCCCTGCCCATGGCAGGGGGGTGGAACTGAATTATCTTTATTATCCCTTCCAATACCCCAGGGCATTCTATGATTTAACTTTCCCTACTTTCATTACCCTTGTTTTTAACCCCTGCTGTAGTCTGCTGAAATTTGGGAGTGTTTTTATCTGCAGCAACCAGGAAATTCTGTATTTCCACCACCTGAGTGCAACAATTTCAATCCATTTGCAGGGCACTTTACTTGACCTGTGCTTCCATTTTAAGGGATGGTGACACGAATCTCCCAGGACTAGCCAGGCCACCAAGACAGACTCACTCTGCCTACACCATGCAGTAGGACCCAACCTATCCTTCCATTTTTACTCTCCCAAAGGCTCTCCTCCTTCCATTCCCTGAAAGGATGTGAAATTATTATTTCATAAGATAATACAACCATAAGAATATGGCTAATATTCTTGGAATTTCTGTATTGCCTGAGGTATATACTATTTAATTTTTTAGTGGTAAATGCAAAGGGATTTTTAGCTGCTAAAAGTGATAGATCTTGGTGATCTGTGTAAAACTGTGCATTTCTTTAAGCTAATTGAATTGTCAAGAAATGCCTATGCTAATTTTATTGTAAATTTTTGCCTTATTAGAAGGTCCATATTCCTGTCAGGATTTAGTGCTGAAGATTTATTTTGATGTCTTTTACTCAGGATAGCAAACAGTTACAGTTTCAATCATCTAGCTGCACATGATTAAAACATCTGTGAACCTGAGTGTATTAATTGTTTTCCTAGTTTAAGGCTGTTTTTTTGGCATATAATTTCTGCCTGAATGGCAAGTAATCTTCCCATACAATAGCAGATAAAGGTAATTCAATATTCCTGCCACTTATTTTCCACACAATTGCTGTCTTCTGCTTTTGTGGTGTGTTTTGTTCTTCAGTGACACCACTGGTCGATATGAAATCAATTATGGTTTTACACAGTAGAGTTGCAGGTTTTTTAAAATTTTTTGGTGTGAAAAAGATTATCCAGAGCTGTCTTCACAGCTTATTATAAAATTCTGCTCCAGAAACATCACAAATTTCACATAATGAATGAGAAATATAGTTGATAGTCACTGTCGTGATTTCCTCTGCAAAAACCCAAATATTACCCTCATTCATCAACTAAACCTTAATTAAATGAACCTCACAAAACTCTGTCTCAGCAAGGCTCTTGTGAAATTTATTTTATTTTTTGAGGCCCTCAGCTGAAATGTGCTCTGCAGCTGCAACATGCTCCTCTTGTCTACTGAGCAAACTCTATATCCACTGCCTGCTGCTCACACTTCAGATTGGTGGTTTTTTTTTTTTGGTGTGATAAAAAGGGAAATTAAACTCATCATATTCTGTATCATGTCCTGGGGAAAGTGCTGGGTTTTGTGCTGCAGGGATCTGTTGTACCAGTAGGAGTTGATAAGTGATGTCAGGAAGGACTGAAAATAAAATAAGGCTGAAGGTAGAATGTTCCAGTGGAATGAAAAAATACTTTTCTGCTGTAGATGAAGAGCTAAAAGATTGTTCATGAGGGGAAAAGGTACATGTTGGGCTGCTAAGGCTGATCTGTGATCCAAATGCATGCCCTTGTCCAAGAAACTGAGGCTGACAGCAACTCCTTGCATCAGTTAAAGCTGAGATAAGATCTAATATATGCAGCATTACAACACGATCTGTTGTCTCCACCACTACCCCAAGAGAAAAAAAAAATGTAGACAATTACCTCTAGTGGAGATGATATAAATATTAATCCAGGAAGAGTGTCAAATGATAGATCATGTGTTTTCTTCATCAGGGTAATGAAAGATTTAGGATTGACAAAGATCTTAAGCAAGGGGAACTTTCTGATTGCATGCAAATCAATGACTTGGTGGGAAAACAGTGCTTCAGTAGGAAGGAGCAACCTCATGATAATTTTTGACCTTTCACTTTGAAACATATAGAATATTTTACAGGCAATAGCATAAAAAAATCCTAGAGGAAACAGATGTGGCTCAGAGTGCCCAGTCTCTCACTAATTTAAGGTCCCATTAAAATCAAGAAGGGCATCAGAGAGAAGTTTAATGGTGAGGGAAAGATCATAGGAACAAATGAGTACTAAATCAACACATGAATTGTTCTACTGATACAGCAAATTGCGTGCTCTATTGCAGTGAGTGAGGTGTGTTCTCTGCTTCTCTTTTATTGATCATAAATCAATGAAATTTATTGGTAGAATTCATAAGTATTTAGTGTGACCCAGTGTGGGAGGTGAGTGGTGCATTCCCAGTGAAGAGTGCCCACTTTGCCACTGCTCTGCCTCTGCCTGGAGTTAAATGCTGTGGTGAGAGAAGGCAGGTGTGAATATTCTCGTTGTGAAACTGGTTACCAAAGATAAACCTTGAGGTAAAATAGCTGGCTAGAAACTGATGTGGAAATGTGCAGGGGGAAATCCGTCCTTGCAGGTGAACAGCTTTGTAAAGTATGTCCTCAAAGCTGGTGTTTCAAAATAGGCAGGAAAAGGATGTACTCTTCAATTAGAGAGTAAAAATGTTGCTCACTCCCTCCCATATGTACACAGACCACCTTAAAAAGACCTGGTTCTGATGACCTCCATGGGTTGGCAGTCCTTGGGGCTGAAATCCCACTGCTAAGTGCAGGCAGTGGTGGGCTAAGCTTTCCCAAACCAGCCCAAAGCCTCAAGCTCAGACTCTACACAAATTAGGTCCTTGATATCCAAGGTTGTTAATTAGGGTTAGTGGTGTGGTACAATAAGTTTTCTCTTTACAGCTGTTCCCAGATTGCATCCATCCAGGATACTGCATTCCCCTTCTCTTTCCCACCCTTCTCCTTTTCCTCCACACCTCTTCCCAGCAGCTCTGCCTTGGGTGTCAGCCCCTCAGACCTGCCCCACTCCTCTTTCACCTCCCCCCTGTTTGTCCCTGCTGCTCCAGCCCAGCAAAGCTGCTTCTGCTCCTTCCAGGACTCGGTGCTGCTCTTCCCTTCCCTCTGCTGCTGATTTATCTCCCTGCTGGCAGCTGGGATGTCTTATCAAAGACCAAAATCCTGAGTTGGATCAAGAAACTCAGGTCTTCTGAGTCCCCAGAGAGGCACCTAATGATTAAACATTTAAATAAAGATAATGTGACTCCTAAGCCAAAGAGAAAAGCACATCCCTCATACCTTATTTTATGTTGTTAGAAAGATTTGGCTCCTGGTTTAGTGAGCATAAAATAAACTTCTACAAATAACCAAATGTTGAAATGTGTATAAAATACCTACATTTTAACTATACATGGGGTTTGGAGGGTTTTTTTTTTGGTTGGTTGTGGGTTTTTTCCTGCATTACATCAGTAAATCTTGCCCAGGATGCCCAGAGCATATTGGCTGGCTCTGGCATGTTCCTTTTGTGCATCCTGGCACAGCTCATGTGGTAAGAATCCCTTCCCTGCTCCCATTGAGGAGATTTGCCTTTTTGGGCACTTCAGGTCATGTTTTTCATCGATGTTTTTCATAGAATCACAGAACATGCTGAGTTGGAAGGGACCCATCAGGATCATCAAGGAACATCCCAAGAATCCTGCCACATGCCTGAGAGTGTTGTCCAAACACTTCTTGACCTCTGTCAGGCTTGAGTCCATGATCACTTTCTAAAACTGGAATTAAAAGCTTGATTTATCACCAGTTTCTTCCTTTAGTGATCCCACTCTGGCTCTCCAGTGTTGGAGTCCATTTTAGGTGGTGCTCCATCCCTCTGCAGCTGTGTGACTGCACCTGTGTGTGCTGAAAGTCAGTCCTACTCTGGAAGCTGTTAAATAGAGAATATATGAAATAAAAATTCAAGTGTGTGATCTATTAATCAGCGCTACTTTATGCTGCCAAGGAAAAGAAAAAGCACTGGAATTATGTACACAAATTTTTCACAATTTCTGGCAACACTGAGAACGTCTTTGGTTTCATAAATGAATGACTTGAACTGTTCTTGCTGCTAAGGCAAATCTGTGAGGTATAAAGAAGGAATGATGCCTGGTAGATACTGATGGATAAGGAGGATATTGCTGCATGATCACTGGCACTTGTGCTCTGGAAACATAGCAGTGCTATTATAATGAAAGCAGAATCACCTGAAAGCAGATGAGTTAAGGGGGAAATTGTCCTTTTTGGCTGCATTTTTCTCTGAAGAAAGGAATAATTTACTATATTTCTGTGGCATCTTTACTGAAGATATTTTCTTGTCGATGCTTGTCAAATTTTGATTCATAAAAGCTGGTTTTTCTTAGAAACCTGCCTGTTTCACAGCACCATCTGCTGGTGCTTCCTGGGTGGAAGTGCTGGTGCTCCTGCTGGAGAGCTGAGTTCTGCACTGCCCAGGAGAGTGGAAGGGCCTGGTGGTGTTCACTGCAGCTGGGTTGTGTTGTGAACCATAACAACATTTCTTCAGCTACACTTCTGTTCAGTATCCATTCATCCTGCCAGAGTCTGTTTTCTGAAGGTAATTCTTATTCATGTTATGAAAACCTTTCAAAGGAGCAGGAATGTTTGCATTATGGGGATAATGCTTGATTGATGATTTGTGGGCTCGGCCCCATTAAGTTTTGTGCAAATCCATAGCTCTGTGGCTCTGCAGGGAAAGAGGCTGTGTTTTACCAAATGTGTTAAACAGACTTTGTGTCCAACTTGTCAGATTTTCAATTATGTCTTTTGTTTAATGCTTTATTGCCTCTCCTCCCTGCTCAAATACAATTTATTTCTTTCATAAGCATGAATGAATTTGCCAAATTTGAGGGAAATCAGTGATGACTGATCAAATTTTAAGAATTTGTATGTATGAGATAATTTTAGGTCTGAATTGTGTTGAGGTTGTCAAAGAATATTTATGTGGGTTCTAGCCTTGAACCTGTAGATGGGTTGTGAAGGTCAAGTGTCCTTTTCTCAGTCAAAGCTATCTTTAGCTTTTAAACCATAGCATAGTTTTGGATGCCCTGTGTCTCCAAAAAACCAAAGAACTCTTCTATTTCTATCCACAAACTTATCTAAGTGCTTTAAAGGATTTAATACTCATATTTTAATCATGTTGATGACTTAGTTCTTTTTAGAAAGAAAACTCTAAGTGAACCCTGTGATACAAAGTCATCAAAATGTCTCCTAAAAATACCTATGAAGTAGTTAATGTTCTTTTTAGCCTTTAAATGTGTCTGAAGACTTAACACTGCATTAAAGAAATGAAGTACAATTAAGAGTGTAGGATTATAACCATTTTATAAGCAAAATGTTAATTCTCTCTGTAAGAAGATGGTGTGAGCCATGTCTGAGCCAGCAGAGTGTCCAAGCCAGTGGTGCAATGGAGTCCAATGCTGTGGCTCCCTTGCCCCTCTGAATCTCTGCCCAAAGAGCCCCAAAAGGGACTGGTAAATCCCAGAGATCCCCTTTCCCATGGCACTCCTTCCCTAACTCAGCCTTGCTGCTGTTCCAGCAGAGCTGTAAGAATGGACTTAAACTTATGGTCTTTGTGCAGAGGTTTGGGCCTGGTACAAAGGCCCAGGGATATCCTGTGGGGCTGGGCTGTTCTCACAGGCCAGGAGTCCTAAGAAAATTAGACCGGAACAGCAAGATGTGAGATCTTGCACCCCAGGAGACTTTACCCACTGCAGGCATCTAAAGCGAGAAAGAAGAAGAAATCTGAAAGTTTAAACAAAGAATCTGTTGGGAGGATGACTATGGAAGGTCAGCTTGTGAATCCACATGAAATCCTGCTGTTGAGTTGGGTGCCAGAGTTTTCACAGCTGCATGTTAGCTTGTAGATATTTATTTTACAACACTTCTGTGAGGTGGTGTTACTGTTTTAAGGATGGGATCTCTCTGTTTCAAGGGTAGAAGTGGTTGTAGGATATCTAAAGTAGATGTCTAAAATGCAGAAGAGGATGGAATTGGTATCTACATCCCAGCTGCACAATAAATCCTTTGCTACAACCTCCATCTCTTAGTACAGTGATTTTGGTGTGCCACTTCAGCTGAGCTTCTCAAATACTTCATTGTACTGTATTTTTGCAGAAATATGTTCCCAAATGTCAGTCCCAACAGTTAATTCAGAGGGCTTGAGGTGGAACACAAGTACAGTACTTGTCTTTCATTTCTGTCAAGTTTTGTGTGTGTAGGTGGCAAGCTCAAGCAGCACCTGCCAACTACTTATTGGTGTTGGCTTGGCTTACATTTAGTTTTGAGGCTTCCATTTGTGTACTACTTTGTATCTGCTTTCAGAATTGTACTTTAAATTGTGAAATTTTAGGTTCAACAAAGTACACAGTCTCAAATCAGGAGTTTTAATTTAAAACCATTTTGTAATAAACAAAGAAAAATTGGTCTGAAATCAGTTACCAAGGCACAGCTTGGTGGCAAGGCTATATTTAAGATATGCAGTGTATCAGGCATTGAGTGTACAGGAGAGACTAAAGAGTTATATTAACATTTTTCAGGCTGACTTTTAGAAGAAGGATTTAACAACTTGAGTTGTACCCTCAAGGGACTGAACTCTTGTCAGAGCGTTCAGTCCCTTATGCTTCAAGGGGGATGAGCACAGAAGTGTATGATAATGTGTTTTCTGTGACATTTTTAGAGAGTGTGTCTTAGCTGATAGCTGCAAAAATGAATCTGTTAGCTGGTAACACTTTCCTTGTTCTTGCCACTTTTGGTATCACGTGTGAAATTAGCTTATGAGTCCTTTATAGTTTTATTTATGTGACTTCTGACCAATGGGTCCCTCTCCTCAGACTCTGTTGCTGATGTGCACTTTGCAGTCACCTTCTGCACAGTCTCTGTTGCCCCCAGCTTTGTTTGGAACTTTGTGTTCATCCCTATCAAAACCCCTCATCCCTCTTCTTATTGATATATCTAAGGGGTATTTGGTATGCCTTGGGAGATTGGTGTTAATGTACATTCCACAAGTAATGCAACATTTCCTTATCTACCTTCCCTGCCAGAAAAGAAGTTTGCTTTGTTTGCAGTCGAGGTGATGCCAGATTTGCTGGATCTTCCCTTTGTGAATTTGCATTTTGAAAACTTCTTTACTCAACAATGATTGAAACTGTCACAAAATTTTTACATGGGGAACATTTTAAGGTGTTTTCTTCTTTACATCAAGTGGTATCAGATTTGACAGTTATTGGAAATACCTTATACCACATTAAAGAGCCTTTTCTGGAAAGTTTCTTCCAAAAAAAAAAAAGTAGCTTGCCACATGAATTGATCACCATGAATTATCCCAAGGCTTAGGTTGACTTGAAGCAGCTGACTGGAGAACAGACATTAACTTGGAGCCAAACCTGGTAGCCATGAGGCTGGCCCAATATCAGTTAATTTCTCTGTACTCATCTCCAAGTGTGTAATTCATGCCTTATACTTTGCACATTGATGCATGACAGAAAAGACAAAATTTTGTCTCCTATTTGAGACAAAAGGTGATTTTTCAACTGCCTGCTTCATAAAAGATTGGCGAAACCACCATGGAGATGTATAGGATCCCTTGGTGCCAAGTGGAGGAGGATTGAGGGGGAGGGCTGGTCTGCAGGCTGGGAGCAATGGAGAAAAGTCTCCTCATGTTTGTACCCAGGATCTCTCTGGCACAGGGGAGTGCAAACAGGAAGAGATTTGAGACAAAAAGTTCTGCTAAGAACCAGACAGATGCCATATGCCTTCCTTCCTTTCTGTGGTTTCATCCACTGTGCCCAAGGAGTTGGTTTGCCACAGGGAAGGCTGAGGTTCTGCCAGAGCAGCTCTGATCAGGGAGGGAAGGCTGTATCTCCTTGCTGATGCTCTCTTGCTGCCTGGTAACCTGTCTTCTCATTTCTACATTCCTTTGGGAGAGTTCTTTTCATTTCTAAATCTATGTGGGGAGCAGCCTGGTGTGTGGCAGTTTTGAGGGAGCATTGTCACATCATAGAGGTGCAGTTCTGGCTTTTGAACCAAAGCCTAATGCCCCAAGCACATACACACCATTTTACGTGTCTGAACAGCCCTGTGCTTGTTAAATATGAATGTTTTCAGGACTGCTGCCCAGTTCTGCAGATACAGCATTCTAAGATTATCCACTTGCTGTCTTTCCATCAGCTGTGTTCATTGCAGGAATAGAGAGTATCTGTCTGCCAACCATGGAAACTCTGAAAGTCAAGCTATGTTCTTTCTGGCTCGTGAATCATCACCTGTAACCTTTACTCAGCTATCACAGGGGAACACTTAGGCCATGGTTAACATATATTCTTCTGACCAAAAAGATTCTCTGTGGTGCTGTCTTATTTATTATTTCTTTAATAATGCCTTTGTAGAATCCTACCCATAGTCATTCAGTTATGATTGTTTGATGGAGCAAAGGGAATAAAACAGTGGAAAATTATTTTTGGTCCCTTCAGAGAGGGAGATTTGACATTAAGTATGTCTTGAATGCAGGAATATATAAGTATGTTTTGAATAAATCTCACTTTTCTGGCTATAGTTAACTGAAAATCAAAATAATATATTGCTCTAAGGTGTCAGCTTTTAGTTCCTGTGAGATATGATGTTCTGGCTAGAGGAGAAAATGCATATGAGTGTGAGCTGGATGTGACAAGAATACTCCAAGAGATGGTTTTTCTTCATTATTAATATATCTTTCGGATATTCTGTTATTATTTTTAACTATAAAAAGTGTGTTTTGCATCAAAGGCAATTATGCCAGTTAACAGCATGTTCAGGCTATGATAATTGACTGAACAATCTTTGCCCCTTTCAAACCTGTTGCTTGGATACCACTTTCTTTGAACTATTATGTACCTTGCTGAAAATTAAATAGTAAAGAAAAGGTTTTAGCAGCTCTTTCCTTTGTCTTTTCCATAAACTCTCTATTATATAACACTTTCAGAAGTGCAGACAAAGAGTTAGGGCTTTCTGGCAGCAAAGTTCTGACAGAAACAGCTGGAAAATGAAACTCATGCACAATCTGAATTCAGACCTTTGTTTTCTAGATATGTTTTCTTTTCTTGCATGCAAGCTTTTCCTTCTATTGCCAAGGGAATTTGAACTTGAGATGCAGTGAAGCAACTCTCAAATTGCAGTCACCCAGAAGTAACTGGATAATGCATCCAGGTAAGTATCTCACTAATGAGAATGGTTTGTTCCCTGCTCAGTTTTACCTACTCATTAAAACATGCAATCTGAAAGTGTGAAATAGCATTTGTGGTCTGGAGATTTTATATAATGAAAGGTTTTTTTATCTCCATCTAAATGATAGTTATTCTATTATATCCTGCCACGAACTGCTGTGATTTCTTTGAGCTGTGAGCTGCAGCTTTGTCTATATGCAAAATCCTCTCAGAAAGAACAGAGGTGTCTTGTTGCAAGGGCTTAGATTTGCCTACAGGACTCATTTCCTGGAAACATCTAGGTTTATCTACCTAGTCTCACTTCACTCTGATGCATGTGAGAAGAAGGGCTGGGGGTGAATAATCTGGTTGGCTCAGCAGGCAATGTCTTTAAAATCACCTTTTTCTGGGATCATTTTACAAGATGAGCTGAGCTTAAGCTGAGGGCTTAAGTTATGTGACGTTGCTACCAGAAAACATGAAGGCTTTCCAGTGAAGGTCCAACCTCTGATCAGGGAAGTCACTTGTCTACAGGAATGATGTTGACTCAAATCCAGGCATAATGTTTGGGTCTAGATTAGGAAAAGAAGTATTTATTAAAGATTTGTCCCAATGAGGATGCTTTTTTCTGCCCACTGGAAGGCAAGGAAAATCCCCTTCCCATTGCCTGTGACCCTGTGCCTTGGGAGGGCTGTCCTGCTCCAAGCCACAGACCCTGTGCTACTCCCAGTGAGGTGCAGGGATGATTGTCAAGGACTGCCACAGACTCTTGGAAGCAGCACCTTCCACAGTAAGTGAAAAGTCAGGACTGTGGTGCAGCTCATTGCTCCAGTGAGTGATGGGGCAGAGTTGCAAAAGCAGCTACAGTCCAGTTGTGTCATGTGTCAGTGCCTTCTCTGCTTCCTGTCATCATGAAAATGAGCAGAAGCAGAGGGGAAGTTCTTATCTGGATACAGGGTTGGATCACAGACATCTCCCAGTCTGGATCTGGGGATTTGCCCATGATCTCTAGTGCAAAGGGAATGTTTTGTCACTTTATGCTCATAGCTGAGCCATTCAGCAGCACTGTCTAAGTGACTCACAGCAGTGCTGAGACCATGACTCACTGCTGCATCCTCTCTGGAAAGACACTAATCCTCCTTTCCTGCTGCTTGGGCTGGTTTGGGAGCCACAACATTAAGCACTGAAAGGCACATTTATTAAATGACACATGCCAGGACTGGGTTTTGTTTGTAACAGTGTGGAAGTACTTTGTGGCCTCTCTGCTGTGGACTAGACATTGACACATCTGGCACCCAGGCACCAGAGGATGGAGGGATTTGGGCATTTGTTTCCCTGGTTAGATCTGGGTGTCAAGCCTTTTTCAGTCAGTGAGTCTTTGGGCTGGGTTCCAGAGTTTTTCTTAACTACCAACATCTGTCAGATGTCAACTCCCTGAATCCACCCTTCCTGGTCATGCTATTTTAAGGCACTTGTATTTTGAATACTACTACTACTAATAATAAAATCCTTATAGATTTTTCTCTGAGTAATTTGTCCTCAAAGGACTTGGAAGTCCTCAGGTTTCTTCCTGGCCAGTGATGGGATGTAGTTTATCCACTAGGAGTCATCCAACCTTTTGCCCCACAGGCAGTCTGGCCAAAAGCCTTTGGGATTGCTTGTGGAGCAGCAGGAGCTGTGAAGCCCACGAATGTCATGAGTGGTACCTCTGCTTCCATTGATTATTGGTGCAGCTCTTCCCTTAAAGTGGGATATCTCAGTTCTAAACCAGCACTTGTTGCTGTTGTGTTCTCTTGGAGCCTTAGCTAGAGCAGGAATTATATTGCATGCTCTTCATGTCTACAGACATTTGAAAAGTATCTTTATCAGAGCTGATCTCTCTTGATCTCCAAGTTACAGTCAGTGAAGGGAGCAGGCATTGCTGGGTGTGATTTACCTGACATGCTTTATCTTTCCTCCTTAGGATGAGGAAGTTGTATCCTGGAGGTACCTGTTTCTCTCACTAAAGTAAAGTAGCTCATGAAGAGTCTGTACTGAGTCAGGTGACCAACACCCACATTCACTTAATAAATACACTCTCAAGATGAAATTTATCCATGGAAATGCCAGTTGACTCAGTTACCACAACTCTCTCCCAGGGCTTGGCTTTTGCATATTTTTTAACTAATTAGGGATGTGGTAATTCTCTTTTTTTTAACCACCAGAGTAATGTATGTGTGGTTTCCCCTTCCTTAAGGGAGGGAAGCACATTTGTACCACTGTGCAGCACTGGTGTGGCTGCACTGATTCATTTAACTGTGCCAGTGTTTCTAATTACAGCTGTTAAAAAAATCACAGAAGGTTTTCAAACAACTCATCTGTGCAGGTACCTACTCACCCTAATCAACCTTAGCTGGAGGAATGACCTCTGCCTTAAGCCTCGTTAGGGCACAAGAATGTGCAAGTTTCAACAATTTTTATTCCTAAAATATGAAGAGATGTGAGGCAAGGTCCTTTCTAATGAGGAGAATGGATTTGTAACATTTGCTTTGTGTATTAAAAAGTTTAGAAATCTTGGAAGAAAAATTGTTACAAATTAGATACCAATTTTTCAGAGTGGGAGAGATGTTCTGTTTCTGATTGTTGTTGAAGTTTTTGAGTATTGTGAACACTGATAAAATTAAAACCAGCCTAATTTTTTTCTTAATAAGTGTCTTTTAAGAAGCAGAATGATGATGCAAGTGGTGGTAAGGCAAAATCAATCTCCACAGCAGTCTCATTTTTGAAACTTTCTAGTATTACAGTAAAAAGTGTAAAATAGAAATCAATATTAATTTTAAAAATATGATTTCCCTAAAATATTAAATAATGATGTAGTTTAAAAGCAGAAAAAGTATAAGGTTGGTATTTTACTGAAGTGCTGGGCAGCCCTGCTTCATGTGACAGGTGAAATTGGAGGCTGGGCATGTGCCAGGCAAGGATGGTCAGGGCATCCTGTGAGCCTGAAGGGAGCTCACGAGGCCCTGCCTCCTACCAGTGTTTCATATGGATTTTGTTTTCATATGAAAACATGTAAAGGTGGTGTAGCAGATGTTGGACTTCCAGCCACTAACAATTTTCACCTTTGATGGCACAAGGCTGTTCCATCCCACAGAAACACGAGTTTGCTTGAATTCCCACGCTGCCCATATGCCTGCATTTCAAAGTTTGCTACCTTATTAACTGGTGAAATATGTTCATTATAATAGTAGCAATGAGAAGTATTTAAGTGCACCTCAAGCAGTCAAACCCCAAAGATTTCAATCTGCAAAACCCATCTGCTCCTAACTCAGGAACTTGCATAAAATATGAAGGTGCAAAGGATTCCTATATTAAGTTTTGCAAGCACTCACTTTCAGCATTGAGGACATTGGCTTGTCTTGCACTTTCAAATGAAATTCCAATGTTTTTGGTTTGGTCTTTAGTTTGACTGGGCATTTTGAGTTCATGGGTCCTGGCTGCTTCTGCTTGAGCTGATCATTCAATTCTGAAAACACTCTAAGTGCTCTCTAAATTCTAGAAATTTTAGGTTCAGTTCCTTTCTCTGAGAATTATCAGTGGTGCCTATCTAATCTGCAAGTCCATTTTGTGAGGAAGGTGGCTATATTGAGTATTAACTTTAAAAATAAGGATTTGGATCTGTGACTCCCAAAGTTTGGAGATGTTTCCTTGCAGATGAAAGTAATGCATGATTCAAAACACAGGTCTTAATGACTGAGTATATTTGCTCTGCCTCAAGTATGTATAGGACCATCAATTTAAAAAGTAAGTTGTTTTTTTTTTTTTAAGACTATGGGGAAACTCCTCCTTCCCTTTAGGAGGCAGCATGTCTTCTACTGGAAGACATTTTTCTTTTAAAACAGCAAATAACATTTATAATAAATATCTAGATTTGGAGAATGCCTTAGTTGCTGGAGCTGCCAGTTTTCTGAACAGTGTGAACTCTGAGCTTTTCAATAAACTGAGAATTATTTTAAAAAAGAGAATACTTTCATTGTAACAGCGAAATTTTCCTCCCTTCAAAAATCTGTTACTAACAAGCAAAAAAATTCTGTCAGAAGTAATAAATGTTAAGTTTCTTCTCTGATTTATTTTTCCTATGGGATATTTCTCTTGTGCCTGTAACTGCCCTTTATGTGCAGAAAGATGCCATGATCTGATGGCTTAGATACTGGCTTGGTTCAAAGATAACCTGGGTTCTCTTCCCACAAGTTTCCCAGCTATTGCATCAAAGAAATGGCAGCAAAAACCCCAAAAAGTGATGACTCAAAGTGCAGAAAAAAATCAGGACAGAAATTAATCTGCTCATCTTTGATACCAAGCTTTTCTTCAACACCTACCCTAATGCATTTGCTGCAAGAAGGGGGAAATGTGCCATGCTTGTAGCAAGGCTGTGTCAAGGCAGAGCTTTGTATTTTTTTTAAGAGCTGTTTTAATCTGTTCTGGAATTCTGTTTTCTGCCACAGAAAATCTAATCACACTGTTCTTTGCATGAGTGGTTTAGAGAATCCCTCTGTATCTTCTGACATGGAAATGCTCCTTGCACTTACACTGCCTAGCAGTGATGTAGTGCACGGAGGAAAATGCAGCAGGAGGAGCAGCCCCCTCTTACTTGCCATCCTGGCCAGCTGAACTACGATTTTTTTCCCCTTTTCTAAGTTTAAATCTTGTTTTTTGGTGGTTTGCAGATACTTGTCTTTCTTCCCACATAAATTCCAAGAGTATGACCAGATGTCTACTTCATTTCTCTCAACACCCTTTCCAGCCCTAATCCGAAATGTTAACACCAGCCCCAAAAGAATCATGTGCTCGTTGTGCAAATTACCTCAAGCAGATAGCCAAAACATTATCTCATGCTGGCCTAGATGTTACAATGCTTGCAGCTAAAATGCTCCCTCAGGATCCTGGGCAGATGTCTCTGGGATTTTTGACTGTTCTCTGGGATGGGCAAAGACAAGGCTCTGTCATTTCCTCATGGAGAAAATGTGTTGTTGGAATGCAGGCTACTCTAAGACTAAAAATATATTTCTTGGTTGCACTTTCACACTGAGGGATGCAGATACCAGCCACAGAGGATGTTCTTGAAGGGGAAAACTTCATGTAAGTGGATTTTAGGAGGGAGGTGATGATCCTGTTGGTATCAGCCCAGCTGAAAAACTTGCTGTTTGGGAATCCTGCCACCTTCAGGGGCTGCTCTGCCTGTTGGCAGTGGGAGCAGAGCAGTCCAGGGCTCACTGGCAGCAACTTTGGAGAGCACACAGTTTATGTACTGAGAAACTGAGTCTTTAATTCACCTTGATAAATTATTGAAGGTTGGCTGCTGGGCTGTGGCTGTGACACATGCTCTGCTCACCTAACACTGGCCTGCTCATCTTCCTTATTTTTTGCTTTTTATGTTTTTCTATTTGTAAAACTTTTAACTACATTAGACTTTCTGAGATTCACTGTCAGAAAATCCTGCTTAAAAATTGAGTTGCTCTTTCTGCAACTTGATTTTTTTTTTTTTTTTTTCCCATGGCCTGGGTGAGATTAGAAGTTTGAGTTTGCGTGCTCAAGCTGTATTATTGTTTTGGGGTTTTTTTCCTAACCACTTCCACATGCCATCAGGTTTTATTGCCAGCTGCTCGCCATGGTTGGTCTCTGGGGAATGTAGGCTCCTGTTGTTAAATTCATAGCAGTTGGTTAGTTTAATTTTTTTTCAAATCTTAATTTGTCAGGTTTGGATTTCCACTGGTTGTCTTTACCCAGCCAGAGGTGGGCAATGGAATAAGTAATGTGTGAAAAGGGCTCATCAGAACCTCAAATTCCTGCAGAGGCAGGAATGGGCAAGTTTATCACCATCCCTCGTATCTTTTCTGTATTAAAATTAAGTATCTTGGAATTTTTCACTTCCCATGGAACAGGAATAAGAAATTTCATTTAATTAATAAAAGAAAGACTTTTATTTCACAATTTTAAACAGAAAAGGACAGAGGTCCCCATGATGATTGCAGCAGGGAGCCTGTGAGCCCAGACATGCTGCTCACCAGGGAGGCTCCCAGGGAGTCCAGGAGCTAGCAGGAAACCAGCCAGGTTTCCCTAGGAAGTGTGCTTGCTCACTGTTGGAAGATTTGATTCAATCAATCTGTTCCTGCAGAATATGTATGCATATTTTTCCTATGGAAAAAAAAAAGATTTTGCTGAGTTAAAATTGGAGATTAGTGAGCATGCTTTTCTAGCTGCATTGGTGAGAAAGCCACATGTGAATAAAGCCCCACACTGTGTAAATGTATGACAATCTAACACACAGTTAGGCAGCTGTACCAGACCTCTAAAAGGGGGCCTAGGGGTGACCTAAAATTCTCCTTAAGGATTTTTGTATTGTTATCTGTCCACCTAAAGCTAGCACTGGAATGAGCAGACTACTGGGATAATTTTCTACCTTGCAGGGAAAGGCTTATGGAAATGAGACACCAGAGAAAGCAAAAGAAGCAGCCAAAGCCAGACTTGGTGAGAACATGTGCACCCTCTTTAACTCTGCATATTCAAGAGCTGTGGGTCCTGTGCATTTCCCTGTGGAGTTTATTCTTTTAAAACAGCATTCTCATTGTGGGCTTGATCCCACGGTGCCAATAGCTGGAAGACTCAAGGAATTGGGTGTCTGCTCTGGATTTAACATCAGTTATTGATGTGAGGTGACAGAGCCCTGAGCACTGACTGCACTTTCAGCAGCCTCAGGGCTGTGCTTTCCCCAGAGAGCTGACAATGTTTTGAAGACCAGTGGCCAAGCTGCTGTGGTGCCAGCATAGGCACCACAGGAGGGACAGAGTGGTGGGGAAAAGAAGGGTTTGGGGCTGAGTGGGGTGGTGTGGCCAATGTTCAGCCCCTCAGGAACTCCCAGTGGAAATGCCAGAGAATGGCACATGGAAGGGCTTAAGTGAAATCAGGGTAGAAACAGTGTCTTGCCCCAGGCACCAGAGAAGAGCTGAAGAAAGTTCTCCTGTCCTGGTAGGTGTTATGGACAAAGGCCTGTGGGTCCCATGTGCTATCCAGTGTCTGGGAATCTAAACACCAACAAAAAGAAGATTTTTTTCACATGGGCTGTTAAACAGAGACAAACTCTTGCAAGGGTTTGCAAATGGACACTTTTCTGCTTTGTGCTTGCTCAGAAGCCTCTCTGTAGGAACAAAAACCTGTGGTAAGGAAGGAAAGGGTTTAACTCCTGAGTGAGCTCTGGAGATGCTGCAGCATTTCCTACCCTTGCCCTGTTACTGTAGGCTTTTCTAGAGGAAAACTGGGTTTACATGGGGCTGCATATTCAGTGCTCTCAGCTCCATTTTGCAGGGAGGGAAGAGGAGCTGTGGTTGTGGAGAATGAAGGCTGTATATGGCTCTGTTTGGTAGGGCCAGTGTGGGTGGGAGGAGTAAGACTAGAGCTCTAATTCTCTGTGTGTGGAAGTGAGGAGGAGACTGAATCCCTGGGAAGACACAGCAGTGCCACTGCCTGATGTGAAGGTTTTACTGTTTCATAATTAGATGAAGTCATCTAGTTTCTAGAGGCAGGAAATAAAGGACTCTTTGATATTTCTGGATTTTTGTACACGTAAAACTGTTGCATTCACTGTCCTGGCAGAAGAGAGCTGTGTTTAGTGCTCAGCTGGAACTTGGTTTGTATTTCAGTGGAAACACATCTCCTTTGGAAATCCCTTGCCCCATAGCAGTGAGCCCCACCAGTGACTCAGTTGTGACTCAGAAGAGAAAGTTCCAATTGCTGAATCAGCCACCGAGCTGTGGGACAAGGCAAGGTTTTCCTTGACTCCATCCAAACAGTGATCAGAGCTGTAGATCTACTCTGCTTGCTAGGAGGGATGAGGTCACAGCTCAAGAGGCTGAAGTCGCATCAGAACACATTTTTAATGAGGAAAAAAAAAAAATAGACATTTTCACAGACTTTCTTGTTTGTCCAGGATGTAGATGGAGGTTTGATGCAGGACACTCAGATTTGGAGCTCTCTGGATACTTATTTTAGAATTTTCTAAAGGAAAATCATCACTCATACCTCAGAAATGAGAAGACACAGGTACACTTTGGGGTCTTTTAATTGAACTTTATTCTAATGTTCTGTCTGACACATTCTGTTTTCACTGCACGAGTCTCCTTCACAATGGTGGGTTTTGAGTTTTATGGACTTGTATATTTTTTAAACTCACTATCATATCAGCTGCAGTGCTTTTCACAGGGAGTAGTGGAAGGTGCTAGAAGTTGACTATGACTTACATATGACTATGTAAGAGCTGGTACATTACCTTTCTAAAATAAAGTCATATAATGAATTACGTGGAACGATGCTGGAAAAGGTAATTTTAAGTTGAGATTTCACAAAGAAATTTTGTCAGATCTGTTATTCTGCACAACATTTCCCTGCAAAGGTGACTCAGAGAAGATCCTGAACACAGTATGTGACTACATCTGCATGGAGTGGGCTGCTTCAGCAACAGACCCGGGAATCCTGTCCCTTTTGCTCCTGCCTTCTGTGACTGCAGCAAAAAGAGTTGAATATTTGCTCCCTGTGTATTTAATGCCTTGATAAATTTTCACTGGGCACTGCTGACCCTGTCAGCCATCTGTTTTTGGTACTGGGCTGCCACACAGTGGCCTCCTTCAGAAGCCTGGAGAAGGGGAGGAGGTAGTGGGGAATATCAGGTTGATAACAAGAATGAACAAATACAAATGTCATGACTCAGTTTACAGTGTCTGTTAATTCCTTACTGGCGGGGGAAGCAGAGTTTTATTTTGTACGGTCCAAACCACAAGAAACCAACATGAAAACACAGGAAAAAAAGAGGTAGGAAACTCCTCAGTTAACTAACAAACAGTTCTTTCAAGAAATTTATAAAGGAGTTTGTATGAAAGTAGAAGAGTTTTCTCTGATTTACTAATAATTGCTTTATTGTCTTTGTTACTTCCTCTTTTCTCCCTAGATACAGCCTACTAAGATTTGCAGCTTTTTCCTTTTAGATGAGCTCACAGTGGGGGGATGTTTAGGGTGGAGGTTTGGTTTTGTACTGCTGATTGATGGAAGCACAGCCGCTCCTCAGGCAGTGGAGAAATCCTGTTTGGATCCAGACCTGGAAGTTGTGTGATTCTGAATTTCAGCTAAAGTGTTCCTTTGTGCAGGTTCTGCCTTTGTAAAGTGTCATGGAAGGGACATTAAAACCATCTTGTTCCAAACTGCCTGTTACCAGCAGGGGTGCACCCCACTATCCCAGGTTGCTCAGCCCCCCATCCAGCCTGGCCTTGAACACTTCCAGGGTTGAGGCATCCAGAGCTTCTCTGGGCAACCTGTTCCACCAGGAGGGAGGTGGGAATGAGCCCAACTCCATCCATTGGGATCCTTCTCGGATTATTACTTTGTAACCCTGATAAAATGCATGGGTTTTTGCTGCCCTGTAGGTTGAGATTTTGGCACCCTTCCCTCCCCTATGACTTCCTCATTCCTGTAAGCAGGTAATCCATGGCAGGTGGTCAGTCCTGGAGACTTCTAATGCACCTCACCTGGAGGGCCTTCTGTGACAAATAATCCGAGACAAAAGAAAATCTGACAGTGTCAGACAGTCTGATTTTTCTGACGTTCCAAATATGCATTTCAGACCACCAGGAACCCTTAAATGACAGAGAGGATTTAGGAATTTTGGACTTTTGTGGTGTTATGTACATTCAGTCAGACAAGGTGTGTCGGTTCAATAATATTAATTAATACCAAGTAAGGAAGCAGAAAGGTAGGAAAATGAACTCTGTCTGCAAGAAAAGAGTGTTTAAATAAAATATTAAAAATGATTTCATGTGATTATATGTCAAGTTTAGGTCTATTATTTTATGTAATCATCTGTGATAGGAATGTTCTGTACCTGCTTGTTCTAAGAATAAGCATCCTGTGCACTTTGATTTGTCACAGTGTAAAGAGTCTGATGTTGTTTACAGTAGATAGATGTGAAATATATTTCTGTGAAAGCTCTGGGATCTTCCTTTTAACACTTGTACATTAGTGCTATTAGAGTGGTGAGTGTTTCCTTGGTGAAATTATTGCTTGCTTTGTCATTGCACTTATAAGGCTGATTTCATTTTGTCATAAATTCCACTGCAGGCAGAGAAGCACAAGCGACTGAGGCAGTTATTGGGGGCAAATCTGTCCCTACTTGGGGATTTTTTATTTAATCTAATTTATTGCCAATTAACACAAACTTCTGGTCACCTTGTTTCTGATGATGAAAAGAGGGAGAAAACTAATCAAATAAACACTGGTAAAAAAGCTTTCTGCCCCTTCCCCAGGCTCAGCAGAAGCTTGGTCAGCATTCACAGGAGCAAAAGCCTGGATGTAACAAATGAGAGCTGGAATTGAAACTGTTGTAAAGGGATGGGGTGGGGCACCAACTTTCCTGCGTGTGCATTTTCAATAACAGCAACCACTTTCTGCAGTCTAATTGACATCTCTTAATGGTCTGTTTATCTGAGAAATGGAGATCAGGTTAATTTTGAAAGGAAAAGTCCATACTGGGCAAGGATGTGCACTCAAGATCCTAAAAGGAAGTATATAGAGGAAACCAAATTCTGTATACAACTCAGGGAGGTTTTTAGGGGCTCTCCTCATGAAAATCCCAGTGCAATTAGCCAGAAAAGAGTTTGTCAGAAAAATCTGATGAACTTTTTATGTGGAAATATGTCGAATGGTATCTTTTTCAAGCAATTTCACAAATAATTTAAAAAAAAAATTCCATTTTGAAAAATGTTTCAGAAGAATAAGATGGTGCAAAAAGAAACTGCATATTTTGCTTGAAATGTGAGTTCATCTTTTATATGTGTTCTGTTCTAAAGATGTGATAAAACTTTCAGCACAGAGAAAGAAGCTTTGAGCAGAAAGAAGAGCAAAGCCTTCAGTGTGTATTGAATTGCTACTGTCATTAATGATTTTCAAAAGTGAATAAAACTTAGATGTTTTATGAATTAATAGGATTAGTTATATTTAATTCCTGAATAACCAGTTTCCTATATATCCATTTGTTAAATAATATAAGAACAGTATATATGAATTAAAGTTAAGAATTTATAAAAAAATAGTTGAAAATTCCTAGTTAGTGTCTTTCAAAGGAACAAATTTCAGATTTTTTTATTCCATGGGAAAGTTCAGAAATCCTTTTTTACTTTTCTTTTTATAGTAAAACCTCATTGAAAAATATGGAATTTCCCATGAAATAAATGCTAGATTTTGAGAGACTTCACAAAAAAGCTGTGAAAATGTTCAGTTGCCTGCTGGAGAATGGGAGTTGAGTCCTGAAATCCCTGGGCACTAATGAGAGACTTCTTGCCTGGATGAAAAAGAAAAGAGAAATCCCATCACTGGGAACTGCAACATCCCTGGAGGTATCACTCAATGTGCCCTTTGAAATGCCCATCCCAGTGGCCACGTTTGGAGCCCAGAATTTTTGGTGGGATGTTTGGGGCAAATGGAGGTTATGACACCCATGTCAAAATCCTACTGGCTTGAGAGAGAGGGTGCTTGTGTGGGATTGCTGCTCTCCCAGCTGGTTTAGGGCCCTCTCACCTTCTCCTGCCATGGCATCTCCTTCATGGGAGTCTTAAAAGGTTTGGGAAACATCTGCCAGATGTTTTCTGACTGTGGGGGATCCCTCCTTGGTGGAGGGAGAGGATACTAAATGGATTGTGAATTTTCTGCCTTTATTTCCCATCCCAGGTGTCACAGCAAGTGGGGGATGTGGGGCCTCTCACTGGTGTGTTGTTCTGTGGTTCCTGCAGTTGA
Source organism: Lanius collurio (assembly GCA_020086605.1). Taxonomy (NCBI): domain Eukaryota; kingdom Metazoa; phylum Chordata; class Aves; order Passeriformes; family Laniidae; genus Lanius; species Lanius collurio. Next base: position 37,737,801 of record JACBWW010000007.1, on the reverse strand, counting down.
GTTTGACTGGATGTGGGTTTTTTCCAGTCCTGTATTACCATGTTTTTGTTGGAAACCTGTTCCTTTAAACCATATCTTCATCAGTATTCCAGGGCATTGTTCCAGTCTCACTCCTGCCTTCTCCCCCAGGAGTTTTCCCCTGAAATGCAGAGGTTTTTTGTGGATACCTGGTCTCTGGCAGGATCTGCTGTCATTGGTTTCTGTTCTTCCAGCAAACTGCCTCCTGGAGCTGGGGTAGGAGACTGAGTAGAACACAAACCACAGAGAAATAACCTGTGGGTTAATCCAAACACAGAGCTGAAGTGGTGGTGGCTGTAAAATCCATAGGGCAGGTTAGAAAAACAGTGAGAGCAATGCCATTTAAAACACTTTCAGTGTGCCTGGAGTAAAGGAAGGGAGGTTGCTACTTACAGGCTTCTGGAGAGAGAGTAGAGTTACACAGGATTTCGGATGGTTTTCCCTGTATCTCCTGCAATTTAGGTAAATGCTGACTAGAACTGTTGGGATGAACACTTGCTTTCCTGGTTGAAAAGACTGGGAAGCAGGGCCCCCCAACTCCACTGGGATGTGCTGGTTGCAGTGTGGATACAGTCCTGATCTTCAGTAGTTTCAGAAAACCCATGTTTGCAGCATAGCAAAGCAGGGACTGTCATGGAATCAATTGCAATAAAGGAAGGGTGCAAATTCTGGTCCAGCAGTGCTGTCCTTCCTCACCATCTGCCCTTCTAGGTGCTTCTATTCAATAAGTTCAAGTCTGAGGAGGAGGTTCCTTGCTTTTTTAAGCAATAAATTTTTCTTGCACTTCTTATCATTCCTATAACGGCTTTTTGTAGCAGCCAGCTTCTTTCTTCAGCTGGAAATAAGGCTACTCTAAGTGTAATTTTGAGAAATACATCTTAAGAAATTTTAACTGACCTCACAATGCAGGATTTGTTCAGTGTCAGAAGTATTTGGTGTGTCACAAAATATTCCTTTGGTGAATTTTACTCTGTCTAATGTCAGTGTTGCTGTCCCAACCCTTTGCCATCAGTCAGGCTGATTTAATTAATTTAGAAGATGGGATCACTGGTGGAGTAGTGTGTCAAACCAAGCAAAAGCAGAAGTGGATCTCAAAACTGTGCAACGTCTCTAAAGATCCCCTACATCATAGATAATGGGTCTTGATGATCCTCGTGAATTCAGAGGTGTTGGCAGGTGAGTTTTAGCTTGTTCAAATTTAAGATACAATGTTATGCAGTATATAAATCTTGAGAGATTTCTGAAAGAAGGAATGTGTTAGTGATGATCTTGGGTTATTTCATACATATGAGGAGCATCCTGCTGCAAAGGTGGTGTCCTTTCTAGTACTACTTATTTAAATAATACCAGTATTTTTTACAGTATGATACTCCCATGTTCTTATTTTTTTTAGCAAGAAGCCTGTGCCTGATTTAATGTAGAGGATGGCTCAGAGAAATGTATTTCAGGGTTTCTTAGCAGTGGGCTTTTTGCAGTGGTGCAGAACTGAGTTATTAACAATGTTTTATCTAGAGATAAATGTATGAGACCCATTTTAATTGGCTGAGTGTCATTATGGGTGCAAAAATTCAAAGGGTCACAACTGAATCAAGTAAATCACCTCACTGCATCTTATGATTTTAAGCCTAAATGCTTATCACTTCTAGATTGGTCCCCACCCACCATGTCCTTTAAAGACTGCAGAACAAAGATGACCCAGCCAGCAGTGATGGCAATCCATGGCTTTCACTTGGACAGATCTTCCATCTCTAAGGAATTACAGGCAATTGGGAAAAAGTGTAACTAAAAGAAAGTTGTTGAGTTTTTGCTAGAGGATGTATTTGTTTGAGTTTACTCAAATTTCTTCTATTTTGTTGTAAATTATTTTTGCCACATGTTATATCCTTTGGGGTGTGATCCAACAACCTGAGTAGGAAATAGAAGGGTGATTTAAATGCCATAACGAAAACAAAACTCTCTTTAAATGCCACTATAGGGAGTCTACCAGTGGAACTTCTGCTGGACTCTCTGCAAAGATGGTCAAGCCCTAGGAAAAAATGTAGCTGAATACAATTATGCAAAAGAGTAAGGGATTTCCATGTTTGATCACTGGCTGATCATAAAATACTGAAAAAAATATCGAAAAGAGTGGTAACAGTGGTTTTAGGACTGCAGTTTTACAATTGCTGAGAAGCATGTTACTTTGCCACTCTGGCAAAACACAATGCATCTTTATTATTTTCCTTCCTTAACCAAGGGACACGGCATGTTTGACAGCTCACAGCCTGAATGGGTTTGCCTTACATGAGGAAAAAATAAACATATGTGGGATGTGGAGGCGGTGTTGTTTCCGTTTAATTTGTGGTGGGGCGGTGTTGTTTCTGCTTAATTTGTGTAAGGTTAAAAGCAGGTATTTGGGAAGTTATTTGCTGTCATTTAGAAGGTGTTACAGGGAGGTCTTGAACAGGAAATTGTGAAAAAAAACTTTGTATGCCTTTGAATTAATCCTTTATAAATAGGTGCAACCAGAGGGGTTGAATAAAGGCTAGGTTTTATTTGCACAGGAAAGTAAATTATGCATGTTATATGTATAAATGAAAAGGAGAAGAGCCATGTGGCAGGGAAAATGTGAGATGTTTCTGTAAAAGGCTGTTTTTTACTTTTGCACAAATATGGCAGAGTGTTGACAGCATTCATGACATCATGTGATGTGTATGATGTCAGCAAACTGGTGTCATGCAATTTTGTTTTTTAACTTGCATTTCAATTAGAAAAGGACAAACTCTTGGGTTTTCTTTCAAATGTGAAACATAACGGCTCCAAATTAAAAGGCAAATAAAAATAGTCCATACTCCCCACCAAAACATCTTGCTCGGGTTTAGGGGAAGCTGCTCTCCATCACCCAGCACTGGGAGGTGGATGCAGGTGCCAAGGAAGGGATGCTCTCCTCTCTGCTTTGTCCTGAGACAATTTCTCTGGTTTTAGTGACATTTCTCCTTCTCCTGCCCAGTGAGACCAGAAGCAGTATCCAGCTCAGAATGGCAACGTGTCGAGGAAGTTGCAGCCTGATTGCTTGTAGTTAATCCATAAAGTAATTCTGTTTCTTAGACATTTATCTCTTCTGCAGTACTGACTTGGGTGATAATGTGTGGGGAAAAAAAGCACCCCTCGGGTAAGAAAGTGAATTTTTGCATTTCACACTGCTTCTGAAGAGCTTCCTGGTGCTCTGCTGGCAACAGAATGATAGTTTTCCACTCTGCTACTTCTCAATGTAAGACTAAAAATTCTGTTAATTGTGAGCTGTTATGTTAATTAGATAATAATTTAATTGTTCCTAAAAGCTGTTTCTACTAGTGCAAGGTGAAGAGATGTAAGTCTAGCTATGCACATTTATTTATAAATCTGGAAGAGAAGAGGGTTTATACCTGGATGTATGTTTCTAATTGGATGGATTTTCTAAGAACCTGATTTACAGAGAAATGATACTGACCACAGACTTTAAGCTTTTTTCTTTTGGAAACTCAAAATCACTAATTACTCTTCAATCCTGCCTCTTGATTTCTTTATTTTTATTGGCCTTGTTGGGGAAGAGAACATAAAATAATTCAATATGCTCTGCTTTAGTGGTTATAACTGATTATAGTTCTGCACTTAATTAATGAGAAATTATGGTAAATAACTCTTACTGTGTTCAGCATTCATTGAAAAAAATTCCTGGAAATAATGGAGACCAGATGAGAGAGAGAGAAAACTGAAACTCTGAAAAGTGGGCTGGTGGGGCAGCTGCTTTCCCAGAAGCCATGTTCTGTAACTCCATATATGCTTCTTACAAGTTATTTATTTGGGAAGTAGAAAATTTTGAAAGGAGAAGTCTATACTGAAGAGGTTAAAGTCTGATCTTACATCCCTGTTGTGTATGACAGCCTCACCTCTTAGTGTCCAAAGTTTGGCTGATCTTTTGGGGTGTTCTGCAAATGAGTCCCTTGAATTTGTGGTGGCAGGAGAATTCCTTTGGAATCCAGGTGACCCCTGCAGGTTGTGTCATTCCTGATGAGGGGATACAGGGTAGCTGTGTGCTAGAAAATATAGGTATGAGATAAGACTTTTATAGCTTGTAGGTAGAGGAGTAATGTTAGGTTTTTAAAACCACTGAGTGTATCTCAACTACCTCAGTTATAACCTGGTGCTGAATGTCCTAAAGCATCCCAGCACACGATGCTCTTGGGGTGTTACAAGAAAAAAATACCATCACCAGAGCACTCTCCAACTTCCTTCAGTGTTTTAAATTTCACCACTGGGTTTTTTCATGAGATTCTATTGAACTGAGCTGTGGCTGTGAACAGTACCTGAAATATATTCAGGCTCCAGAGATATGCTACATTCAATAAGTTCACAGTGCGTTCTTGAAGTAAATGAAGCAAGATTTCTGCAGTCTACCTGCTGAAAAAATGCATTATGCATTGCCAGCCAGCTCTACCAGCCAGGTTTATGCTGTTCATACACTGCTTTGTTTGTCTTACTTGTGACTTTATCACTTTAGAGAGTAAATTGCAGATGTCTGAAAATCAAGAGCCACTCAAATGCCTGTTGAGAAAATTTAGGATAGAAACCAACATGAGTGGGCAGTTTAGGAGTTCACCCCTGTTATATCATTGAATGAAATTGGTTTGATGTCTTTAATGAAATGAGACAGTCTGAAGGCAGAGAACAGCTCATGTTTGTGCTCTGGGAGCATTGGAGAAACTCTCTGTTCCCAAATTCAGGGTACAAATTGTTTTGCAGCTCAGGGTCAAGAAGAAAATACCCTCTTTTTCTCCTCTCCATATCCTGCAGGATGCTATAGAACAATTAAGTTCAATGGGGGTGGGGGGACAGGATTAATCCTCTCACGGAAACATCTGGAATTGGTAAATAACTGAGGTAGGAGACCCTCTTAGAATATGAAGGATTTCCACAATGGAACAAACCAGTTTTTATTCTTTCCTTTTCTCCTGTTCTCAGCTCTTTGTTAAGTGACAGAATTTAAGACTTGAAACATAGAAAAAGCCTGTCTGTGCTTAAGGGGGAGATAGGAAGGAAGAATTTCAGCCAAAATGAACATTATAGACCAGACAGAGGATATGCTTATTCAGGATGGGATGAAAGAAGAAAATACCTCTCATGGCATGAGACCATTTGAACTTTCAGATACCTGGAAATAACACTGGTAGTGGCAAAAAACAATGGAAGTTTTGTCTAGAAAGTAGAAAAGCAGGGGCTGGATGGAAGGGCTGGTTTGTCTGAGAAGGACATTTCCCCAAACACGAGCTAAAAATCCTGAGTAAATGGGAGATACTTGCTGCTGACTTGGAACTAACACTTTTTTGTCTTTGTTCCTCTGTCATGGTTTTCAAAATGAGTGTAACAGATATATATTCAAAAGTGCTATTTTTTATAGACCCTCATATATCCTGGCTGAGAAGTTACTTCAGGGCAGAAAACCTGAAACTTCCTGAGCCTCAGGCAAAGTGGAGCCATATATGATAAACTCCTCTGCAACTGTAATTTTACGTGGTTTATTTGGCTTGTGCTTATTATGATTTCTGCCTGGTTTTCTGATGAGTCCAAACAGAAGAGGCTGATTCTGTGGCAATGCTCTCTTCCAGCAGAGAGTAACCGGTCTTTGCATAGACACACCAATATGATAATTTTTCTGATAGGAAATGATTTGTCTTGATGGTTTTGCATCAAGGCTAAGTGAGAGGAAGCAAACCGAGTCTGTCTCAGCTGATGTTTTGAACTGACTGAGACCTGCCTGCCAGACTTGGGGAATTTATTAAATGTGACTTGTGTGGTATAAATTATATATATTAATCTTCCCACCTATCTCCTGCCAAAAGCAATTTCAATTAGAGCACTTTATTTCCAGGACTTCCCCCACCCCAACCTTCTCTTCAATGTATCTGTATTCGACAGTGGTGTTATTTTGTAAATGTATGCACGAGTTTAGCACAAACGAAACCAGAACTGGCTGTGCTGGAGAAGTGAGAGTTCCCTTCAGGCATCTACTAAAATCCCTTTCCCCCCCCAAGAAATTATGTTGTTTTTTTTTTTTTTCCTGCTGAAACCTCACAGTATGTGGCATCAGTGATAAATTGATTTGATTTACTCTAGATTTGTTAAATAACATTTTATTTCTATTGAAATCATAATGTTGGCTGCAACCTGATTCTTATTAAATTACTTCGTTGTCAAACTTCTATCAGCATGTTTAATATAAATTGCTATTATCAAATTAAGATATTACCATTTAAGAGTGTCTAAAACATTTTGGTGGTTTTTTTTTTTTTCCCTGTCATATGTAAAGTAAATATTGTGACAGCTGTCTTACTGCAGATGTCTTCATAATCCTCCTGGTAGGATTTCATATTAATGAGGTTTTTTTCTGCCTATAGGTTTGATTTCATGGATGCAGGGCTGCTGCTGGGTCCCTGCACTTACCACTATTTGCTTGAGCACAACACCAGCCTATAAATGTGCTCCTCTGCCAGGGAGCTGACTCAGGCCAGGACTAGAAAGTTGTTGTGTGTCTTCAAAAGACTGTGAGGACATAAACACAGTCTCCTCACGAGTATCTGGACCATTAGGGCATCTGAGACTCTGCATAAGGCACCAAACACAGCCCCAGCTGGCCCCTTGTGCTGGCCCAGGGGTTTCTATTTGATTATTGACATGGCTTTTGTGAGTCCCTTCAGCCAAATTTCCAGCTCAGACGTTTGTTGGTGTGGGATGTGGATGTGAGACTTGAAAGGCACCTAAGACTATGGTCTGCCTCCTTCTCCTAAAAGCTTTACTTGAAAGAAAAATAATTCTCCAAAGGGTTTTCTGATCCTCCAGAGACTGATTGGTGTGACATCAAAACAGAGCAGTTAGCTGTAGTTATTTCTTATAAATCCAGGAGAGGGTGAAGTCAGTTCTCTGTTTAATAGTAATTTTATTTATTATTGCAGTAAAGAGTGCTCTTTTTTGTGATGCCTGTAAAAAGTGCAATAGAAATTGAAGAGTATTTTATATTCTCAGAGATACAGCAAGATGTATAGAAACAACTTCTCTTTTTCCAGGTTTCACATCACATTAGATGTGAGGGAGACTTCTTTAAAGAAAACTGGGCATTTCAAAAATGCTCAAGAACAAGGAAAGGACTTCAGAATAGATCAAACAAAAATGAAAGAATATAGCAGCTATTTCAGAACTGCAGCCAAAATAAATTCCTGTCAGGAGTATCCAACCTAGTCAGTCTCAATCTGTGGGGCAAGGAAGGATGCTGACAACTAAAACTTACAGCAGCTGAAAACCAGAAGTAGCTAATAAAGGACAGTTATTAGCTGTGGTTTTCTATGATGCTTTAACCCCTCAAAAAAAGGCTGACCCGACAAACTAAAATTCCTTGTTGCCATCTACAGTCTTTTTACATTACCACTAACACTTCAGCTAATAATTAGGAATTCCTCTCGTTCTCACTGTCAATGTGTGAATCATTTGGTTTAAATGTGGGTACCTTAAGTCAGTCTGAACGACTTTGCTGGAATCAGCAAATTAAGTAGACCATTTAATCTTCTCAGCAGCATTTACCTGGCTGGAGGAAATGTGGCACAGACATTTTGAATGTTAATGGGAGAATTGTAAAAATTGTAACTTCTGTAAAGGTCAGCAGAATGAATGGCACAATTCAAATCACCTGAAAAAAGGAAAACATCTTGCAAAATGTCAGAAACGGAAAAAAAATAGTGTTAAAATTGATAAACATGTGAAGGAATTAAGTGAAATAGGTACAGAATTGGCTTTGGGTCTAGGGATGAGCAACCAGTGGGATCTGTATAAGGAAATCAGTTAAAAATGTGGAGATAAACCTAGATTGGGAAAGCTAATTCTAAATAGAAAATTGGTCTGTAATATCTTCATTTCCCCCTCCCCTTTACTGAATATGGCATCGTTGGTCAACCAGCATTTTTAATGAGTATGCATTACATATTTTAAAGAATCAGTTTGGAGGCACAAATAAAGAAAATCCTGTGATTGGACTCTAATGGTAAAATATATGATACTAATAACTACTATATGTTGAAAATCCCACCATTTTTGCATTGATAATAAAATAGGTGAACTTGGTAACTACATGAAATAATTAAATGTGGGATGCATTGAATTTCTGTTTAAGTATCTTTGAAGTAGTTGCTATTCTTTTGCTTAATTAAAAAAAAAAAGAACTTGCTCTGCTTATTTTCTGAGAGGTCCCTTCAAGTGTTGCATTTCACAACATACTTGTGTTTTCATAATTTTTTTAAAAATTATTTGCTTGAGTGGTTCATTTCTGGTTGTGTTTTTGGTTGTTGGGGTTTTTTTTGTTTGGTTTTTTTTTTTTTTTTTTAGCTTTTCTTCCACGCAACTGCTTTGGTACCATTTTCCTGCCTCCCTGGCCCAGGCTCAGCAGCATCTGTAGGTTAGCTGAATTTTGTGCAGACTGGTGAGGAATTGCTATAGGCAGCAGAGTTTTGTGTGGAAGGAAATGCTGCAACTGCTTTATGGGAGCAGATTACATTTCTCACCTGAGGGGCTACCAGTGGTTAAATTGATTCTGTTGAGCTGTCTGTGGGTTCAGAGCCCTGCATTTATTCAAAGCACTCCTAACCAAAACCAGCATTTAACTTCCTTGCTTATTGGAGACTTTGAGCCCATCTGCTCCAAATGAGCCTCTAGGTATCCTTATTGAAATACCAGGAAGGGATATCACTCAAGACTGGAGGGGTCTTGCTCTGATTTCTGTGAAAACACAGACAAGGAAATATTCCCTGCCCCAAAGAAATGAAATGGGTAAGACAAAGCAAACAGAAGTGCCTGGAAGGGAAGGAACTTGGTTGCAGTCACACAGTGAATAAGTCCTTGGCACACCTCAAGGTCTCTTGAATTTTGTGTGGTTGATTTTTTTTTTTTTTTTTNNGGAAAGGTGTATTTTCTCTTGTAATGCAGTGTGAAGTCACAATTCCTATTGCTCCTTTTGGCTGAGTTAGAATCTGACCCAGCTGTCTTTGAGCTGCAGCTGAATTAGCTCCTGAGTCAGTTATAATCCACTTCTGAAGTGTGATAGGAATCCCATTTTCCCTGACTCATTTTTAGCCCACTGTCAGTAATTCAACATGATCTTCAATAAAGATATGACAAACTCAATTTTTCCCCATTACAATTGCCCTTTTAAGCAATAACATTTTTCTCAGACCATATTTCTTGGGGTTTTTTTGCATAGGCCAAAATTCAAAGCCACAAAAGAACACTCAACAATATTTAGATCTTTTGGAGTCCACATTTTGTGTGGTTGTGTATGTCAGCATCCTTTCTGCAATGCAGAAGAGCAGAGATGAAGCTTATTCAAAATCAGGCTTATCAAAGATCTCTCTAACATTTTAAGAGAGAAAAGATATATATTTTAAACCACATTTTCTGAATCAAAGCTGAATTCTGTTTGCTCCAAGCTTTCCATTTTCTTTCAAAAAACCCCTAGCTCTGAACTTAAGCTATAAAAATGATCAAGCATTGTTGTGAATGTCTGTAGAAAGAAAAAAGAGAACACCACTTGAGGGCAGCAAATGTTCAGCTTCTCTCTGACAATCTAGCAAAGTATCATGAGGCAGCAGGAGACTGTACTTTTATTTTCTATTCATTTATCTTGTAATTTTTGACTTGTCTTACAAAGAGCATTGTTTCCAAATAATTGCACAGATGGAAAGAAAACATATATATTTTTCTAATTGCTGCAAAAAAAAAAAAAAAAGGGAATTTTTGTTCTGGGTTTTTATTTTTACTTTGGAATTCAGCAAACATGTGAAGGTGCATGGATGTTTTTTGAAGGTGGAAGAGAAGGGGTCCAGCAGTAGAAGCTGATTTTCACCAAATATGTCCAAGGAATTTTACATGCCATTTGTGCAAATTCTTCAAACATGAAACTACAGAAAAAACATATGAACTTGGGGAAAAAAAATCAGTATAAATGATAATGTGAGATCATGTAGCTTTCAGATACCTAAAGAATGAAGACAGTGTCAAAATACACATTTGAGTTGTCAGATTAAATCTGCACAAGAACCTTTAATCCTAGCATAGACTAAATTCTTACAGAACTTTATTTCACAACCGTGTCTTTTCTCAAAAAATGCTCAGTTTTAAAATGCAGCAAAATGATAAAACACAATCCATCATCTGCAGCTAAATTTATGTCTTTGTACTCCCTTAATTTAGAATTTAGATGTCAAGTAGAGATCTTTACCAATTAGGGTAACAGGCTGATCAGCCAGGAGGTTATTTGGGAACACGATGGAGAAGCCCATGGGGGTTTTTTTGTGATGATGAAGAAGTACAGGCTTCAGTTTCGTTTTTTACTCTCTTTATAGTGCCATCTTTCCTCAACTGACTCATTTTGCTCCTTTTCTTGTACCAGTTGTTGCCTTCTCTGTACAGACCTTTTGTCCTCATTGAATGTTTCCATTGCTCTGCTCTGCAGTTTGAATTGCTCCCCCTCAACCCCTCTCTTCCTCATCCTCTCCTGAGCTCCTTTTCCATGCCAGCTGGAGTTCTCCTCCTCCCCCTTACTGAAACACCAGGATGGGAGCAACCAGAGTGCATCAGAAATCACTTTCACCTCCTCTGCTCCGTGCTGCAGCATCCTCAGCTTGTTGGAAGATGTCAGGGCAGGGATGTCCTGTTCAGCCCTGTCAGCTGTGACTCTCTCTGAGTATTTTGGGACCTCGGAGTCTTGTACAGCACAACTTGAGCAGATTTTCACAGGGGCTGCAAATATCAGCACTGTTTTCACCCACATTTTTGCTAAACTTTAATTTCTTGTCAAAAGCACGGAGTTGCTGGAGAGTTTTAGTTTTGTGGTGGCATTTATTTTAATGTTAGAGAAAAAAGTGAAGTCAATTTACCATTTTCAGACGAGTGAAATGCATAAGCCAACTAAAAATATATCTGCATACAGAAATAAAATTCAAATTCAACGCTTAATGCAATTCAGCACCATAATAGGCAATTTCAGTTCATGTGAACAAAGCTGATGAGGTTTAATTGAAGGCAGGCTTATGTAATTGAAAATGTAAAAGGTGTCTTACCTGCAGGTATTGTCATTGGTGTTACCTCTGCTCTGCTTCTCTTGTCTGAGGTCAAATTTCCTGTGGATGCACAGGAATATGGAAAGGGGATAAGTGTCTCTGTTTCACAGATGTAAACCCACCACTCAGAAACACTGTTGGTCAGAGTTTTCAAGATTTGGCACTGCTTTTGCATCTTTAAATTTTCAGCTTTTTTAAAATCCAATCTGTGAGAATCTGTCTTTTCCACAGTGCCTTTGCATTGTCCTTCCCACTGAAAGTAAGCTGGGGCTTGCAGACCACTCTTCTAAAAATCAGGGTTTAGCTCTTTCAGATGAAGTCTGCAGAAACTGGCCATTACTGAAATGCTGCTTTTTTTACCCAATCTTGCACAGGAAATCTGTTTCAGAGCCAGAAATACAGATTGAATCTCAGGACTTCTACACCTTTCGTTCAGCAGCAAGACCATCTGTCACTTCTAATTCCTGCTATGAAAAAGATGATCTAGTTATCTTTGATGGAATAATTCTGAATTTGCAAGCTACATTCTTCTCATTTTCCCCAATTAGATTTTCCTACCCTCCTACATACTGGAATCTCTATTTGAAGGTTTAGCCTTGGATGAAGCTAAACCCCAAAAGAATGATCCCTTTTTAATTGCTCCCCACTGGATATGATAGAAACTTGCAAAACATGTTAACTCCTCTCACCAAAGCAATCTTGACTTGGTTCCAAAAGGGAGAGAAAACAGGTGAATTCCTTGTCACTTTAGACTTCACTAAGGGTATGCAGAATTTTTGCTCTGTTTTAAGCTTGATATATGTTTTGGAAGGTAGAAGATTTATAAGGAGGGGCTGGATATTTTTTCAGACATGTCTACATCTTAACCAGCATCTGCATATCATTCCAAGGTTACTTTTAAACCTTCTGCATTCTCACTCAGCTTTCTTTGCCTCTCGAAGGCAAAGCACTCTTTCTCATAGGACCATTAAATCATGAGAGGTTCTCTTTCATAATGAGGAAAAAACCCCATTTTTTTTCCCTTTGGAGAAACTCATCCTCATCTTCATCTGGGTAAAGAGATGTTTCCTGAGATTATATTGTGTTTAATCTTCCACACATGTGTTTTCTTGGTGTAAACTACAGATAAAAAGCACACGATATAATTTCATCCTTTTGCACTGTAGGTGAGGGAATGTCTCAGGCTGTTCCATCCAGCCATTTTTTTTCCCACCCATATACACATAAACATATTCCTGAAGTTCAAACTCAGCTGTGTTTCTGTAGTCCAGGGCATATTTCTGCTGTTAAATTTTAATGAAAATAAGGTTGAAATTTTAGGGATCAATGGCCACTTGGCAAAAATTCAGTTGATATCTACTTTATCTGCACTTCTTCCAACCTCCCTTCTACAATGAATAACTGAAAAGGACCAAGGAACTGAAAGCTGTTTCTAGGATACAATGTGCAGCACTTCCTACTCTTGGCTCAGTCTAACTTCAACCTCTCAGCTCTGTCATTTTTTTTCTGTCTATGAATTTAAAATAGCTTTTGCCACCAGATAGTGAAGTGGAAGCAATAGCATTTGTCCCAGCTGTGCGTGGGATCACCTTGTTACCGTGGTAAAATCGAAGGGGCTGATCTTCACATGGATTTTGCATTAAGGTAATTTCCACACCTTACTTATCCTGCTGTTTGGGTAAAACCTTTCCTGCAGTGAGTTCAGAGGCTTTGTGTATGTATTTGAGAGCACATATGTCTCTGTGCAAAGCATGGCTTCTCTGCATTGGCATTCCAGCTGGCAGTTCCTGGAAAGCTGTCTGGAAAGCCACCCTGCAGCTCCAAAAGCTTCTGCAAAAGGGAAATAATGAATGATGTGGCCTCCCTCCTGCTCTTGTACCTGTGCTGTCCTTTCTGTGCTCCAGTACATGAGCACAATGGGAAAGAGATGGTTGCTTTTTTTGGTAATCCCTCTTTGAAGGGGGAACAAATTCCCTTTTTTTGGGCCAGTCCAGCTGAGGGAAAGAAGTTTTTTTTAAGCTGTGTTGTCACAGGTTTATCTGGGTATAAACACTTATGGGTACATTGATCCATTGTAAACTTCTGGAACAGGAACAGGATGCAGGTACGGTGGGCAATTATTATAAAACAATTGCTGCTCTATATGCAGCCAGTTTACAGCTTTCTGGTGTCCCCAAGATATAGGTGCTGGTTTCATGATCTTGGCAGCCCTCCACACCTTAAGTCAAAGTCCCTCTTTTTGACCAGGAGCTGGCAGGAGCTCACAGGTCAGTGGTGAGAGGCTATGGAGAAAAGTTTCCCTCAGAATGGAAAACTGAAGAGATTTTTTTGTCATTTAAGCTCAGGAGACAAACCTCCTCACCAGCATTTTGCACTTGCAGTACATGATTACTCTGAGATTTAGGAAGCAAACAAACAGTAATCATTAAGAGCAGTTTATTAAATAAAATAAATTTCTCCTTGTGCTGTTGACTAAAGAGTCGGCAATTTAGCTGTTCTTAATTATGAGGTTATGCCTAGATTTTTCTAAACTGGAATAGCAGTTTATATAATTTTTTTTTTAGGTATGCAGTCACTTTTTGGGGGTTTTACACAGATGACCTCTTTGATATCTCCTCTGTCCACAAGTACCACCGTGCACAAGTGATTGAAAATGGTGGTGTAAGTGATAGAAAATTGGGTTGTAAATCTTGGTGCTGCTCCTAGCAAATTACAGAGCCTTGAATATGTGGCACATACCCACAGTATTTTATACCTGCACTGATGTTTAACAGAGGGGTGTTTTTTCTCAGTCAGTTCAGTCAGATACACCCATTCACTCCATGCCCATGTTTGGGACGGTGAAATGAAATAGTTCCCATAGTTATTCCTAGAAGTTAATTAGCTGTGACAGTGGGAAAGTGACCACCTCATGATTCTTGGATATTTATAACAAGGCTGTCACTTGCTAGGTTAGTCAGGTCACAGAGGAGACAAGAGTGTGAAGTCAGGTTTCTGGCAGCACACAGAGCTGAACCTGCATCATTGTGCCTCCCTGCCACTGCTTAGGTGTTGGCAGGAAGGATCTCTTGGTGCAGAGTTTGTCCCCCTACCCCAGCTGTGATCCCTGTCTTTGGGAAAGGAGGCTTTGCTGCCCTGCAGAGCTCTGCGGGTGCATCCGTGTTTCCTTCATCACATGCCTTGAGAGCTTGGTCTGGGATTAAGGAGATGGAGATGTCTTTTCTGCTCCTGCTTTCATGAGCTCCGAGTCAGACTTCCAGGGGAAGAGCAGAGCTGTGGCACAGAGAGGTGACAGAGATCAGGGAGAAATGTCACGGTGCCCACCCTCAGGTGCAGTGACTGCACTGCCCTGCTGCCCACCTGCACCATGTGCTGGTTGCTCCATGGGGGACAGAGAGAGAGGTTTAGGGGTTTTTTTGCCTCTACTTTGTGTATTCACCAAGTGGCACCAAGTCCTGTCATGCCTCAGGACTAGCTATGCAGTTCCCTGATGCATGAGGAGATGTTTGTTTGACTCTCCAATTTTGCCATGAAATCAAGATTTAATGTGCTAAATGTGTTCACTGTAAACTAGTATCAGCACAGCTGAGCATGACCTGAGCAGCTGGGAATATTTCTGAGAGCATTTTTTTGTGGTTTTGAGAGTTAAAAGAGCAAAATAGTTACACCAGCAGGGAAAAAAAAAACCCTCTCAAATTACATGTTTTGTGCAAATCAGAGGTATTTTATTGGTAATGATAGGCTAACCTGGAACAGATTATTTCAAAGATCTGTCTCATTTAGAGTACCATTTATAAATGTTGCCACTGCTCAGAAGAAGAGATATCTCACACAAAGAAAACTGTGAGTTACCATCATGACAAGGAGAAAGCACAGAAGTTCATTTTTGTCCGTCTGTCATTATGGTCCTTCAGTTTTAGCAGGAAAAAACTTTCATACAACTTCAGCATGATTTGCAGAGTGTCATTTCTCTATTAAAATTTCCTGCCCATAAATAGTGTGCCAAATGTTGCAGTGGGTTTGTCATCTGCCCAGTATTCTTCAGAGAAAGCAGCTGACTGTTGGCTTCCCTAATTATTTCTTCTTCTAATATTGTTTCCTCAGAGCTGGCTTGATGGGGGAACAAACCCCAACAACATATATATGTGTGTGTGTGTGTGTAACCAAGTAAAACCAGACATTTCTGCCACCAATAAAAAAAAGGTAAAGCTTTGGAACAAACAATAAGTTTCATGCAAATTTCTCTCCCTTAAAACTGGCAAGATTTCAATGAGCACTTTCTGAGAAGTATTTAATTTTATTTTACTGAAATGTGGGACACTGTTTTTTTGCATTGCAACAAACCCCCACTGGAGAGCCAAGCTGGGAAACTGCCAAACCTCTCATACCTGCAGTGACAATGGGGAGCCATATCAACACACACAAACTCATATTTAACTAAACTGTTCAATTGAATTCTAATCTCCAGCTAATCGCTAAGGTTAAAAAAAAAAACCTCCCTATTCATGTTTTATTTCTAAAAAATACCTTTATGAGGTAATACAAGTGCATGAATGGATGAGAGACTCAAGCACAATACACTGTCTACAAAGCTAAATGAGCTAGGGGGGTCACATTCTATTAAATATCTCACCCATGAAACTCTCAGTTAAAAAGAAACTTTAAATGGAGTTTGGAAAGTCACTGAAGGGCCTTTTTTGGGAGTTCTCAATGTTGAAGTTGACACTGAGGTGTGTTTTTATTTTGCTTCACTCCAATCATCCATAAGCCACACAAATCAATGAGTTATAATAGAAATACCAGCGGACACCAATTTTTGTGGAGTTGGGTACATTTTGTGTTCAAAACAGGGCTGCAACCTCCTGAATGAGCCATGTGTGTGTTGTGGGCATAGGGAGACCTTTCACCTTTCCTGCTACAGGACTATGAGCAGAAGAAATCATGTCATCCTTGAGTGTGGGCACCAGGCTTGGCATCTCCAGTGCCACTGCCCAGCTTAGATTCTTCTAAGTATTGCTTAGTGGGAGAGATCACAAAAGGAAAGAGGTGCTCCTTCCTTGACTTCTTTGGGGGCATATTTGAGGTTAATAATGGGTGAAATATGGGGTTAAAACACAGAGTCCTCAAGTCAGGACTTGTAACACAGCCCCTCATCATCCTCTGCAAGCTGAATGGGTGCCCTGCTCTGGTTTTACCAAGGCAGCACTGATATTCCTGGTAGAAGCCACATCTGGAGAAGGTATCCACCTGTTACAGAACCAAAATATAATTTCACATGAGGATGCTGTGGAGCAATTGTAAAGAACAATACCCTTGGGTACAGCTGGCTCCCAAGCACAGCTGCTCAGGTGTCTTGTTCTCCAGAAAAGTGTTTGCAAAACAGAAGGGTCTCCCCTGGACCTCCCCCCTCCCAGTTTCAGGTGCTTACCCTCTGGGTCTGAGTTTCCATCTTTTTTGCAGACCCTGAAGGCCAGTCTGATCAGTGCTAATGGTTGGCTGGGGAATCCCACAAAACTCTCTGTGAGTGGGATGGCTCCTCTTTGCAGATTTTAAGAAATTCCTTGCAAGTAGCTCATTCTCCTTCTGGCTCTCCTCCCTGCACAGCAAGGCTGGGCATATCCTTGATTTAACCTGGCAGTGAGAAGTACTGGCACTCACTTTTAACTGAAGGGACTCTCCCTGACCCAGCTTTATGCTTGTGTGGAAACCCTGGCAGCAAGAATAATTTTCCAGTGTCTTCCCATTTGTCCTATTACTTTACCTTGCCTCCAAGTCTCACCTTTCTCAGTGTCAATAGGCCAATGTGACCTTCTTGGCAAACACTTGTTGAAGATTAGAGCCAACAAAGTGTTGTGGGGGGCTATCAAATGTCTCCAAGGTAAGGCATGCATAAAACATGAGCACGGAGTCATAAATAACTCGGCTCCTCTTCATTTATTTTAAAATAATGACGGTTGTTTAACTGGCTTAAAAGGGTTACTCTTTCACCCTTAGCTTGTTCTGAGCACCGTGGGAAAATGACACCAGCCCTGTTTAGTTTGAGGGATGTAGTCATGCAAAACCTTTGCTGTAACTTCTGGAGGAAGCTGGAGTGTATCAAGAAATAATGAAGGTGTGAATCACCACAATTCTGAGTTGTCTGATAAGAAAATCTTTTAATCTCTTGTAGTAATGCAAGGGCTCTGATTGCTGCAATTCTCTTTTATAAATTGTGCAATAAAATATGGAATAAATCATTGCAAAAGAATCCAGGATTATCAGCAGTCTTTTCCTTTGATATCAGTATTTTTGACCGGTGTTCTTTAAAGGCTTTTATTTGTTAGTTTAGTTTTAGGAGACAAATAAAGTAATTAGTGCTCTTTCTTTTTTTCCCCCGTTTTATGGTCTGTTCTTGGCACACTTAGAAAACATTGAGCTTGAACAGTTAATTTTCAGTTGTGCCCGTTAGCAGGAATTATTTCCATTTTTCAAAAACAACGTAAGAAAACAACCAGGATGAGATACTGGTTTCATTAAAAGTATATGCAAAGGATGAGGTGTTTAGTTGCTTCTGTCCTTTTTTTTTTTTTCCTTAGTTTAATATATTTTAAGTATTCAAAATGTAGTAAAAAATATTCGGTTTTATATGTGTGTGTTTAGTCACCAAAACCCTCAGGAGTTCCATTTTGAAAAATATTGTCACTGTTTCTGAAACTTGGCTCCACATGCTTTGTGTTTTTACAGGCAACATCTCTGGTCTTTTACCAAGGTTCTATGTTTTTATCTATGCAAAAACCACACAATGCCATAGGATGTCTAGAAAGTGAACAGCTTGGTAAGATTTGGGCTTTTTGGGGGTCCTTTCAAGGTCAAGAAAGATACACAATCAAGTAAATAACTCAAACTGGAAGCCTCAGAATCCAGTTTTGATATGTGACTCTTCTCATAATATACAATAAAATTCTGATTAAGCTTTATAATTTCATTGATCACTTCCTAGGCAGCCGATGCCCATTGGCTAGAGAGGAAATCAAACATTTATCCATCCACTGCTACTCTGACTGTGGATGGTAAAAATGTATTTATAATATCAGAAAAAGTCCTGATGCAAAAGACTGTAATAGTGGAGCTAGAGATGAAGAATGAGCTACAGCCATAAAAAAACACAGTTAGAAATATTTGGGTTGGATTCTGTTGTTATTTATTCACCAGCTCCTTGCTCAGGTTGCTGCATGTCCCCTCAGCCTGTCCTGGGTGGGAGCTGCAGGGTAAGGGGCAGCTCTGCTGGCTGCCCTTGAACATCCTCCATGCACACTGGTGTCTAAAGACTGCAAGAAGGTGGGAAAGCACTTTTTAGAAACAGCATGTCCACTTACATTTTGGAATTTTCTTGGTTTATTTAACCGATGGAACACTTTTTACAAATATTTGATGAGTGTGTGGAAAAAAACGTGAAAAAATGGCATTAATGGTAAGATTGCTCATGGTGCTTTAATTATTTGGTTCATTTGCTTCACACAGGAATTTATTTGGTAAAATACCTTTGTGTGCAGATTAGAGATGTGTGACACACTCTGGCTAATTGTCAGCTTGTGCAGCTCAGATGAGGGTCAGGCTGCCTGGCCTCTGTCACCTCCCTCCCTTCATATGGCTCTTTACAGGCAGCAATTGGCTTGGGAAGCAGCACACAGTCCAGCCTCTCCTGGTGTGTCCATCTTCCTCGTGTGACTTCTTCCTACAAATAATTCCCAGACTGGCTTAGGAAACTGCTTTGGATGCAGGAGGGAGGAAGCCAAGTGACTGTGAGCTGCGGGGGGTGAGTGAATAGCTGAGGATGAGGCTGGTAGTGGAATGGGAAGGCCACCTCTGCCAGGCATGGTTATGACTCCTGGGTCTCAGCAGTGTGGTAGACCAACATTAAAATGTCCCTGGGAAGGCAAGAGAAGCCCTGAAGGTGAGCTGAGATCCCATTGCAGCTGATTAAGGGGACCTCAGTAGGTGAAGGCACATTTGTGGAAGAGGAAAGAAGACTGAGGAGAATACAAGAAGTAGCTGAATCACAGCAGCTGCCTGGTTTGTGTGCAGTCCGTGGGCTGAACGGGAGGACTTGGCAGGCCTGAGCTCTTCTCAGGGGTCCTGAAGTGTTGAGATGGTGAAGGATCTGTGAGGAGAAGGGAGCTCCCTCTGTGCAGCTCTGCCCTGGGGTGAGGCCACCTGGCACTGCCTGGAGCTCTGTGATGTTGGAGTGAGGTCACCTTGCTCTTCTCCTGCTCTGAGCATGTTTATGGTCCCTCTCATGTTGCTGCAAAAATGATATGGATGCCTGTGCCTGTGTGATCCTACTCTGTCTATAATGGGCTTTAAATACCCTCTGATTCAGACACAATCTCATGCAGCATTTGGGATTGTGTGTGAATTGCTTGATTTCCCCTTGGGTTTCTTTAAACCTGAGGCGATGGCACAACAATCTAGAGATAACTTGGTGTAGAAAAATAATAGAGATGCTTCTGTTGTTCCCTTGCCATTTTTACTTCCTTTCTTTTTCTTCGAAACCACCGGTTATTTCCCCGTAGAGCTATGAAATAACAGGAAACAAGAACACCCCAGCTAGGCAACATCTCTTCTGCAGAACTACGGGAGATCACATCCTGTAAAAAGGTTAATGAGAAAGTGAGACTTTTTTTTGGTCAGGATAAAGAGAATTATTCGCTTCCTGGTGCACTAGAAGCATTCGTGAAACCTTTTAGGAAATGGCCTAACATATTTTTAGTGTAAAATGGGTCTAGAAAGTAGTTGCAAAAAGCTGTACCATCAGTCCTGGATTTGATACACCCAACATTCAGCAGCTGCAGGTTTTCTTGCTTCCTTTTTCATTGAAAAAATGAAAGAAAAGTCCTCCTCCATGCAGAAGACTTTAGAAAATATCCTTCTTTTCTCATTCCTCATCAGGGTCTCCCTAGAAAATGCCGGTGCTGGACACTGATCCTGATGGACACAGTGCACAGTTCACCCCTCACTTTCCACCTCTGAGAAGATTTTGTGGCTCAGTGCCCATTGCCATTCCCCTGCCTTCCTCTCCTGGCCCTCAGAAGCTGCTTCCAGGGCTGCCACTATGCACACTCAGAGATTATTTTTTTCAATCTCTGCATTTTAATTACACATCCTCCTTTTCAAAAGGCTGGATGTTTTGAGATAATGAAATCTTTCCACAGGTCATACTGCTTTCTCTTCCTCTGGATTCCTCTATTAACAGAAAGCTACCGGTTTCCAGAAGGAAATTGTCTTGATTTCTTTATAGCCTCAATCTGTTCTCACCAAAGCCACTGGCAAACCTTCTGTTTATTTTTCAGGGATACAAAAACTAAGCCAAATGCCATCAGGCAGAGATCAGCACACATGCTGAACCACGAGCAAGGCCTGGGGAGCCTAGTTAAGTAATTCATTACAGCTTCTTTGAAATTCCTCACTAAATAGGTTTGGTTTTTGCCAGAAATGCTAGCTTGCTGAAGTGGAAACATTTTGTGGCAATGTACCAATTTCTGTTATCTGGAAGGTTATTTTTGGGTCCCAGGTGAAATTTTATGGGGAGAAAAGGAGACAAAAAAAGGGACTTTTTATCTGTGATACTGTGCTGAACAAATATTATGGTTTCTGGGCGAGAATTGCTTGCAATTGTCTGAACACATCTGGGCAGATGGATTTAGCCCTTGATTTTAGGTGTCTGAATTGAAAAGCATTTGAAAGAGTATTGGTAGGGGATGATCTTGAAAACCCAGCCAAGCCAAACCATCCTGTGACTCGATGAAGTCTGTGTGTTTGTGATGTGTAATTACTAAAAGTTCCTATTTGCATGTTACATAATGTTGGAGTTGAGAGGGCTGTCAACCTGAGGGGCGTAGAAGCATCATTTAAGCCCAATATTTTCATAAGGATTTGAATTCCATGTCATGATGAAGTGTGACATTCCGTGTCACAGGGCACAATGGTAATCCAATGCTCAGAAGGCACTTAGAGACGTCCCAGAAGAAGATCTTGTCAAGAAGTATCAGCTTCTTCTAGTTTTAGAGATCACTGGAAACTGGGCAAGTGTGTTGAATTAAATCCATGCCATTTTACCTTGTCCTTACACCTTTCTCTGGGTGTGTGGTCACTGTCCAAGACAGAACTGTGGGCTGGATGAATATTTAGTACAGTCTGATGCAGTGGGGCATTTTATGCTATTTTAAAGAAAGTTAGCATAAAAACACCAGGGAAAATCATTCCTGCCCCCTTCAGCTAGGCCTGTTCTCTGCAGTTAGCACTGTGTATCTGCAGCTGCACTGGCTGCTGCAGCTGAGATCTTCCACAAGGCTCTGGAGGTGTCAGGGAAGGAAAAATAGAGTTGTGAGGAGTGCTGAGGCTGGAACAAGAACAAATACCCACCAACATTCCGCTGGTTTTGATCCATCATGGACAGTAAACCAAAGTCAGTGCTCCACATCCATAAAGGCATTCAAATACCTAAAGCTCACCAAAATCTCTGTGAGTGAAGGGTCTGAACATTTTTATGATCTGGGTCATAAGGAAGTCCATGAATAATGTTTGTGTTAAATCAGAATGTTGATTTGGCCGATTCAGGCTTGATGGGAATACAGGAAAGTTATAGTTATTCTCAAAATGTTTAAAATATCACATGGTTATCTTGCATTTGGAGCACCACTCTCAGCTTACCTCACTGTTGTGTTGCCTTGTGCTGTCACAGGCATTACACATGCAAAAAAATGAAGTAACTAATGATGAATGCTTGTACTCCAACAAAACACGGATCAAGATTTGCCTTGCATGTTGATTACAATATTATTTATGAGAAGGACATATTCTAAATATTAATATTAAGTGATCTACTTTGCCCAGTAGTATAAGTATGAAGTTCCGGGGTTTTTGCTTAAATGCTGTGTCCCCATCTGTTGTATCCATGGTGATAGCAAGACTTTTGTTCTGGTTCCTTTTCAAATCAGCATTGTGATTCTTAGTGATTTTGAAACTGCTTTCCAGTGACTCTGAAAATTAATGGTTAATCAAACAATCTCAGCTCTGGCTCAGTTATTTATGTGCATGCACCCATTATTAAGTAGCAATCTACCTCCAGCAGCAAAAATTTTCACTGTGGTTTGGGTTGTTGTGTTGTGTCTGTAGGGATAAGATAATCTATTTGAAGGAAATCTGATGAAATTGCACCAAAGCTTTCTACATCCTTTATCAGGAAATATAAAGGTCAAGCTCTTTCTTTGTAGGGATTACTGGCTCCATACAACCTCAGTAGTAGGAGTGAGCAGTAGGAATGAGGGAGTGGGGTGATAAATCAGAGGAGCACTTGCTTCAATAAATCTCTCTCTTACAGCAATTTGTTCTTGGAAAGATAGTTAGGGTTTGTCTATCACTCCATCTTTTCTGGAAATTTTTGGGTTAAAAAACCCCAAACATGAAGTAAAGAAATGTGACTATAGGGAGAGGAGAGATTATAAAGGAAAAGCGTCCCCATGTGCGTGTTTCAGAGTGAAGGAGCGAGGAAGGCAGGAGGTACAGGAAAGTGTCCAGAAGAAATACCTTGGAAAGAAAGTGAGAAAGGAATTCTCAGTTGTGATAGCTGAGGAGTGGGAAAACTTTGGTTTTCCACCTCACACAAGGGATGACATGGAGCATTATGCCAATGGGACCAGCAAGAATCTGGGGTAGCCCAGGGTGTGGGAAAACTGGTGCATGACTGCTACAGCTCCTCCTCTTCTGTCTAGGGACTTTTCCCCAAGCTTGGACTGAATCAAATTAATACCTGTCTGATAGGAAACTTGAAAATCTTCCTGGTATTCATCAGGAACTGCAGGTTTCCAGAAACCTTGTATTGCCAAGCTTGGGCTGAACAAATTGAGGAAGTACTCCAGAGATTTGCTATGCTGTAATTTGCCCTTGAAAAAAAGTGAGGCTTAAAAAAGGTTTAACAAACATTCACACTTTTCAAATACTTCTCTGGGGTTCTGGCTCCCACTTGGCTGTATACATTGAAGATGAGGAAGGAGAAGCCTGCAGTGTGATTAATCCCCCTGACAAGGTCACCTGGATGAAGTGTTCTTGACTGGAATAAGCCAGTGAAGGGTCTGCAGTGATGCCACATACCTGTTTTGTTATTAACATACATTAACAGTGATTGACAGGTAACCTGAAGTCTTGTTTCTGTGGCTGTGCAGGGCTTGGAAAGTTTCAAATAAACAGCTGAAGATTTTCTCTGTTTCTGCCTCAAGTGAATGTGTGAAACATTTGGCTCTGGCCATTCCTCACACTTGCCATGAGAGAGCTCTTCTCTGAGCCAGTGATGACAGAATGTAGTCCATTTTTAAAATGGGGATTTGGAAACTCAAACACAGCCACAAATCAAGTTCAGTCAGGGGATTCCTCACATTCTTGCCCTGAATGGTCTCCAGACTCCATGAAAAATACAACTGGTCTGCACTCCATATGACCATGTTTTTTTTATTTTGTTCAAGGGGATGTCAAATGATAATCACTGTCAGCCAGTTTCACAAATGACTAGAAACTATTCTCAAAGTCAGTGCTATCACGCTGGAAGGTTTCTAATATCTCTTATGCTACTTCTAATGTACAGTAAGATGCAAAAATACATCTCTTTTTTACAAACAATTTGACTGATGGACGAGATGCTTTTAAAATTTGACATGTCAGTCGGTGGAGTTGCAAGATGTTCTGGGGGACAAGATCAGAGTTCAAAATGAACTTGATCAGACAGACAGATGAATAAAGAACTTGTCAGAGAGATGAATAGGTGAATAAACAAAAGGATGTTCAATGAACCAACTGTGACATTTAGGACGGGGAGTACAAATGCCAGGTGTGTAGTGTCTGCTAGGCAGCAGTATGGGAGAGGAAGATTTAGAGATGAGAGTGGAACAACACTGTTTTAGTCAGCAGCATGGGATTGCAAAAAAGGGAAACATCAGCCTAGGCTGAAGTTGAGTTTTAAATCATTTGGTAGCCTTAGAAGTCCTTTACCCGTACTTCTGTGATAAATGCCTCGTTTAGGTCTGATGGCCAAGTATCCTCTGTGGAGATGCTCCATTTATTTTTGCAAAGCCAACTCATTCATTAGAGCTAGCTCTCAGTAAAGTAAAGGACTGAGCTGGGGAGGTTGGCTTATGGCAGTCAGCTTAAAGACATCTCTAAATTTGTTTTGAATTGATTGATATGGACCCAGTGTAACAGCTCTTAAAGCCCACGTGTGGTGTGCCTCGTCTCCTTGGACTTGCTTTGTGGGAGTGAATTGTCCCGTGGAGAGACAAAGTGCTGCAGAGGACATCCCAGGGAGTCTTCCTGGGGCTCTCATAGTCTGGGGGTGCACCCAGGAAGTACACCCAGGCTAAGGT
Source organism: Lanius collurio (assembly GCA_020086605.1). Classification (NCBI taxonomy): domain Eukaryota; kingdom Metazoa; phylum Chordata; class Aves; order Passeriformes; family Laniidae; genus Lanius; species Lanius collurio. The sequence continues at coordinate 37,713,275 of JACBWW010000007.1, read as the reverse complement.
AACATTCTGTGACTTCATCTATTCATATGACTTGACTGACACGGATTGATGAGCACATTTCCTATACTGAATTATTATGAATTCTGCATTTTATTATAAGCAGTGTTGACCAAGCTAAAAATGATCTTGGACACTGACACTGATTTTCTTTATTTGTTAAAGCAGAGGCAATACAGAAATACAGATATCTTCCTTAGTTTCCCTATGCTTTCTTTATCTATACATAACTCTTTAGCTGAGCCACACTTAAACAGAAAAAACTTCTTACCTGTATGTCATGTATTGCACAAATTTGACAATAGTTTAGTTCTCCATTATATCCTCTCAGAACTTGGTTTAAAGCCTTACACAAAAGGAAACTTAAGATGGTTTTCAGTGGAGGCAGAACAGACTGTATGATGAAAAGTGGAATGAGTTTTAACCGAGCAATCTGGAGTCTCTCTCAACACTACCCTCTTCCTTTTGGAGTTTCACAAACTTCTTTTATGTATAACCTATTAATACTTAGTCCTGACTCATCAAAGGAGGGCTGGGCTAGATGATGGCTTCGAAGTGGCCTTATGGCCTTTAATTTCTGTAACTCCTTCATTTCTGTTGCTTTCACAATGCTATATGACTTCAGATTGCTTGTAGGTAAGTGTGAGCTAAAAAATGTTTCCTTTGCCTCGCCGAGCACATCATCAAAATGAAGCAAAGCATGGAGAAGTAGGATAGCTGAATGGGGCTCTCAAAACCTAGAAGATATTATGTCTTGTCAGTCTGCACACACCCTGTGTGCTGCAACCCCTGCTCACACCTTTTCTTGAAGAGATAAGTTGGTCTTATCTGGAAATATCTCTGTCCTTGCAACTTCTAAGAGCAGATGTACACACCTCCTCATACTGTAGAGTAACCTGTCAGGTTGGACTCTCCAGTTTCATAAACCAGAATCTGTCAGCAACAATCTGCTTTTTGAAGTTGCTGCATGGGTTAACTGTAGAGTGTCATCTCCCTCTGAAGATAAAATCAGAGACTGGACCTTCTCTGCAGCTGTAGCCAAATGTGTCTGGCAATGTTTTCCTTTTCTTTCCCTTCTCTCTCTCTCTCTCTCATGCAAGCACATACACAGCTAAACAAAACACAAGAAAACAAGTGGAAATAATTGGGATAAACCAGTCTGATATAAAATCTGTATCAACATCCTCAGCCTCTGCAAAGCTTTAAAAGCATTTCTGACTGACTTGGCTGACAACCCCCCATCACTCTAAATCTTGTTCCTGGTGTTTGTACCTTAGTAACCAGGCAGATGCCTCCCAGAGAGACTATTGCTCTTTTTTTCCTACCAGTAGTGCACAAATTACACAGACCTCCAGCACTGCTGTTCTAAGCTGTTGCCTGAAGTCAGAAGCAGAATGTAATGCTCAGTCCCCAAGAAAGGTCAGAGGCAGCTGGGGCGGCTCTTGAGATGTGTTGGGTCCGCAGGCACAGATGTTGTGCTGTCACCAAGGCCGTGCTGTGGGGGGCTGTGGGGTGAAACCCACACCCAGTTCTGGGAACAAGGGAGCCAAGCTGAGGCCAGCATCCCTCATCTGTCTTTGAGCCCCATCTCACAATGGAACAGCAAACCCTCCAGGAGCTGCTCTCATTTCCTGCCTCCAAGCCATTCACAGACTTGCCAAGGTGTAAGAGCTGTGTGTTGGGCTTTTCTTCCTTGCAGGAGAAGTGTGAGATTTCTCCAACCTTTAGAGAAAATTATGGCTTCTCTCCACAGTGTGTAGCTGTTTGGAACAGTCAGACTCTGTCTTTTGGGTTGATCTTCCCAAGATCAATCAAATCTGCAAGATTCCTGGCCAATTAATTCTTGAGCACTTTATCATTACATTCATCTGAGCTAAAATAGCTATGGAAAATTCTCTTGATATTTTGGATAAATTGCAAATACTTTTTCCTTATACTCTGGAATAAGCATGCATTATCCCTAGAAACAAGATTTCTCATATTGTCCCTAAATGAAAGTTTAATATTTATTGAAATCTTCTGCTGATTAAAAGCTCTGAATGGTGTATCCAGAAGACTAATCGGTATCTTCAATGCACTCAGACATATTAGCTGCTTACTGGTTACATCGAGAAATAATGAACTTGCTATATGAGAAGGTAAAATTCATGAATAATTCATAGATGCATTAATTTATTCAGTTTTGCCTTTTGAATTGATTTGGCAATTATTCTTGTACTGCACATCATTTACAAATGCTTAGATATAAATATTTACAGTTGCAAATTTGCGGTCAGATCATTTCTGTTCTCTGATTGAATGGCTTCTGTAGCACACCAAGCAGTGCAAATTGTGAATTTTACTGTTAAATATACAGCACAGTGGTATGTGGGTGCTGAAACAATCAAGTAAAGTGGATACACACTGACTGCAAATATGGCCAAACTAATGTATTTTAAATACAAATAAATATTTGCAGGCAGGTTTCTTTCATTTCTTATTGCAATAGAGACAAGGGAAAGACCTTGTGTGTTGTGCTGCTCCAGACAACAGACAAATGTCCTTTGGCTCTGATATTTTTATTGTTTATTCAGTTCTTCTCACTTTTTCCTTTGTTTGCAATTTTTTTTTCCATGCTGATTGTGTTTTACATCTTTCAAGGATGGTTGCAACATTCAGGAATTCATTCCCCTCTAAATGGGAGCGACCTAAGCCCACAATGAAGCTATGTAGAGAGAGGATCCAGAAGCAGACAATTATGGATCTGTGAAGAAACTGATGGTCTGAATGAAGGGGCTAATTCATAGTGGCTTGCTTCAGCCAAAGGGGACTTGCCTCCTTAACTCCCTGTGTACTTAATGGAGAAGGAGAGACTTCTCTAGAGGATGATTCAGAACAGGAGCCTAGTTTTAAGTGCTCTGAATCACTCTGCCAGTCTGCTTATTTTGAACAGTGCAGTTTATCTTCCCTCCATTTCCTACTTGTTGCCTTGATTGATGAGTAAGGATTTATGCAGAATGAATGAATTTCACCTTTTATGAATAAAGCATAGCATTGTAAGCATTTAGAGGATTTGATTTGAGACTAAAGAACAAGTGAAAGCATTAAGGAGTATTATTTTATGTATTTCACTCTCAGAACAGTTAGAAGAACCTTAAAAAACTTCCAGCTTTAAGCATTTAAGGAATTTTTAATACAGTGCAATAATTCAAAGTCACTTCATGTGGTTTTTTTGTTTTCTTGAAGCACTCCAGAAAATTGTTTTTCCAAAGTTCTTTCGCTTTGAAATGCCTGCACAGAAGCACTTGAGGCTGAAAGTAAAGCTAATCCATTTGCAGATAGCACATTCAGAAAAGAACTAAACCCGTGAAACTACAAACAGGTTTTTTTCTGAAGAAATAAAGACAAACACATTAGTATTCAAAGCAATGCTAAAGCAAAAGTAGGTATTTCATTGAAAACACACTTGAGAAAAGAGAGTGGATGCTCAGGTGGTCTTAAGGCCAGACCATCCTGGTTGGGATGCAAGGGATGCTCAAAGGAAATTTGTTGCTGTGTGCAGCTCATGAAAGGGCATGAAACCACCTTCAAATTGTTTGTGGCTGTTCCCCTCCTGGGATGAAGTTCTTGTACTCAGAGCAGAGCTTCACCATCACAGCAAAACAAACTGCTGGGGCTGCTGCTCTCAGGCAAGCAGCATCACAGGGCTGCATGAGCACCTCACGTCTGAGCCAGCTCTGGGTCAACGTGCTGAGCTTCAGCTGATGCCCAGGAAGGAAACTCCAGACCAGCAGCCTGCTCAGGACCTGCTCTAAGTGCTGTCCACAGCCTTGGTCTCCTTGGTGGACCCTCTGTGTCTTTTTCTGTGTGGCACTGGGGATGCACAGGGCTGTGGATGGTGTCCTTCTGGCACATCAGCATCTGGGCACAACCACTGCTGGTGCCTCTGAGCTCAAACTGGATGACTTAACAAATGCATCTACAGGTGTTTAATAGTGCATCTCTGTAAGGTGGTCTCCAGCAGGACACTCAGGACATCCAGTTGCCAGGGGCTGCTCTGCAGGGATCTCCTGTCCCAGGCACCCACTGGTGCAACACTGATTACCCACTGACAACTGCTGCTCTTTCCCTGTGCCTTTGTCACCCCTGTGCTTGCTGAGGGCTTAGGAAGACCTCCAAGCACCCCCATGAATGATTTATCTTTAAAAGACTGGTTTAGATATGATTTCCATTATGGGCAAGGTCCATGTGGGGTTTTGTCCAGTTCAGAAATGCCGTAGCAGGGGAGTGATGAGTGAGCTCCTTGGAGCTCTGCCAGGTGCCTGTAGCATGTGTGTCACAAACATGAATTGTGGAGAGGCCACAGGGCCATTGCACAGAAGTGAGAAACTCTATGCTGGTGAGTTCAGTGATGGTGTAAAGGATGCTTGAGCTGAGCTTCCTGCTCATGATGTGGTACATTGTGGAGCAGCATGCCTATGGTTAACTCTTCCTGTCATAGGTGAACAGGCAGAAATAATATTTGCTTTTCTGTGCAGTGTTAAAACACTCTTGTAGTCTCTTCACATTTTTATCTGAAAAGCAGGAACAAAATTCTGCTGTCAGTAAAATGAATTGTCAGAACAACTGCATGTATGAGTTTAATTTCATTTAATATTTAATGACTAGCTAGATTTTCTTGGGATAATGATTTCACAAGAAGAGAAAGATCAGAGCAGACCTCCTGCCAGCATAGCACAGATACAGCAGGAACTGCAGAATTGCTGGGTCAATACAGCAGAGTGAGATCCTGCCATCTGTAGTCATTGTGGGTAGCAATCCACTCCTTGAGGGTCTGTACTTGGGTCAGTAGGACTCTGCAGAGGAAAGGACACACTCAATGTTTACTGAGGAACAGAGTTTGACCCTAACTGCAAAATGCTCCCTCCCTTGGAAAGAGTGAACTGGGCACAGTTTAAGGCAATCCTCAGTATCTGCTACCTTTTATGAAAGGGAGAAATGTCTCCTTACAGATGTCACATGTTATAAGTCTGTGCTGTCCAGCCCTTTCCACATAAATTCTTCCCTCAGCTGTGTCATGGGGATATTATTTTATATAAAGAGAACTTCTTTACAGTAATTTCCACTACATATTTGGAACAGCAAACTTTTGTGGCAAACAAAGCTAGAAACACTCAACCATCAAGCAGTATCAATATCTGTATGGTTTCGACATCAGTGTCAAAAGTAATGTTTCTGCACTCAGCAGGTCAGCAGATACAGGTGGTTGTGGTCCACACAGAAGAATAGATGCTGATTTGTTTCCTCACAGTTATATTGGCTCTGCAGTGCTAAAAGTCTTGTTAGTTCTTGTCCTTGGCATTGTCAGATGCATTACTGTGAATTTTGAGAGTTAGAAGTACCATTAGGTACAAGGAGGGAACAAGAAGACCCACAACATATGTTCAGTCTGCGGGCGAACAGCACTGCCTGTGCTAACCCCGATCCTGGTGCATAAGGATGGCCTGGGAAGTTAATTATGACAGCAAAAAAAAAAAAAAAAAAAAAAGGGCTGTAGGAATTTGCTCCAAATGACAGCAAATGCAGTTGGCAGGATGACTGAAACTCAGTCCCTGAAGAATCCCTCCAGGATATGTAACTTCCCTGACACAAAGTGAGTGGGCTTATTAGCTGGATTTGATGACTTGTATCATTTGCTACCCATAGCCAGAATAACACATGTAATTCTTCCTCTTTCTTTTTTTTTTCTGCCGTTGGATAGGGGCCAGCCCCATAGATCAATTTATTTATTTGTGGTGGGGTTTTTTTTCTGATGATGGATGAGCCAACTGATAGTGCCATCACCACCTTGTGAATCCAAGGATAAATTCACAGGCTGTTGGCAAAAGCACTGCCTGATACCTGTCATCTCCACTGAGCAGGCACTGCTCCCTCCTCCCCAAACTCTCAGGATGGCTGGAGGTTCCTTTTCCTTTAATGTTTTACTTTTCACTGAGCTGCACCCTGTGGTTAATTTTCCTTCTTACTTTGCAGCTTCTCCTCACCAGCCTGCACTGCTACGTGGGTTTATTCCACTTTCAGATCTCACAGCTCACCAAGTGCGAGGCACAGGGAGGCTCAGTGGCCCAGATTTCAGAGGATCTGGCTAATTTCTCTCCTGGCTGGCATTAGGGAGCAAATAACTGAGGGTTTGTACCTGTTCATTTGAAATAAATCCCCAAAGGTTTGTGAAGACAGAGGAAAAGATTGTTTTCAGGCATGGCCCACCAGATGCCAACAGGGGGAGTTTCAGCTCTGCCTCAGATTTAGGCCTCTGACAGTCTCACCTTTACTGATATTGATCATGAGGGATAAAAGTTATTTATTTTCCCACATTTCAATAACATTTCTTAACGCCTCTTCCCTTTGAAGAAACACTTCCACAACTCTTCTATAGATTGAAAATGAAGGCACAGTTCATGTCTCCTGCTGAAATCATTTTAAGAAGAGACCAGTGATGGAATGGTTCTGCACCTTGCTTTGCTAGAAGGAAAGAAAGCTAATTTGCCTCTGAGACAAATCAAAACTAGATTTTAGTAAGTAATCTCCATTTCTCCCTCCTCCCTGAAAACCCTGATGACTGAGGCATAGTTGACTTATCTTGCTCATTTTGCATAAACTAAGATTTGAGTGATAACATTTTAGAAAACCAAAAATCTGCCTCTGGCCTAGGAGTTTAAATCAATTAATTCATAGGCAGTTAGAAAAAAAATGTAAAAAACTCATACCTCTTGGATATGTTTGTTTGTTTAAGGGATAAGTAAGTGGGGAAGAACTTCCATTGTGATGAGGCAGAAAAACATCTTATGAAAATGAAGCTCAGTCCTTGGAGTGAGGATGTAAACCATGCTTGTATAAAAAAGAATGGAGGAAGGCTTTTTGGAGACACGTTATGTCTCTTTATAAACAGGACAGATTATGTCTGTGCAACGCTGCAGTCAGTTCTGTCAGGTCCCAGGGAATTGCAGTTTCTTTTATTTTCACAAAATTTCTCCTTTCTTATGTGGAAAATTGTTTTGGAAATTGGCTTCAAAGAAGAAGGACTGTGTATTTTTTGTAACAGATGCATGATATTTCCAGTTGCTACTGGAGAGGGTACCTTCAGTATAATGAGCCTCTAGGGTTCACTCAAGTTGCATTTCAATCATTTTTTGCAGCCGTCCAGACCAGACTTCAGCTGCTGAATCTGCTTCATTTCTGGGTGTGAAAACAAGAACAGATCAAATCCAAAGCTCTTCAGGAGAAAGCTGAAATGTCCTGAGTCATCCAAAGAGAGTTAACACCAGCACCTCTTTTCAGAGACTTATTACCTCTGTCTCTGAGCTTCAAAACTGCAACTACTTTCAACTATGATGTCTCAGCTGACGGGGTCCAGAACTGTGATCTTGTCAGCAGAGGACAGGATGGAAGAAATCACCCTTTGGCAGACTTGGGCAAATCCTGGAAAATGGACTTCTGTGGAAAGAGCATTTTTAAGTGATTAAAAATTCTTCATCTTCCACTTGGTATCTGAAATTTGAATTTGCAAGCTTTGTCTTTTCCTTCATACCCACCCACAGAAGGGCCATGCTCTGTGTAATATGCAAAAACATATAGGTGAGGATGTTGGTGTATATATGTATGTGTAAATATATAAACTGGAATTGCCTATTTCAGAGATCCAAATTAAAATTCACATCTATAGCAGTGATACTCATCATTTCACTCAGTCCAGTTTTGCAGTCAGTTAAAAACCTTTGTAATTAGTAGCTATCATCAACCCTGTGAGTGGGTTGCTGGGTTAATGCTGTATCTGAGGGGGAAGGGAGACAACTTACTGCTGTAGGAATTAGGACATTTTTCTTGATTTGATGAAATTGCGTTGGAGAGAAATCTGCCGTGTCTTGATATTGACATAATTGCATTGCATATGCTGAAACATCCCTCTGTAATGGGCTGATCCTGCGCACTTACCAAAGGGCAAGGATGGCCTGGTGAGCTTTGCCGAGGTGCTCTGTCTATTCCCATGCCAGCAGACCAGCCAGGAGGGGTGAATGGTTCCAGGGATATTAGGAGGGATGCCAAGATCTGTCAAGGCTGGCAGGTTTTACTGGGACAGTTGCAATATTGCAGTAATACATCTGTCTGGGCAGGGCTCTTGAGTCAGAAATGGAGAGTAAAAGTAATTCCCAAGAATACTGAAGTAGGTCACTCCATCCCTGACTGTGACCCAAATATCTCCCTGGAGAATGAAGCCTCATTTCACACCCCAGCCAAGCAGTGTGAAGACAGGACTGGAAACCATTCCAGTTCTCCTGTATGTGAACTTGTGGTTAGAGCCCGGACTGGTTGTCGAGGCCACTGGCAGAGAGTGAAAGAGGGGAAAGGCATGTGGATGTATAGAGGGTGTTTAGACCAAGAACTGAGAGAGGCTGTGTCACAGGATTAAAGCAGCTATGCAAGCTTGCACAGGTATTTCCACCCGTGCTGTCCTCACACCTTCTCTGAGGGGAGATTTTTGTCCCAGACACAAGGGCTGTTTGTAGATTGCAGGATGCATTGCCATGCACCACACAGACACAGCCCCTGACCACGTCTGCTTGTGTGGACACGCCAGTTTGCACCATGCCAGGGTGTACCCTGCCTGCCTGGAGAAGGGAGTGGACAGGGAAGGAGCTGTGGAGCAGCAAACACCGGTTGGGATGGCTCTGGGAGCAAGCCCTGCAGTGCCCAGCCAGAGGCCACGCTGAGAGCCAAGCCTGTGTCTCATCCATGCCCTACTGTGCTCTGAGGCAGAGCTCTTTGGGTGGCACCAGTGAGGATCCTAAGGCTGTATTCTGTAATTGTGGGATCTGGTCCGTGTTTGGGAAACATACAAAATGTTTCTTGGGAAAATGTTGTTTGGGAAGCGTGCAAAATGGCTGCCACAGGACGTGGGGTATGTCTTTCTGTGTGAGTGACCGACACAAAACTGCTGCTGCTACAACACCATGCAAAGCACCAAGGATCACAATGGTGTTTTGAAAAGGATAACCCATTCAGTGGGGAGGTAGGGGGTGCATGCACCACGTGCACAGCTGGCTTTACAAACCACAAAATCTGAAGCCATGGGAAAGAGCAAGTAGGAAAGCATCAGTTAACTTGTAGTATGAAGGTGGACATTTGACAGAAGTACATTAAAAATTTTTAATGCTAAATGAAATATCAATAGAAAATGCCTTATATCTCTATCTCCCGGGCAGGCTTACATGGACAGTAAATAAAAGAGTGTGCTTTTATGGAGTAAGGCCAAGATGGTGTCAGGGATCATATATCTTTTAGTCAAAAGTGATATAGGATCATGCTGTCTCTAAAGAGAAAAGAGATGACTACAGATGAGAAATATCTGTAGAAGAATTGTTGGTTCTGAGAGCTGTGTGTTTAAAGCACAAAATCCCATGAAACACTGCCAGGAATTAGAGAGGAATGAGAGGCAATGCTTTAGAATAAAACAAACCAGGAAAACGGGAAGCAAGTAAGTTGTGTCTACCATGTGCCTAAGAACAATAGCTCTGAGTGAAAACCTGCTGGTCTTTCTTGGGAATGCTGTGGTTTAGCAAGCCCAACTGAGCTGAACTGGAATGCTCTTTTTGTCTTTCAACAAGCTTGTAAAGGCTGGCAGAGATCTGGTCAACTGTCCTAGCCCTGCTTAACAGCCTTCAGAATTCAGTTTTTATATCTGGTTAGGGGCCCAGTAGAAAAATTAAGGGTCAAGCAGGTTACATTTGAGTGGCGTGTGGAATGGGTTTATTCTGCATGGAAGAAAAATGTTTGTTGCCTCAGAAAGATGTGTCCTCGTGCACTCCTCTGAAGCAGGGGATTGCTGTGTAAATAGGAATGTGAGCAGTAGTTTGGGGAATTATTTCATGCTTGTGACGTTACACAGACTAGTTTAGCCCTTTGTTTAAGGGCTCATGTCCAAATTGATTCAGGTCCAAGTCAGTGCTTTGGTCCTGCACCTTGCTCCCTCTCTTCTTGCCAGCACTGATATTTGCATGGTCATGTCATGAGCCAATTCAGGGAACTAAACTTCTTAAAGGCCTCAGCTTTTTCTTGCAGAATTGCTTTTTACCTGATTTGATTCCCTGAACCAGCTCATAGCAGGGCCATAGCAAGGCCTGGTGCTGGCACACAACATCTTGCTGGAATTTGTGACTGGGGTGAGAAAGAAATGACAGGACTTGGATTGGTTGAGCTCCTGGGGAACCTCAACTTACAGCGATTTACCTTTCCTCCTGCTCCACTGAATCCATGTGCAGACCTTCAGTCCCCCTGGATATTTTATACCCATGTTTGCCTGACTGTGGACTGTTTAACTGGTCTCCTGCACTCGTCAGCATGTGTCCATTTGGGTCTGTGAAATGCTGTAGGTTCCCAACTTGGAAGGTTAAATCCCACCACCCCCATGGCTCCCTCTCAGGTCAAGGCAACAGGGGCATATAGAGAGGTACAAAAACTGCCTATCATGTAACTGAGGTGATGCTGACTTATTTTGGTCACATCTTGGGAAGGCAAATGTGTTGGTGTCAGTGTCCTGGCCTCATCCAGTGCTGGTGAATCTTAACCTCATCACTCATCCTCTGGGCATAGGCAAGCTATGCAGTCACATCCATTTAATCTTAGGAAGATAGGTATGTATGAAAAGAAATAGACCTCAGGATGGCAATGATTTGGTCCCATCTTCTCCCTTAGGGGCCCAGAAGTATCAACAGAAACATGCACTTCGGTATTACTGGGGGAAAACAGGGCTTCGGAGCGTGGTCTCAGATGGTGTCCCCCAGGAACTTACCTTACCAAACAATGACATCTCCTTCAGTGCAAAGAAAGTCAGAGTATTTTCAAAATTTGGCATGTAAGTAACAGTTGCAGTCACTGCAGAGATATTGAGCAATTGTGGCTGAGCGTGGGAAGTGGCCTGTGAAATCAGGAGAGGTGGGGAAAAGTCCCAATGTACAATTTCTCTCCTAAGTATGGGTTCCACATTTTGTGAAGGCCTGAGAGCCTGACTGTAATTTCACCTATTCTGACAGTTTGACTTCCATTTCCATCTGCCAGCCATTGTCATTATTTTATGCCTCCATTGCTCGTCTGTTTGCCATAGCAATTTCTGTTAACTCTATCCCACCTTTATATGCATTAGCTTCAGGTGGAGAGACTTGACCTTCCTTCTTCAATGTTTCCTCAGTGTTCTTCTATTGCTGGCTATAGGATGCAGGAATTTTTTCCCCAAGAATGAGGCTGTAGTTACCTGAGGGTTAAAAAAATGAACATTGTAATTCAAGTCAGTAGCACAGAACAGTGAAGAATGTAAACGGTGCTTTTCACTTAGCCTGGTTTCTTACAATCCCTTTTTTCACCAGGAGCAGACCAGTAACTATTCCAATAATTAAAAGGAATACACCTGGAGAATTAGCTGCATAATGAGTGCCCCAGAAGTTGAAGCTGCAGCTCTCTGATTGTGCTTTTGGTCCCCTCAGACCTAAATTGCAGAAGCCAAATTCCAGTTTAGAGCTACTGTTTCAGATGGTTTCATGATCTTTGGTATTAGCACCAGTTAAAGAACATATTATTCTTATGTTAATTATCCTAATTTGCATACCTCAAAGTGACATTTAACAGGAGGAAGACTAGGGAAGAAACAAATACTGAAATGTGATAGCATGCATTTTATGTGTTTTTATCATCTTAAGAAGTGAAAGCAGTGATCTGATAAGTTTTTTTTAGTTTTAAGATACCTGAAGACAGGTGAGAATTGCTCCCACAGTGGAGCTGTCTATGGGTGGTTTTGGCCATTGGAAATACATAGTTTGTATGCCCTGGAGTGATGGGACAAAATCTAGAGTAGCTGTACTCCTTTGTGTGTGAGTAAACTGGCTGTATTTCTCCCTTATTCAGAAGATATTCATCTTGCTTTTTAATCTTAGAATATAAGCAGGGCTGAATCTCAGAGAAAAGGCTTGAAAAAAACCAGTAAATTTCTTTTTCTTGTTATACAGCTTCGGACACCCTTTTATGAATAAAATGGCACGGCCAAGCGTGAGGTAACAAAGGAATTGGAAGCAGTGGCCAGCATGTGGGAAGTCAAAACTATCTACAGCTGAATAACGTTCTTATTGGAAATGAAGGGCAAACAGGAGTGTAATTTATTATTGCCTCTCCATGTGGCTTCAGAGATCACATAATCCAAAGTAAAAAATGGCATGCATATGTTCCCTAAGATATTCTTCAGCATAGAGGAGCCATATATCAAAACCTTATTTCCTGGTAATGAATTTTAAATAAGTGCCCAGGGCATCAGGTCACTGATGTTTCCACTTTGCAAACTGGGTGGGCTATGAAAGCCCCTAGAGCCCTTCAAAGGCGCCTTAAAAAAAGTTCCCTAGCTTTAACTGACCAAACTTTTCAAGAAAAACACCTGAAACAATTAGGAGAATGAAAACCAGGAGGTCAGATTACTTGGCCCGTGGCTGAGGATTTACATAAATAGGCCTAACCTTTGACTTGAAAATAAAAGGTAAGTACAGAGCCCTGACAGAACAGCAGGTCATTGGTATTTACTCTGTAAAGTACTGCCTCTGATGCTATGACAAAAATGCCAGGAATTCCACTGATCAGTGTGTGCTGATAGGGCTCAAAGGTATGCAGCCAGCTAACAGAAACCCAGCCTACCTGACTGATCGAAACTGCATTACTCCCACGCGTTTATAACCCGCAATCTGCGAGCGTGGGAAAGCGTGCAAGGCCTCAGACTAATTCCTCGGGAAAAAAAAAGGGAGAAAGTTGCTGTCTTTAACCTTTTTTTTTTTTTCTGGTGGTTTGGGCAACTTATAATAAAATTAACAAAAATTCTCTGAGTGAGCATCTTAAGATGTTCTCTTCAGCATGTGTGCTGCTGTTCAAGAGACTCCAGAGCTGGTGTTGCTCAGGCAGGCTGAGATTGGTACCACATTCAGCATCGTGGGACTTTGTCAAAGATGAGCTGTGCTTCAAGTGTTGAACTGGAAATCAGCTGTAGGAAGCCGGTCCCTGGCTCAGTTTTTAACTGAGGAAACTCTAGACAGCAAACGTGCAGACGAAATGCCATGCTGTGTGTTTGTGCTACATTTTGTCAAACAATGGCTCTGTGTTCACAGGTCAGAGAGGGAAAGGTGAGCAAAACAATTTTTTTTTTCATTTTTAGTTATAGTACAAAAGCAAAGATGTTTTAGATTTTTTTTTCTTTTCTACATGGATAGCAGAAAAAGGACCCCTGTGAAAGTGGAAACAATAAGGGCAGAGTTTTTATGTTCATGTTTTATAAATTCAGTTTCCTGTTCCAGTTTGAGACACAAGCACACACCAAGTATCCTGCAGGCTGTTTCAAACTTGTTTCACTAATTAATCAAAAGTGATCCATTACAGAAAACCTGCAGGAATGTCAGAGATGGATGCTTCTGCTCTACTGTTTTTGACTTGCTTGTTGCAACAGAGGGGGAAGCTGTTAGTGCCTGTCTAGTAAATTATTGAAGGATGGTGTAAGAGAGCCTGCTGCCTTCCTCTTGAAGGGCCGGGAAGCCTGGGGCTAGCCAGACACATGCTGCTTTCCCTGTCTGCTAGACCACTATGGGGTTTTGGAGGGAGGTGGAGGAACATCCCACAGCTGGGTATTGATCAGAGAAGACAGGCTGGCCCCATGCCCTGGGCACTGCCTGGCCAAGCCCAGGGACTGGGAAGCTGGGCAGGCAGTGGCGAAGCAGAAGGAGCCAGTGGCCCCCTGAGGATGGTCAAGCAGGGTGTCCTGGTGAGGAGATGGGTGTCAGTCCCCCTGTGCCTGGCAGGTTTGAGCACAGTGGGAAGGAAAGCCCAGCCCAGCACCCATGTCTGACTGGCATGGCCAGGGTACCACAGGGCACAACTTCCTTTCCTCTCTGGCCAACAGGCATGAACTCAAAGGGAAGTTAAAACCATTTGAGGGACATCCAGTCTGGAGGGTATTCATGGTGACAACAGCCCCTTTGGTGGTAGTCCTGGCACCTCCCATTGCCAGGCTCAAGTGCCTCCTCCAATGGACCCCTCTGGACAGAGCAGTAGCCAAGTGGCCCCTCTTCTGAGTCAATTCTGTGAGCCCCTCATGCTGAGAAGGCCAGGCTGCTTTCGTGTCCGTGTGTAGGTGTGCTGTGCTGGCACTGTGTCACTGTGTCACTGGTGCACTGGGCTCGGAGGCCACGGGGCAGGGGTGTTCCCTATCCAGTCCCTCTGCTGTGCTACCACGTGCTTGATCTCTTGCATGCTGAGCTCTGTTCCTGCCCTGCTCTCGTCATCTGCTTCTGTTTTACAGGCATGCTGTTAAGGGCTGCATCCTTTGTGGAGTGCTATCCCTGCACAGTCTATTCACAGACTGCTCTTTGGTGCTTTCAGACTAGATTTTGGCCAGTGAGATTTTGTGGAATGCTGAACTTTGTACCCTTACCTTGACCAGCACACCATGGCTGTACTCCTCTTCTGATTCTCTTTTTACTAAAATGTCCAGTATGTAAATCCTCTTACCCCATTTTACTGATGCCTCAGGTTCTGGCAGTGGAGCCAGAGCTGAGCTGGATCTTTCTCAGTCCAGAAGATTTCTGGAAGCTTTGTTGTCCCTTCTAGTGGGGGGGCAAAGAACTGATGCCTGAGGTGGCCACCTAAAACACAGAGACTAGACAAGAATAGGAAAATTAAAGGAGGTATTTATTTGAAGGGCCTTCAAAGGTACACCCTGAGCAGTCAAAAGGCTACACCCAAGATGGACCCTGGGTCATGGGTTCTTCACCCTTTTGTAAGTTTTGTCCATTTGCATATCAGGGTTAATTCTCCAATTATAACTTCAATTAATTATGTAATTTCCCCAAGTTTACCTCCCCTTCTTAAGACTTTAGTTTACACATTTTGGGCCTAGGACAATCTAGGTGTCCTTGGAGAGCAAACTTAGAGAGGTTTCTTATGTCTGACCAGCATGGGAGAACAGCAGCTAACAGGCCACAAGAAACTCCAGAGTTACACACTAGGCAGTTCAGGATTTGGAAAATATAAAAGTTAAAACCTAAGGCATCATTACTATCAGAAACATGTTCTGGCTTACTGTGAAATGCCTAAGGGCAGTATTGAATTCATCCTTATGTGATCTCTGATGGTAGGGGGCTTTTATATTAGTGGTACTTGTGCCACTCCATTCTTGCAAAACCACAGGAAAATATTTAGTATGACAAGACTTTCAAAACATTATGCTGCCACTTGCTTTATTCACATAATCATTTGCTTTTTTTAGGATCCCTGTTAAAGGTAGCATTCACCCTGACATTCTACAGTGGCTGTTAAGTTTGTGCACATGGTAGTTTTCCTTCAGTGCCTGTGTGTAACAGAGCAATTGACCTCTCCAGCCCCTCTTTTAGCTTCTGCCTTGGAGGTAGAGCTGAACTTTCACTCCCTGCAAGAGCTGAATTGAATTTTTTGGGGGAGACTGTTGGGGTTGGACCCTGTTCCCAGAAAGTCATCTTCAGCCCCTTCAGTCTCCACCAATGTCGTTTTGTCCCCAACCAGTAAGTGCATCTCTCTCCAGACAAAAGCAACAATTTCACAAAATTTTAACCCCAAGGAGATTTTTTTTCTTCTCCAGTTCTGGATTGGTTCAACATGTTATTTATGCCTCCACTCAACCACTTCCTGTGGTGCCTAATTAAGGTAAGACTGGCCCTATAAACTCAGATAAGCCAAGCTTGCCTTCTTCTGCCTATAGATCTTCCCTCAAACCTAACAAGACCACAGCCAAGACCAGAGATTTGGGTACCTACATTCAGCTGGAGGTTAAGATGCCCCTTTTTTTGCTTGGGTTGGTTGTCTGCTCCTCTCCAGGCACAGTGCTGTCCCCAGCTCTGTCACAGGACTCCCTTGAATGGTACCATCCCCTGGCTTGCTCATCACATGCTCTCCACACATTTGTAAACTCCTCCAGTGCCCTCTTGTAGCTCAGGCTTGTTAGGTTGCTTCCCACTGCACAGAAGAGCCATTTCCTATGTTCACTCATAGCTGGGGAACATAAACATTCTGAAGTAAAACATTACTCAAAGTCATAAGGATGGAAGGCTGCAGTTGTAAAATCTTGTGTGGAGAAGCCCATTTTGTCTTGTGAAGAGCTCTCAGGCACCATATCAAGCTTGTGTTTTGCTAGAGGAGGCATCAGCTGAAACAGCAGCAGCCAAAAGGCATGGATTCGTTTCATTTATTTTTAACTTTTCCATTGAAATGCCCAAGGGGGTGGGGGGAGAAGAAAAGGGAATCACTCCCTTGGAGAGCCCTTCATCTCTGGGAAAGATACCTGCTGCAATCCAGAAACAAGCTTGTGCAGGGAACAGCCAGGCCAAGCACTGCCCAGGGGGCTGTAGTTTGTTCTTTCTTAATTTATTTATTTTGACCATGAGCACAGCTACCTCTTTCAAAACCAATTGCTGTGAGTTTGGTTTGCGGTTTGGGTTTTGTTTTTTGGCTTTTTTTTTTTGACTGGCTTTTTTTTTTTGTTGTGTTTTTTTGGTTGGTTTTTTTGGTTTGGTTTTTTTTTTTTTTTTTTGGTGGAGAGCTGAGCAGACTCCAGTCATGGGGGTGGAACACAGCGAGAGCCGGGAGAGCCCGAGCCTGGGCAGCCTGGGCTGCATCAGCCAGCCGGTCACAAGGATGCCTGTCATGTGCTGCTGCTCCTCACACAAAGATCCCTTTCTTTGCATGCCCAGTGGGTTCTCCATCAATGAGAGGACCTTGTCCTACAAACAGAAATCAAACGTCCGTAATTGCAGTGTCACCGATAAAACAAGACTTCTTTACCAATTTGTACAAGCACTTTGACCTCCTGCCTCGGTGCAACAGACTTCGAAGATTGTTTTTTTTGTCTCTGGCTCTTTTTAAGGCTGTGCTGGAAATACTGTAGGAAAGTTTATTTGGGGAGTATTTTTGATCCATCTCAGGCAAAAAGCTAAGCTTGTGCACTTAACAGTCAAAATTGCGCTGAATTGTCTGGAGTGATTGCTAGCTCTAAAAAAAAATGGATTTCAGGTTATGGTTTACTTTTTGTTTAAATTTAGAACTGCTTTTGCATGAATAACTAGTATTATGTGTTTTCAACAAAAATTAGAACAAAATTTCTCCTCCACACAGATTCCATCCCTAAAAAAATGTGAAAAACTTAAGAAAGTTGAAAAGAAAAAGAAATAATCAACGCTGAATAGCATGGCTGAGCAGCTGTCTTATTTTTTTCTTTCCTAAATTGAATTATTGCTATAACTGTTCTTTCTAAGTTAAGATCTCACTGGGGGAAGGAAGAAAGTTTCTAGGTTTCCCAGCAGGAAAGTCTTTAACAAGAAGTTAATGTAGGATAATGAAGGGGTCAGGAAAACCGTAAGCACAAAGGGATTGTCCAGAAGGCTGTGCAGAGAGGTGTGCAAATAAAGATGCTAAATAGGAGGGGAAATGTGCAGCAATCCTTTTCAATTTTAACCAAGCTCTTCATACCACAGCACCCTGGGCACAGCAATCAGCACCACCCATGGTCAGCATCCCAAGCTGTCACAGAGAAGGAAAATTTCTTGTATGTTCATGTGTCCTCCTTTAAAGGGAAATACTTTACAAGTGACAGGATTTAAAGTCTAGATGATACTTGGGAAGACAATGCTGTTTAAACACAAAGCTGAACTGAAAATCGAGAGGAGGAGGTATTTGGGGATTCTGGGATTATGCTTGAAATTTCTAACATTTAACTCCTACAACAGGAAACTGTAACAGAACAAATCAACTGGGCTAGCAGACCACTTAGATTTGCTGCTGTTTTTCAGTCAATAGGTCATTTCCCTGGGTTAGGGGTTGTGCTCTGCCAAACAGCAGGATTTTCTGACTGGTCCTGTATTGATGAGAAAATAACTCTCGGAATCTGTGGTGCCATAAGTCATCAATAAAATAAGAAGTGATTATGTTCTTCAATACTGCAAAATCTCTGCCTTTAATATTCTTAGAATATTATATTATTTTTCAAATATACTAGCTATTTTTTGAATATATTAAAAACCCATCTCAGCCAATTATTTTTGCAAGGACAAAGGGATTCACAATCACACAAGGGATTTTATAGACATTATCTTCTGAATTCCACTTGAGATGCTGTGTACTAACTGAGTTGATTCAGATTCAGTGACTAGAGTGGGATTCTGCCAGTTAGATCCCTGTAGGGCCAGGCTTGGGCACTCAGAGGTGTTATGGCCATGGATTCTATTCCATCATGCTGATGTAGGCACCTCTCTGGACTGTATAGTTGTGTTTGTATTGATAATCCCTAACAGAGAAATAATTTGCCAGCTTTAAGCAGTGCATAGGATGGATGAGAGACAACATGAGTAGCACTGAGTTCCACGAACAGATCTGTGTTGCTGAACAGCATTATTAGCAACAGAAAAAATGCTATCTCATCTACTAGTTTCAGGAGATTTTACTGTTCCCTGATAGGATAAGAAGATTCCATGTTCCTTATTTCAGAGAGAAGTGGTTTTTATCTGTGAAAGGTCCTCACTTCTCAAAAAGCAGATGTCACAGGCTAAAATACTTAAACACAAAGAAAAATGATAGATCTCTCCTTTCCTTCTGCCCTCAGCAGAAATGAAGTCTTGGCTAGCTACTAGCATTTTTTTAAGAATTATGCCTGCTCAGTTATTTATTTTTATATTGCTGCAACATTTTTTCCTGATTCCTGCAGAAATGAGGCTTATGCAATCCTGCTGCGTGCGCTCGTATCTTCGTCACTTCCACACCCCCAAAATCTTTTGAACCTATTGACAAATTTCAACCCATTGATCTCTCAAAGAAAATCAAGTCCCTACAAGCTTTGTGAAGGTAATCTGCTCACAGAGAGGCTGGCTGCAGTATGAACAGGCACTATTTTAGACAGAGGAAAACCCACTTGTAGAAAAAGTGTTTATTTATAAACACCTGTCTATGGGGAACATTTCAGGGAAGGCTTGTTCCTTCTTTGAACTGAAGTCAATTGAGTTTGAGGCTCTGGGCTTTCAGCAGCCAGTCTTCAATGTACTGATCTCCACAGCATGTGGGGATGCTGATTTGTAGTAATGATTCACCACCTTAACTACATTGAAAGCTAATGATTTTAAAAACCATTTAATTTTCCATTTCCTCTCCTTTTCTTTCCCTTTTTGTCAAGAACCAAAGACCGCCCAATAGCCTGTCTCTTAAGCCCAAGACTTTCTGCCCATCACCCTAGAAGTCAACCCTTGACCTTTAACACTGTCACTTTTCTCTGTGGATTCACTGAGGTTAAAGTTACAGAATTGCTGAAACAGATAACAGAGTGCAGAAGGCTGAAAAGTGACTGGGACAAACCTCCAGGGACAAAGTTAATCTGTTGGAGCATTTCCTGTGTGTACTTTGAAACCTCTCAATTTAACTTGATCAAAGCGTGAGCCGACACGTTTCAGCTCCCTACTGAACAAACAAATTTTCTGCTTATCGTTGTTGCCACCTCAGCCTTCAATTTACTTTACTTAGTAAAGCCAGTACACGTTAAATGAACAACCTGGTTACTACAAATGCTGGGTGCTGCTCTCCAGAAAAGGCTGCAGTTTTCCTGACATTATATAGCTCAGCACATCACAGACCCTGGTTTTTCCACACAGTCTCAATGTAAAAGGAAGTTTAAGCCATACACAGCCAGTGTGGTCAGCAGTGGCCTCTTAGGGACCACTAGATCCATCAGCATCCATTGGATTATATTTTAATATCTTGGGATTCTACCTTTCTTTTTCATTAATTCCCACGGGACGTAGGTGGATCAAGAAAATAAATGGTGGTGCTTTCAAAGTGCATTTGTTAACTCACATTAACATCTTTCAAAGCACATGTGGATTAACAGATCATTTTAAACATCCTTTTTTTTGGTCAAAAGCTGTAACTAATACTTTTTTTAGTGGTCTGGTAGTTGGGATTTTTTTTGTCCAAAACATATCTTTACTCGAGTTAATAATAGCAATAGTAAAGACTAGTGTGAGGTGTTGCTTGAAGGGAGCATGGCCAGACAGCCTGGCTGGTGTATGATAATGAGCTAAAGTGGCTGCTTTCTGTTTTGAAACCAAAACAACTTGGCAAGTGTTTTTAAACCAAGTTTAAAATATTTTCTAAATTATTTACCTAATATTTCCACTTACTTAAATCCACTGGCCCATATTTTCCAACGTATTTGCCTTTCTTTATTCTCAGGGAAATTGAGTCCAATGATTTGATTTCCATGTCAACTATTCTTCAGTTCTTGTCTGTGTCTGCAGAACCCCTGAACTAGGAAATTACTCCTGTCCCTCTAAGGTATATGTTTCTTGGTCCATCATGCAAATATTGAAATATCCTGGGCTACAGAAAACACTCAGTCAATAAATCAACCCCTTGAACCAACCTTCCCCCCAGAGCAATGCTAGAAGGGAACTTCACTTGATGTAGGTAGGTAAAGATATAACCTACTCTTCATCCAAACCATGGCTGCCTTTTGCAGTTTCTTACCTTCTTTCACGTAAAAATGACTTCTTCAAACATTCTGCAGGCTCAGATATTAACCATAATCTGTTTTTATTCTTCGTCTGTGTCATCACTCATTGTAAATGCAAAATGCTTAGACAATGTAAGTAATGATGGAAAATTTCTAAAAAGGTGCAGTGCAGTGACACATCTGCTCTTGGAATTAATAGGACGTGTGTGATGCTCTCCTGCACAATTCCCTGAGTGTCATTGAGAGACTTGTGAGCATCTCTGTAGGAAATGACAGGGCAGCCAGCCACATATGGCAGTGTCTGCTGACACAGATCAGCCTCCACACGCCATTCAATAATAAATGTATTGTGTCTTTCCCCATAATAACCACAGACTAGTTGAGTTTAGGGGTTTGTCAAGATTGCAGGTGATCTTTTGGTTTTGATGGCATGTAAGAGTCTTCCAAATCCATAAAACTCCTTCTCAATGTGGACTTGTATGGATTACATTATTCCTCCATGTTATTAATTTAAATAAGTTAAGTGACTTATTTTTCCACCTAAATGAAAACTGTGCCAGACACAGAAAACTCCTGGCCTGAAAGATGAGCTAGCATGAATGAATGACCTGCATTCTTGGGTTAGCTTTAATGAATTAGCTGTAACTTTTGCAAGATAATGAAAGATTTATAATTTTGCCAAGCTGGTTTCAAATTTGTTAAAGGAAGCCTAAGTGTAGCTAGTTGCCATTTTCAAGAACAAATTTAGGCAGCAGAGTTGGCTGGGAAATGTTTCCATGCTGCTCTGGGATGAAGCAGTTCTCTAAAAGTATTCTCCAAATAGGGAAAAGAGCAAGTTTATTCTGGACTAGGTGGTAGCCTGGTGCTTGCTTTTCACATTGGGGTTATTGGAGAAACAGATTTAAGCCCTTCATTGGCTTGGTCTGGGTTTCTCATGCCAGGAGGGATTCCCCTGACACCACTCCATCAGCTGCTCTGTGATGGGTCTCCTTAAATATCTCTGGCCAAATAAGTTGCTTGTGCTTCTCTGAGAGATGTTGTCTGTGTGGGTTTGAGCACTGCTCTAGGATGAGGGAGTCTCAGATGCATGGTCCTGAGTATCTTTTATTTGTAAAAAGTGGAAACCTCTCTGGTGGATGGGCTTGGAGAAGATGCCTTTCCCTTTCTATCAGAGGGCACTGGTGAGGAGAACACCTAATCCTGAAATTGAGAGCCCAGGAGCCTTGACACATATTGGCTCCTAGAGCGACACAAGCTGTTATTTGTACCAAAAGTTTCATTTAACATCTGTATTTCCATAAGAATCACTGTTTTGTTTTTTTTTAACAAGTCACCACTGTGGAAGAAAAGATACTTTATAGAAATTTCCACAGTAACTTCAAGGAATAGGAGGTCAAAGGAGTGGTTTTTTTGGGCTGCTCTGTGGACCCTCTCACTCAGTCCTCAAAAAGCTTCATGTCTGTGACTCCTCATCCCAGCTGCTCTTGGCACAACTAATCATGGAAAACCACAGCTGATGCTGTCTGGAACATGCAGCTAATGGCTGCAAATACCCTCACAGGTGTTCCTGTCTGTGCTGAAGCAACCAAACAAATCAGGGCCTCTAATTGAGCGGGGCTGCATGGAGGGCAGCAGCCCAGAGGTGACAGGTCCCCTGTGTGGAGCCCTTACACAGCTAGTAATGACATTTTAAAGCAGAATGGAAACAAAATATTTAAAATCCCCCACAAAGGAGTCACCAGAAGCTGCTCTGATGTACTGGAGGCCCTGCATCAATGGAAGTCTGGTTGGATGATTAGGAAGTAAATTCTGCACACCCCTGGTTACTGAAGGAACAGGAGCCAGGATTTGTAAGCCTTGCATGCTCCTTGGTCTTCCTCTTCTGGATGAATATTAGTTATACTTTTCTAGACAGTTTTGTGGGTGGGTAAAGACAAAGGAGAAAATAGATAGGAGAACAAAAATCTATCTATTTCTGTGGCCAGGCCACCTGCTTGTGTCTTCTCAAGGTGGTGGCCTCATTGTGTGTACTCTTTTCCTCTACAGACAGCCAGTGTATCGTACATCTACAGTTTTCCAACCATGAGTTATATTAAATTCAGACACCAGTTTTAGCCTTCAAAAATTAATCTTTGTAAAGCATCTATGTCAGGAAAACTGCTGTCCATTAGTAGGAAATTATTCAGAAAAAGGAAAACAAGTTTCTTGTTTATATAAGAAACTGCTTTACAATTAAATACAGGTATAGGTCAATAAAATAAGTTCTTTGATCTATTGCTACAAGAAATCAGTGTAAATATGTTTCCTGATAAGGGTTGTTACAGCATAATTGCATTTTACAAACTGTGTAGTGTGCCATTACTCAGGAAACGTGTTCATGGATATGCATGCCTCCACTCAGCCTCATGGCTGAAAGGTTTGCTTTTTCTCATATTTATAGTTCTTGCATCTTTTCAGATAAGGTGATTAAACTCTTGAAGGCATGGAAAGAGTACAAATAGGGAAAATTGATTCTAGAGCATACACAACCATTATTGAAACAGAGACCAGTTGATTGTTTTCAAACAATGATACTAATGTAGGTTAGTGTCATTTGAGATTAAACTGCAAGGCAAATATTAAGAGGGATTAATTTATACTGTCAACTCTGACTGTTCTGGGCTTCATCCTTTTGCTAGAACAGATGAGAGCATAACTTCATCACAGCTGTAAAAAGGCTTGTTCTTCATGGAATTTTGTCCTGTTTCAGGGGAACAGCACTCACTGTAGAAATTGAGGACCCCCAGAGCTTCCACAAGCTGCTCTCTGAATGCTGGTGTTATTGAATACCCAACAGTTCCTTACCTTGGAGCAGATTTGTCCTGGGTTTTAGTGGGATTGCTGGTATGGGAAGATGAGAATTATCACAGTGCTGTTAGAACTCCAGCTGTGATTCCCTATTTCCCAGGGATGCTGCCATAATAGTGAAGGGTATCCAGGTAAGTCCTTTCAAGGTTTGTGAACCTACCTGAGCAATGCCTGCTGGATAGAAATTGTTCATCTAGGCAGGACTGAGCTTATTAAACATTGTCTCAGCATGAAAATATGTATATGAGTGTACAGGTTTAAGCAAAGCCATCTCATCAGATTTAATATGGGGGATATGAAAAGACCATTGTCTAGTTAAAAACAAGAGTGTCAGGGAAGTGCTTGCAGTAGTATTTCTTTGTTTTGGAGAGCAGATGGCTGAGCTGTGAGAAGCAGAACTCTGCAGTAGGATGGGAAGAGCAGGAGTGCATCTCTGCACTCCGGTTACAGAGTCTGGGATTTGATTACTTGTGGGCTGCTGTAAAGATCCACTTTGCCCAGGCATGGTTTTCATGACAGGGTAAACAATTCTCTTCAGGCTTGAGTGGGATGTCCACCACCCTCATGGTCTGTAGTAGGCAGCAGAGGAAAAAACAGTTGGTTGTTCCCAAGAGAGAGGATGTGGTTCTGGGTTCATGGCCAGAGTAGGAGGCGATTCCCGCTTCCTGCCTTATCGCCGGTTCTGGAGCCAAGCGTGCTGCTCTGCACATCCCGTGCTTGTCATAGAAAAACAATTTCTGCAGCTGTCTTCCCTGCAACAGCTTCAGGACAAGGCCTTCCTGGGACAGCCTGAGGGAAACTCTTGCTTTTTCTTGCAGGAGGTGCAATATGCAGTCACATGAGGACAGCCTGAAATAAAAATGAAACTGAAATCTGCTTTGTCTTTGTCCGGTCATTTTGGAGGAGTAATGGGAGCCATCAACATCTGATTTGGGATTTAAGTGAGCCTTATTCTGTTCCCTGCTCCTGACCTTTCTCCTCAAGGTATCTCCCTTCAGTTCTTTGGGAGCTGGTACCTTTGTGTGAGTGTGAAATGGGGACAGTAATACTTGCCTTTCTTCTTAGTTCACTTGGAGATCTACTGGTGGAAAGCGTTTGGTGGAACAGTCTAAGTTCCTGATGGAAGTTCAGACTGTGATCAGGTTCTGCAAAGCTAGAAAGGGTTGTTGCTGGTGTTGTCTCAGTGTGGTTATAACTCCATATTATGCAGAAAAAATCATCTCCTTGGAGATATGTAGGATTGTCAATGCTATAATTGTTAGAAATTTAGCTTTATGTTTTTCTCTCTTCATTTCTTTTTCTTTTTTTTTTTACTTTAAAATATGTTGGAATATTGAATAAGACGGGGGAAATAAACCTATGAAAGAATGCATTAGGAATATATTTTAAGCAGATACCAGGAATTTACAATGCTCATGTTGCCCACAGAGTCTCAATTTGGCTGTTCGGGGATGGTACAGTCTCTAATTACATGAACAAATATCATTTTTGAAGTCATACGGTATAAAAATATGGACTATTTAAAACCTTAGACAAACATGAAAGTCCCACCAGTTATGTTACACTTACTCTGCTTTGTTGTCCTTGTGGGTATGACACTCATTTTCTACAAGAGTTCATTGACAGTACAGGGGGTCTGCAAGTGAGCTCCTGACTGCAGTGCTTTCCTGAACAGAGATAGATGTATTAAAATTTTGAAAGGCTTTCCTCACTCAAGCCCATGAAGATTGCTAGCAGGGGCCATACCTGGAAAGCAGAGGCCCCTGGCTAGGAGGAGGACATCCCATCACTACTAGAAGAGCAGGGCTTATCCTTTTCAGATTTCTGAAGAGAAATCTGAAGAGAAATCTGGAGGGATTTCAGAGGAGAAGTATGTAAAAAGGAATAGTCTGACACAGACAGAGAATTGTTATTTCCAGTCTGTGTGAGGGCATCTAATCTGAGTCATCCTGCTTAGGGATGAGAAGCTTAAAGTAAGACTATGGATCCTAAAAGATAAGTTTATTGATAAGGTACCTGAAAAGCATGGAAAGAAATTAGGTGTCTCCTTCAGACATGCATCAGGCTTTCCCTCAATTGCTTCCCCAGCAGTATTACATGGAGAAGTTCTTCCTTCTGTACAAACATTTTTCTAGTGGTTAAAGACATTAATGAAGTCTGAGACAGACCTTCCAGGCAGTCCTGTTTCTTGACTGCTCCTAATAGACTGCATGAATTGATCACATAGTTTTACATCCCTGAGCTTCACCTTATATCTCTGTAAGACAGCTTTCTGCTTTCAGTGTTAGGTACCTCACACAGCCTTGTGAGGACAGACTTCATGTAAAACCAGCAAAGATTTGCTGGGGAAAAAAAAAAAGTGTGGTGCAATCATAACATATTGCAGTTATTATCTTTTGCCATTAAAAGAATTGTACTTTTGCATGTGAGAAAGGGAAGAAGGAAAGATGCTCATTAGCAACTTCCTTCCTCAGGCTCTGAGCTTCCAGGGGCTCCTCTCTGGGAAGTGTGAGCACAGCTGCAGTCCCATGGCAGCCTCAGCTGATGGAACAGCTGCCTCTGCAGTGCAGTGCTATCATCTGCCCCTCTCCCACTGCCCCCCTCCATCCCCTGCACTAGCCTGGATGTTCTCTGCTCCTTTGTAGAGCCATTTTGAGGTGTTAATGTGGAAGAAATCTACTTGTGACCCCTTGTTTGTATGGATGAGGAAGGCCCTGAGGTGTGGCAGGACACCCAAGGTGCCCTGAGGTGCTGCAGGAGAGGGGCAGGGCTGTGGGGCAGGACAGCAGAAGTGGCTGTGATGACAGAACACACACTGACTGAGGCTGCCAAGGAGTCACAGCCTTTCCTGTCAAGCCACAGCTTCCTGGTGTGATGGAAGCTGCTGCTGAGTCTGCCTGACTTCCACAGAGCTCCACAAACACCAGCGTTGCCCTGACTGCTGGGGAAGTGTGAGAATGGAGAGGAGAAAGAAGAGGAATGAAGATGTGAAATGGGATTACAATCAAGAATTACTGTAAGAGAGAGAAAGAGGAGTCTGGGAGTGCCATGGAGAAAATACCATTTCATGGCTCTGCAAAGTTGACCAGGCTGGGATTATTGGGAGAAGTTTATCTAATAGTCTGGATAACCACTTTCCTGTGGTAGAAAGCACCTGATTTGCTCATCTCACAAACTCTGCAGGGAGTTCCAGTCCTTCCTTTCTCCCTAAAAAGGGATGAAACAGAATTAATACAGATTGAGAGAAGGGCAGCAAGGATGAATGGAGGTACTTCACCCTTTTCTAAGGGGAGAGGCAAAGCAGAATAATCACCCTGGAATCTGGAAAAGAGACCTGGCAAGGGCAGAGAGGGGCTTGTGGCTTGTGGTCCTTCATGGGATTGTGAATGATGTGGTTGATGGGTAAGAAGAAAGTGAAAAGAAAGAAGTGTTTCACTATTACTTGCTGAAAAGGAAGGTGAACACCCTGACAAATTATAAGGACAGGATAATTTAGGTTGAAAGGAATCTCTGGACATAATCTAGGCCAAACCTCTCTCTAAGCAGAGCCAGCTTAGCTCAGGATTTGTCTTCCTTGGTTTTGAATGTAGGATGCAGATCCTACAGTCTTTCTGGGCAACCTCTTCTAGTGTTACCAGGCTGAAGATCTGAAATACATTAAGAAAGTGATTTATGCATTGCATGATCATTGGATGTGTTTTACTCATAGGATGCTATGGAGTGGGAAGTCCGAATTGCTTCATAAGATGACCAAAACACAAAAAGATAAATGCTTCCAGAGCTACTAAAACTGTGAGCATGACATCTGAGGCAGCAAGCTGAGGCAAGGTGGGAACATGATTCCCACCACAATTTCTTTGTCCTCCTCTGCCCTGACACACCTACTACTGACCACTGTCAGAGATCAAGGATTGGTTTTGTTGGGCCTTTGGTCCACCCAGCATGATGGTCTTTGGTCTGATCAGTGGGTGACCCAAGCCTGGCAACACATCAAGCAGGGTGAAAATGGATTGGAGCTCTCAATGCTGCCTTCAGTTTTCACAGGACAGCTGCCCAGGCAGGTTCGGACCTATTTCCATCAAGCATTAAAAGCTGGTTTCATAACATGTATTTTTCTGTCAAACTTTGTGAATAAAACAGTGCAGGAAGATGTCGTGACTAACGCGAAGCTTTTTATTCAGGCAGCAGATGAAGCGGGTTAGTTTTAGAAAGGAGTAGGAGTCAGAAGAACGTTCAGCTTAAGCAGACAGACCAACCCTGGTTAAACTGAAGGGAAAAGCAATGACACTGGGCCCTGCATATCTGATGTGAAAGACTAGGAATACAATACTGGATTTATTGTTTGGGTTATACATTATCCCAGAAAACTGTGGTTTTATAGTGGTGACATCTGACCGCTTGCTATCAAGAGATAACTTGAAAGTGTTGCACGATAGGAAAGCTGTTCTTTTCTTGCTGCAGTTATTTTTATTGACAAGCTTTCAGACACCATGAAAGAGTCCACTGGTACTCAGCAGCAAAGTACTGTTCAGAACCAGCCAGAGGAAGATTGAAAGCATGAACAATGAAGCAAATGAATACCCTGCTGCCTCTCTGCACACATAGCTGCCTGTTCAGCCTCCAAAAATAAGTAAATAAAATCCACAGATGCTTGGATTCAGAGATGATTCCTCAGTGCAGGGACATCTCCCATTTTTTGGATGCAATGTGCTGCATCTTACACGAGAGGTGCTTCTTTCAGCAGTGTGTCTGCTGCAGCAGAGCCCCCTCACACTCACATCAGACCCCTCCTTTCCCACTCAGAGGAGTTGATAATCTCTTTGTTGCAGAAACATTAATTGATTGCTCAGGGGAAAAATACATTGAAAAGGAATGCAATGCTATATTTATAGGGTAGTTCTTGCTTTTGCTCCTGTAAAGTGCTTTCACTTCTTCTGGTGGTTGATTGTTAAGGAGACCAATGGTGTGATCACAGGCAAAGACTTTCTGCTGTCTCTGTCTTCTTGCTCTAATTTGTGCTGTTTCCAAAGCAGAGCTTGGCTGCACAGGGAAGCTCTGCACCAGCTGGGGTGGTGTCCAGGGCTCAGAATAGCACAAACCTGGGGGCTCTGCAGGGCACAAGGGCTCAGCAGGCAGGTCCTGGGCAGGGGATGAGGCAAGGGACCTGTGACAGGCACAGTGCCTGGATTTGCAGCTCCAGCTCCAGAGGCTTAGTGTTTCCAGGAGTGCCAGAGCTGAGACGTGGTGGATGGGCAGGTGGATTGAGCTCAGCCAGGTGTCATCACAGGCACCAGCTACACCAGATCACCCAGGGTCTATGAGCAAAAAGACACCTTCACTTCCTCTCCAGACTCACTTGAGGGAAAGGAGGAACCCTGTGCCCTGTGGGGGCCCACCTCAGATGAGCAGCTCTGGAGCCAGCACTTGTCCTGCATGAGAAAGAAAGGGCAAGCTGGATGCCCAAGCCTGCTCTTTGCAAAGACAGGGAGACAATGAACACGAATATTATTTTGGTTTTGAAGCATGGATCTTACCCAAGCCTTTATTTTCAGGGATCTCAGTTAGAACAAGAGAAACAGCAAAGCTTTTAGTAAGATCAGTTTCTCTAATGACTCACCAAGTGCTACAAAGTCAAAACAGGTTGCTTGTGCTTGAAAGGTATAAAACATGTCATTTTTATGGTTACTGTACAAAACACTGCATATATGCATGGAAGGGAACACTTTAAATTCTCATAGAGCTTTTTTTTGTGCAGCTAGAGGCTCCTTTCTCCATTCTTTTACTTGCATGTCATGATTTGTATTAAACATTATTGCTTTATCAAATAAGCAAATTCTTCACTGCACTCTCCCAGACAGAGTGTTGCTCCTTTATACTCCCAAAAGAAAAGAGGAATTGAGGTACCAAAACAGTTCCCTTTCCAGTCCACCAGAGTCTTTTCATTGGTGTTAGAAGGTGCTCAAGTTCTGTGAGTACTGAGGAATGAGTAATAACTGCATCTGACCTCCAATAAAGACCTGCAAGTCCATCAAATGTCGGTTACATAATGCTATTTTCAACAACATTAATACACCTACATTTCTTTAATGTCTTTCATTCCAAATGAAATTTCACCACTATAGTGGAAAATGTGCCTTTACTTTTGTAATTATACAAGATTTGACAAGAAAAATATCCCTTTCAGCAAAGCCTGACAGAAAAACAAAATTCCAAGGAAGTAGAATATCTTGCAATTAGAGATTTTTTGAAAAAAAAACTTTTGTGGGAAATATTCTTATTTCTTCAGAACAAGACAGCCATTTTAGGATTTTCCAATAGTTTCTTAATCTCTCCTCCCTTTTTAATTTTTATTTTATTTTTTTTTTTTTACATTTTATTTTAAGGAATGGGGAGCATCCAGAATTATCCAATTCCCTAGAGGATATAAAGGAATATAAATAGCAGCATGTGATATTTCCTTGGGTGGAGAACAATTCTTGTACATCACATTCCTTTTGCAAGTTAGAGTATGCCTCTGCTACAGCCCCTGGGTGGGTCCTGAGGTGGCTGATCCACACCAAACTCCCACTTCCAGAGCAGCACCTCTACCCAGACCCCCACAGGTGGTGTGGACCTCACCTGGGTATGAGCTGCAGACAAAGGATGCTCAAGATACCACTGTGTTGTTTTTAGAGCTGCCTGAAATGGACTCTGAAAGGAGTTTATTTGATGAGTTAAAGCAGCAATGCATACAAGAAATAGCTCATATCCTTGACATCCTTGGTTCTGTTGTACAAAGGTAAGTTACAAAATCCCTGTTAGGACTCTGCAGGTGAAATGGTTTTTTTCCTCCTCTTCCTTCATCCTGGAGAACTGTGCTATCTGGTTACCCAGGGAATTTGTCCTTCTTGCCATGCTGATTAGGATGAGGATTTCTTCATGAAGACTGTCTTGAGGATGGGGATGAAGTCCAGGTTTAACCACACTTTTCATTTGCACCACTGGCTTCACAGGGGCACTTCCCCTCCCTGGGCCATGGGGACAGGTGGAGGTGCCTCACTGCCACATAGAACTGTGGAGAAATACAGATTCTGTGGGGTTTTTTTCTACACTGTTCCTCTGTGACCTGCACAAGCTGCTAGAGAAATGGAAAAAGCTAAATGATGGCATTTGGGAGTGTCTTCCCAGCTTGGTGCAGGCATTTCCCTACCAACAGCTCAAAAATGGCAATTCATAGAACAGGATGCACATTTCTTTTTGCTCTCTGCTCATTAAAAAATCAGTGAAGACAAACATAATCTCCAAAGTGGCTGCTCTGTGCCTTGCCATCACTCTGGCCTTACCCCAAGCAAGAGGGCTTGGTGCTGATGAGTACCAGGACACATCTCCAGGGCCCAGCCACTCATTGTAGGGGTGGAAGGAAGAGCTCTGAATGGCTTTTTGACCCCCCAGTCCCTGCTCTTGTTTATATCCTCATGTGGTCAGAGAAACCTTCGACTAAAACAATCTCCAAGTTCTGGGAGAAATGTGCTGATCTATGTCTCGTGCCATGCCACAGACTGGGGACAACCCCAGCAGGGAGGAGTTCTACAGCAGGGTGATGGAAAGATAGGCTTGTTGCCCATGGATGGCTGATCTGCATCCCAAACTTCCCACAACTGGCCCAGTAACTGCTCTAGGCTCTTGCAAATGTGGCTTGCCTGTCCTCCTCCAGGACTACTGAGCTGCTGTGCTTCTTCAAGATTTTTAAATTTGGGTTTCCCCACAGCCAGACCTTTCTCAAGCTGCTTAGCTTTTTTTTCCTAGTACACCCACATAATTACTCCAGCACAAAGAGTGGGCTTGTGAAGCAGCAGCATTTTAAAAAACCACAAACTCTGATCTCAAGGCAATCTTTCCCTCCCACTTCCTCCCCCTTCAAGCAGGGGTGTCAGCCGTGCTGTTTCTTTCAAACTTTCTCTGAGTCATCTCATCAAGCAGCTTGTAAATACTTGAATGCATCCATCAATGTCAAGTCAAAGTAAGTAACTAGCAGCATATGCTGTGCAATGGACTTTCCCTTACGCACATTTCTCTCGTTTTCAGAGGTGCAGAGAATTCAGGGGTGACCCTATCTCCCCATTTCACCAGCATACATACAGAGATGTCATCAAAGATGTTGTCTCATCATGAGAACAGGACATCAGAAATGAGATGAGCTGCTTAAATTCACGAAGGCTTCAACTCTTCTGAAACTCCCACTGCTGTATGAACCAGAGTGGAATGCCTTCATGGAAGATGCTCCATTCATTTCATCCTAAAACCAAGAAATTAGAGGATGCAGCTCTGAGGAACTGCATTACCAGACTGCCTTTGAGAATTTGAGGATATGCCATTGCTAACCATTTTGGACCAGCTGGTCACAGCATTATGAACTGTTGCTAGAAAAATATTATGTTTTCATATTACAAGGGTGTAATTTGCTGTGTCATTGTTGCATACTAAAATCTAAAAGGCAGAATGTGATTCAGAGAGTGCATGGAACACAAACCACCTCCTCAGAAGGCAAAAATCTCTGATGGAGAGCAGCAATGCTCCCAAGTATGACTGATAAACCTGAGTTTTGTTGTGAACTAAACGGCAAAATATGGACCCTGCACCAAGGCTTTGCTCAGCACGGTGCATAATTCCCTGATTTGTCTGCTAGCAGGCTGGTTTATGGTAATGAAATCATGGCAGTGGGAAGAAAGAAAAAGTCTTGCAAAATTTCTGAGTTATTCCCTCCAGATGGCTTGGAAGGAAGGTTTGGTGTCATCGTGATATTTGCCTAATAACTCTGAAATGATCAGTTGAGGTGGATGAGTGTACTCTCAAATAAGTCCATGTGTGGAAATATGCTCCTCCCCAACCCTTCCACCCAGACAGGTTGGTTAGGTGTGAAAATCACATTATGAGCCAGGAAACTCAAGTTCTTAGTGCTACCTTATGAAGTAGAGTAAGGGAAAACTGGCTGAGTAAGAAGAATGTTATAGAGCAAAATGGGAGGGAAGGTGTCCTGAATACTCTTCTTCCTCTCTGGTCCAGCCCACAGCGAGAGCTGGGCACAAGTCCTGCTGTGAGAGGCACCTCACTCGTGTCTGTTATGATTTTAAAACATAAAGCATTGAGATCTCTCTCTAAATTCAGTGCCCTGACAGAGTAAGGTCCTGGTCAAGGTGAGTATGGATGATAGCACTGACCCACAAGCAATTTTTCCCTGCCACAACCAAGGGACATGTCAAGGGGTGCCCTTCCCTCTTTTTTCTCAGGGAGTGCAAGTTGAAAATCAGGATAATTGCACAGCAAAAATGCTTTCCATCTCACTCCTTTATTTACTTTTTTTTCATGATTTCCTTCCACTCCCAGATGAAGGAATGTAGGCTGTTTGAAGAGCTGATCTGCTCGGGTGGGGCATTAACTTAATTTGAAGCATTGCTGAATATTTAGTCATGTTCTGTAGGAGTATTAGAATCAGAAAATTCTTGGATTCCTAACAAACTCTGCACGTGTACACGATCTCCAGAAGGAGAACAAGTGTTTAAAAACAAGGCTCTGTACACAATTCTGAAGTAATTTAAATATAAGATATATATACATATATATATAATTTAAGTTAAAAACATCTTGCAGTACTACATTACTGACAGCTGAAAGTCAGACACCAACTGTGATGGCATAGATCTATAAAGTGCTTTAGGGAAAAATTACTAACTGGCATAAATCTGATTTTAAAATAAAGATAGCAGAAAGAGAAGTTTGAGTTAATTTGAATAGGAACATGCCATTTACAAACAGAAGTCTCTTCCCATGGTCACACTGGTCAACCAATGGTGGTTTAGCAAGGTAGCTCTCTTCTTTTTTAATCCATTAACTTGTGATGTGGCATGTGGCACCTTGCTTTTGTGACTTGCATCTTCAAACTAGGACACTTACCAAGTCTGCTAATGGCTGTAGTTGGGTCAGAACCAAGTTTCTCTTCTCTCAAAGATTTTGTGTTTTCAAAAAAAATTTCCCATTTTGGACAAGGATGAACATGAGCGCTTAAGTGAGTATTTAACCCAGGACTTACAGAAGTGTTTTCCCCATGGAATCACTTTGTCTCCCATTTTCTCAGAGATGTACACCTTCTTTTTAGAAAAGCATAACTGCCTGATTAGGTGATGACTTTATAGACACGTTTCTGATCCTGCAGACTCAGACTAGAGATGGAAGTTACACAAAGCTTACTGGAGTGGTGTGCAATCAGAACTGGACCTAGCATTTTCAAACCAGGCCCACTCATAGTTCACAAGCACTCCTTCTGGCTCTTTTGGTACCAGACTTCAGAGGAGAGTAGAAATTGTTTTTAAAGCATAAATACTTTATAGTGAATACACCTTCACTGTGTGAAAAATGAGCTCAAAGCTGATTGTGGATAACAGATCTGAAACTGGCCTATTTATCCAAATTCCATGGATAGTTTTCCAGCTGCAGCTCCAGAGCCACAGTCAATATGTAGTCAACTACTTCCTGGAGAGGCATAACGAAGTAATCAGCTGCCTGAGCTCTATCAGATACACTCACCCCTATGTGCCCACAAAACTGCTCCTGTGAAAGCTGAAACACAAACCTGGGAGTGACCCCATGCCCTGTTGTTGTGTTCACAATCAAAGTGAGGCAAAGGCAGCTGCTGTGTCAAAAAACTTCCCCTGTCTTCCATTGTCAAAGGCAAATTGGCTTTCAGGTCTTAATGCTCATCAGCCAATCCCTCGTCATTCCCCGTGGCTGAGAGCGGCTCCCCCACAAAGCCACACAAGCATCGCTCACTCTCACACATCGCGTTCACTTCAGCACCGAGGTGCATCTCATGCCCTGACTTATCTTTGTACGTGCTGCCTATGAATAATTCAGGACATCTCCAGACAAGTTTACTGTTTCAGTCCAAGTGAATAAGCAGCAGTAACAAATTCGATGCAGAAGTGTAGCACCAGACTGCAAAGCTAGTGCAAAGCAAGGCAGGTTTCCATGGACACACTTCTGCTCTGTTGGGAGGCTTTAAGACAGAAATGCAGCACGAGTGGAGCAGGCTGAGGACATCAAAGATGATGGACTGCTCCAGAGAGCAGCACCAGTCATGTTTGCCTGGCCAGAGGGGCAGGAGTGTGTGATGGGTGAGTGGAGGCAGCTGGCAGGATAAAGGCTGTGCAATGTGCCCAGCCCTGCAATCCTGCTCTGAGTTTTGCCAGCGTGCTGTGCCAATTAACCACTACTGGTGTGACAATGGGCTGCACTCCTGGCACTGCAGCTGTGCCAGATGCTCAGAGCTCAGGTGCCAAGTCACACCGTGCAGGACATGGTCACACACAGATAGACCTGTCCACTTGAATCTTTTGGGAGTGTAGGCACTTTGTTATAATTTTGCATTGGTTTTGGGTACATAATTTCCTGATTTTAACTTTTTTTTTTTTTCCCAGAAATTGTACTAACCAGCTCAGAGGCTTATGTTAGAAACAGGCAGAATTCTTGTGACAATGTGTTTGGCAAGAATAACACTCAGCAGATTTCAAGGACATTTTGACAGGCAACTTTAAGAGACACTTTCAGTGCTATAATGAGAAAGAATATCCTCCTATTAACATGTATCTAGATTTTCTCCTTGATTGTTTGCTTAATGATCCCAGCCTTGTTAGCTGCTATCAGGGAAGATCCAGCAGCTAAAGATCTGAGATGAAGAAGATGAAGAATCATGGATTTCTAAATTAGAAAAGTTCAAAGGTAGAAATGGGTAATAAGGAAATGAAAAGAAAAATCTTTGTGATCATCATCCAAACTCTAGGGGGAAATGAAAAAATCTGCTATGGATAGGAGGTACTCTCCATTCAGCCCTTCAGGTCAAAGGGTTTTCTGAAGTTTCTTTCTTTGAAGAGAGAAAGTAAAATGAGCAATGGGTTTAGGAAGAAGGGAGAAAGCCCTAAATGTGGAATACAAATGGGAAGAGTTGGAATTGTTGTGGTAGTTGGGTCCCTGTTGGCCTTAATCAGTGTGGAGGA
This sequence comes from Lanius collurio, assembly GCA_020086605.1. NCBI lineage: Eukaryota > Metazoa > Chordata > Aves > Passeriformes > Laniidae > Lanius > Lanius collurio. The sequence continues at coordinate 37,677,830 of JACBWW010000007.1, read as the reverse complement.
GAATGCAGTTCTTTGGGGAGAATGACTTTACCCTGCCAAAACTTGTCACACCTAAATTGCTTGATTGTTTCTCTTAAGCTTCTCTCTTGAACTATTTAAGTAGCTGAAAGCTGGGCCAGCTTTAGAGTGGATTTGGGAATTTGTTGAGGTTCAGGCTTTGGACCTGTAAAATCATTAATTCTCATGAGTTTCAGCACACCTTGTCTCTCCATTCTAATGTTTCCTTCAAGTTCTCTGAGCAGGGGTTGTCTCTTACTGTATTAACACATCCTCCCTCTGGTTTGAGGGGTCCTGCTTTGGGGTAGGGGTGCCTTTCCTGCACAGAACAAATCTAACTTTTTATTTTACAACCAGCTTCTAATGGTCTTGGTTATCTCTTATCTGTTATTTAGGTAAAGAATCTACAGCAAAGAATCCTATAAGTGTTTCCAGCTATCCGCCAAACTAATTGCAAAAAGTCTCATTAATTTCTTTTGGGCAATTACTACGTAGTGAATAATGTAGTACGTCACTCCAAGCTCCTGTGTAACGTTTCCTTGCTTTATGGATTGTTTCCTAGCATGCCTGCAGCAGAGCTGTTTATGTTGTTTTCACTTTGTAATTTTGTGCATGAGGAACTACAATAAACATAATTAAAACCAAATTTCCCTATCTCTCCTCCTATATTTCTTTGCGTGACTCTTCCCTTTCCCTAATCTTCTTCATTCTCCTGTTTCCTTCCTCTCAAATTTGTTCTTCTTTCTTTAATTTTCCTGCTTTTCTTTCTGCATCCTCTCCTTTACCAGTTCTTTTCTGCTCTTTTTTTTTTGTATTCCACGTGTTTTCAGAGCCCTCAGCAGGCCTACACTTAGCATAAGCTGGGGTTTCCAAAGATGACAAGTTTGTGGGTAGATGCCAGTAAGATTTGAAGCTGAAACACAATCATGAAAAAGATCTACAAACTCTTGCAAAACTGGCTTGTATAGACTCATACCTGTGAATGACTTATGAGCAGACTGTCTACAATGCTTGTATTTTCCATTTAAGGTGATCAAATATCATCTTTCCACCATTCATCCAGCTGCCTGATTTTGTATCAATCAGTAATTTTCTTTTTAAGGAGATTGTGTCTACAATATTGAGAGCACAGCTGGGTTTTATTCCCTAAAATGTCCCTTCTGCATCTGGGTTTGTGAATGCAGTCCCTATTTTAGGGGTCAAGATTTTAGGGCTCTCCAGGCTTTCTTTCTGCATGACCATGGGTTGAGCAGCTCACCTTTGATCTTCTTTCCCATATGCAAGATGGAGATATTGACTTCTTTGCAAATTATTTGGAGTTCTACAGGTGACAAAGGCTTTTAAGTAAAAAAAAGGTTTTTTCTTTTATTTACACTGAGAAAGCACTAAACAGTTCTTGATGAGTGTTCAGTCCTTGCATGTAGAGCAGATGAAGGCTGACCACAGGGATGAGGGGGGTGAAGTTTTCCACAAAATTTAGCAATTCATCCGAAAAATGTGTAGAAGCTGATGAGCATTACCCAGTGGGATTTTTTTAATTACTTCTTCCTCTGCATCTCAGGAAAAGCCATCACATCTCATTATGCAGATTCTGCTCACTAGGTGAGAATAATTGGCTATGGGAATGACACCACTTTAGGTAGGCACTGTCCATGACGTGGTGACAAAAAGTGTATCCCTTTAGAAAGAGATGACATCCTGACTGTGCTGAACACCAATATCAGTTCACATTTTGCTATCTTTTCTAAGGGTCTCTGTAGCACTTGCTCAGAGATTTTGTTTGGCCACTGGTAAGGACTTGACTTTTAATGATGATGATACAAATTTCACCTCACCATCTTTCAGAAAAGTCATACTTGAGTTACAGGAAAATGCTCCTGCTCAGCACAGATTTTATCCTCACAAATCCTGTTCTGACAAACATAATGCAACATGGATTAATGCTTTCATGCTAAAATGTTCTTTCATGCACCTCTGCTAAGTTTACATCAAGAAAAAATGTCCCAAGGTGTGGAATGGGATCATATTTTTCCCTTACAACTGCATGGCTTGGAAAGAAAAGAGGGCGAGTGCTTTCCCCATCCCTTCACCCCCTTCTCTATCTAACCTTGCTGATATTACAGAATACCCAAATGAAGAAATGAAGTAAGGATGAAGGCAAATTAGCAGTAAGGGCTCTTGGACACAGCTATGAGAAGGACTTGGGAAGTACAAAGGCAGCTGGGAGAATGAAATCCTATGTTTGTCAACAGCTGAAATGGGACCATTTGGTGAAGTTACCACCAAGAGACATCAGATTTTGTCAAGTTCAGAGTATCTGCACTTGTAAATCACAGAGTGCAGGTGCCTCAGTGTAATGAGGTGCCACTATTTCGTTCATGCCCTAAGTGTTAGAAGACTCTTGGTGCACCAAATATGGCAGCCATCTTCACCTAACAAACTTTTCTAACCAATTAATTGAAAGGTTTCTTACTCGCTGGAAGGGAGGAGATAGACTTGATCCAGATTTTGTGGGAATGGAGAGACAGACTTCCCCCTGAGTTTGCTGGCTCAGGCCCCTGGAGACCACTTGCATGCGAGTTTGAATGCAGGATGTTCCTCACACATCTCCGATCCAAGCCAGGGGTCTTGCCAAGGACGCAGCCTAAAGGGGTGACCTGGGGTTCATCTCTGCTGCACTGAGGGCAAGGCAGCTCTCTGTTTCCATTTTAATTGTGTCACTGTTAGCCAGGGCTCACGTCTGCTTCCTCTCTCACCCCACAAAGGGAAAATGTGTGCCAAAATGCTTCCTGTTTTTCACTGCCAGCTGGGTCGCGTGCTCGGGGTGAAGCTCATTAAGGCAATGTGTGGCACTAAACCCAAGCTTCCAAAAGTGGAAACAATCATGTTTCAGCATCCTAGTCCTGAGTGGATTCAAGTGGAAATCAGGCTGCAGAGCACAATAAGTCCAGAGACAAAACCTGAAAGAGGGAAGGCAGCCACATTTAGCAGTCTGAACAAACCAGGGGAAGTGGGCATGTGTTCCACACAGACGGTGAAATTGTCCTTTGCTTCAGACAAAGTAGGAAGAAGAGCACGAAACAAACACCTAATGATGCAAAATTGCTTATAGTCAGAGGAGTTTGCCTTCTTTCCCACACTATGAAGGGGCTGTCCATTTGGGCAACCCTCTTCTGGCTGATGGAGCCAACATGCATTATAAAACCATTATTCCATTAATTAACCTTCTAAAAAACAAACCATTTCTTGATAAAAGCACACATCTGTGTCCTTGCCACACTTTCCTGTACTTTATATTCCTCAGCTGTGATATCTCTCCCTCCCTCTGTTGCACCTACCTTTTTCTAAGCCCTTTCAGGCCGAATTGTTTGAATAATGCTAGTCATTTTGTCCAATAAGGGCTTATTTTTCTCCCAGAGCCGGTTACAGGGCTGTTATGTCTAACTCCAATCTCACACATGGAATAAAAGACAAAGAAAAGCTGTCTAGTGTTTCATTCTCTCTCTGTTCTTGGTGGCTAAAACAAGATTTCATAATAATGTTTATGTTTAGAATTTCTGCAGTAATAAGCAGATCACTATCAGTGTGTATGCAGTAAGTTTAAAGAGCTGTTAATAGACAGTTGGATGGCTTAGGAATTTAAAACCTTCATTACTATGTCATCAGTTCAAAGCCAACTCAGTTTACCAGGGATCCCTGATAGCATCAGTTTCTCCTTCCCAGATGAAGCAGGTATGCTTGTCCAAACTTGGAATTCCATCACAATTCCACAGAAAAATCAGTAATTGCAAACTTTTCGTTCCCCAATTTCCTACAAAACA